>JAGTTD010000006.1:25041511-25529011 GCA_018398585.1 Simmondsia chinensis | reverse complement strand
ACTTCCTTCGGCGTTGCTCCAGCAAGCCCATCACAGACGACTGGCCCAGGTTGACTCACCTCTCCTTGATCTACTCCTTGGTGGCTGTCTGACATTCTTCGGTGGTGTATTGGTGGCGCTTCGTCCACTTTCTCTCTCCTGAGGTCTTTGCCAGTTTAAGTCTCTCTGTCCTCGATTTTGGAGCTTTTGGCTGTAAGTTCCTTTGTCCTTCTTCTTGTGGTGTTCTCCAGTGGTTGTGGTCCCCTTTTTGGTCGGTTTCTTAGCCAGTGAAGGTGGTGGCAGCGCACGGTGGCTGTGTGTGGCAAAACCCTAATTTCCCTTCAATTTTGCTTGATTTGGAAAGTGTGGGCTGTTAGGATCTTTCCCAATAATTTAGCACTTGACATATCTATTGTTGATTTGAATTTTGCTTGACTTTCTCACGGGTGGTACGTGGCTTGGTGGTTTTGGGTGGTTTGTTGGTGGTTTCCGGCGGGAAGGGGAAGGGAAAAAAAAAATTAGATTTTTTAGCTTTTATCATTTTCTCCGAATTTGTTTGTCGCTATGGCTGAGTCGCAAGTTCTGGATTACATTTTTTATGGGCGTCAGCGTAGTGGGGAAGATGGAACTTCTACTTCCACCGCTAACAATGAGCTTACGTTGCATTTTGTTCGCCCTAAGCATGTGGATGGTAAGGTTGTTGCATCTATTAATAATGGTAATACGGGGCCTACTGTAGAGCGATGGGATCACACCCTTTTGGGCTGTACCGTCGGAGGTCGGGTTTCGTATTCTTGTGGTGTTGCTGTCGCAAATCTACTATGGGGTTCAAAAGGTCATGAATGTGTTCTCTTTCATGGTAACTTGTTCTATTTCCATTTTAACACAATTGAGGCATTGGAGAGAGTCCTTAGGGGTGGCCCTTGGCACCTCAAAGGCTATACTCTATATATTGAACGTTGGAGCGGGAAATTAACTCCGTATGGTTTTCCTAGTTTGTCTATTTGTGTTAGTCTCCATGGCTTGCACACATCTATGGGGACTCCGGTTGCCCTAAGCTCAGTAGCTAGTGTTGTTGGTACTCCAGTATACATGGACAAGCCTACTTTTGAGGCAACGACAATGGATTATGCTAGGGTTTGTGTACAACTCGACGCTAAGGTGGCACCGGTCAAGCAATTGCTCGTTGAGTATGGAGCAGATGAATTGCTTCCAGTTGAGGTTACGTATGAGTGTCTCCCTAAGCATTGTACGACGTGCCATGTTTTTGGTCATTCATTCCAAGACCCACAAGAACCAGCCCCCAATGACAAGCCGGCTGGGTGGGCCAGGAAAAAACGTTGGAAAAAGAGGAATCGCGGCCCCAAGAAGACGGCGGTTGTTGCAACCGAGGGCCAAGTGGTGGCCCCGGTGAACGCCACCGCTAGAGGTGGCATGGAGCCCACCCTTGGGCTAGTGTAGGAGGCCTCACTGGGGACTCAGGTTGCTGGGCTAGGGAGTGGGCCGTTTGAAGGAGAGGGTGGGGTTCCTAATGGTCCTGCTATTGGGCCCGTGGTTGCTTTTAGGCAAGCTGCAGCCAATGGGCCACGAGATGGGCTTGCAGGTAAAGGGCAGAGGGCTGAGCTTGGCGAATGGGATGGGCCACGCGTTGCGGGCCTGCTTTCCTCTGCTTGGCCTACGCTTCTATCACTTATTGGGCCGATTTCGGGAGCCCGGGCTAGGCTTGTCACCACCCCCCCTTGCTGCTGGGAGGGGGGGGGGGGGGGGGGGGGCTCTACCCACCCTCCAGCCCAACGCATCCCTAGCGCTGGCCTTCCTGAAGGCCGTGGGCTTTCAGGTTCCCCTCTCGGGCCCTTTAGGGCCTTGGTTTCTTCTCCCCAGCCCAGTTGTTCGGACTGGGCTGAGGATTGTTTAGGCCTCTCGACTGGTTTCTTCTCCCTAGACTTGTTTCTAGTGACCGTGGCACGTCTTCTGACATTACGGACATTGCTACTACTATTGAGCCTGAAGAGAATTCAGCGGTTCAGTCTCAAATTGAATGTCGGATGACTAGAGCGGCTTCGAAGAAGCAGCCTTAAGTTAGCAACAAGAAATCCACGGGTAAGAAGAAATCTTGATTTTTATCATCTCGCTCGCTTCGGATTTACTTTGATGTATTGATGTACTCATTGTTTTTCCTTGTCCTCTTTTTTAGAGGTTTGTACTTAGGAGTTTCTTTGATGTTCCTTTGTATTTCCTCTTTTTTGCTTTTGCATGTTTCGCTTTCTTTTTTATTGCTTTTGTAGGCTTCGGCCAGCTTGGGGTATGCCCCTCATACTTATGTATGGACGTACATCGGTGCATTTTTTTTGATAAATATACACTGACTTATCAAAAAAAAAAAAAAGATCAAAACTTTTCTAAATTAAAAATATCAGCTTAAAGTTCTTTTTCAGTAGTAGAATAATTTCTTTGGGCATCATTCAAAGTCCTTAAAGCATAATAAATGGCATGAGACGCCTTTCCAATTCTTTGACCCAAAACATCGCCGACTGCATAATCACTTGCGTCGCACATTATCTTGAAAGGAACATTCTAGTCAGGGGGCTAGATAATTGGGGTAGAAGTCAACAGTTCCTTTAGCTTATGAAACGCCTTTTTACATGCCCCATCAAACTCAAAACCCACATCCTTTTGTAGCAACTTGCATAGGGGTAATGCTGTTTTGGAGAAGTCCTTAATGAATCTTCAGTAAAACCCTGCATGTCCAAGAAAAGAACGAACTTCCCGCACACTAGTGGGACAAGGTAAAGATTGAATAATATCAACTTTAGCTTTATCTACCTCAATTCCCCTAGATGAAACAACATGACCCAAAACTATACCTTGTTCAATTTTTCAGAATTTAACACAAGGTTAATTTCTATGCATCTTTGAAGAACAAGTGTAAGGTTATGCAGACAATTATCAAAGGAGTCTCCATAAACTGTGAAATCATCCATAAAGACTTCTATGGTATTCTCAATGTAATATGAAAATATGCTAACCATACACCTTTGGAAAGTTGCCGGGGCTTTGCAAAGACCAAAGGGCATGCGACGATACACAAAAGTCCCGCATGGGCATGTAAAAGTCATCTTTTCTTGATCCTCCGAAGCAATTGCAATCTGAAAATAACCTGAAGAACCATCAAGGAAACAATAGTAAGAATGACCAGCTAACCTTTCAAGCATTTGATCGATAAAAGGTAAAGGGATGTGGTCCTTGCGAGTTGCAGCATTTAATTTTCTATAATCTATACAAACCCGCCACCCATTCTGAGCATGGGTAGGAACTAACTCATCATTCTGATTTTTCATAACAGTTATTCCAGTCTTTTTAGGAACCACTTCAACCGAGATAACCCAATTGTTATCCGAAATAGGATAAATCACTCCAACTTCAAGAAGTTTAAGGATCTCCTTCTTTACTACATCCATCATAGGCGAGTTCAATCTTCTTTGTGGTTGACAGAAAGGTTTTGCTCCCTCTTCAAGTAGAATACGATGCATGCATGTAGACGGGCTAATTCCTATAATATCCGCAATTGTCCAACCAATAGCTGTCTTATGCTCCTTAAGGACCTGCACAACCTTTTCTTCTTGCAGTGCACTACGTTTACTGGAGACGATCACTAGTAACATTCTTCCTTCTCCAAGGAACACGTGCTTGAGGTGACTGGGGAGAGACTTCAAATCTGGAATAGGGGCCTGCAAAACGGAGGGTAAAGGTTTCTTATTAGAAATTGGTAACGTAATATAAGGAACGTTACCTAACTGTTGTAACTTTGGTAAATCATTCAACGCTGCAACAGTTTCCTGCAAATCAGTACTCAAGGCTAACTCCTCATTTTCTTTCTTAAGATGCTTATTAACGACAACTTCCGATTCATCTTTTCCATCAAGTTCAAAATTTTCCTATGCTAAAGAATCAATTACATCAATAGAATAAACAGGATTATCATCCACAGGATATTTCATGGCATCATAAATATTAAACTTAACAATTTCACCATCAAATTCCATGGTAAGTGCGCCACTATGAACATCTATCTTAGTCTTGGATGTCTTTAAGAATGGTCTTCCTTACAAAATAGGAGTAGTTTGGTCACCATTCTCCATATCAAGCACATAGAAATCGGTAGGAAAAACTAAATTATTAACTTGCACAAGAACATCCTCAATTACACCCTTAGGATAGGCATTGGATCTATCAGCCAATTGAGTCACAACACTAGTTTTATTCTAAGGTCTAAGTTTCAAAGATGCATATATAGAATATGGCATGACATTGATAGAATCTCCTAAATCTAACATGGCCTTCTCAAATCTAGTGTTACCTATAGTACTAGGGATAGTAAACATACCTAGATCATTGCACTTTGCAGGGAGTTTTCTTTGACTAACTACAGAAACATTCTCCCCTACTCTCACCTTCTCACATCCTTTAAGTTTCTGTTTCCTCTTAATTGTACACAGTTTTTTCAGGAATTTAGCATAACGAGGGTACTTGTTTAATAGTGTCTAAAAGTGGAATATGTACCCCGCATCTACTGATGCCTGAGGATGAGGTACTAGTTTATAATCAGAAAGAGGCAAAAATTTATGCTTAGGTACGTCATTGTCATTGGGAATGTTTCTGTTTGCAACAACGTTTTTCTCCTTTTCTTGCTTCGATGATGCAGGGGATGCCTTTACTGGATTCTCAACTTCTTTACCACTTCATAAAATGATTGCACTTGCATTATCTCTTGGATTTACTACCGTTTGAGAGGGAAATTTCCCCGAACTTTGCGCCTCTAGAGGACTAATTGTGGTTGCCATTTGGCCCACTTGATTGTCCAAACTTAAAATACTGGCCCTCGCCTCTTGTTGAAATTGTTTTGTCTCTTTTTGAAATTGCAAAGTATTAGTGGCAAGAGACTTAACAATATCTTCTAAAGACATACCAGAATTAGAAGTTTGGCCCGGTTGTTGTCTAGGGGGGTGTGGCTGCTTATGCTACTAGAAATTTGGGCTGTTTTGAGTCACGGGCTGATTTACTTGTGGATTCCCAAAGCTAAGATTGGGGTGATCCCTCCATCCCTGGTTATACGTGCTCAAATAGGGATCATACTTCCTTTGCGGTTCTCCAGGAAAACCACCCGCCGCATTCACTTGTTCAATGGGCTCCTCTTGAAGAGTTGGGCACATATCGGTTGGATGCCCTACTACCAAACAAATCCCACAAGCCTTTATCGTTTGCATATTACCTCTAGCCATTTGATGAACAAGAGGAGTTGGACTCGCAATTTGTTATTCAAGGGGGGAAATATTTACCTCATTAACATGCTATGATTGTGGGTCAAGCTTAGTGCCAAATTGTTGAGAATTGGCCGCCACATTTGCAATCAAGTTTCTTGTAGCCTCGGGTGTTTTGTCCACCAAAGCTCCTACACTAGCGGCATCAATCATGCTCCTATCAATGGGTAGAAGGCCCTCATAGAAATGCTGGATAAGTAGCTGCTCACTAATTCGATGATGAGGGTAGCTGGCACATAATTTCTTGAAACGTTCCCAGTATTCGTGTAGGGATTCTCCGTTGTGCTTCCTTACACCACATATTTCTTTTCGAATGTTAGCCGCCCTTGAAGCTAGGAAATATTTCTCCAAAAACAACCTCTTCATCTCATTCCATGTAGTAATACTCCCAGAGGGTAGATAATAGAGCCAATCCTTAGCTAAATCTTTCAAAGAAAACGGAAAGGCTCTTAATTTAATTTGCTCTTCAGTCACCCCTGTTGGTTTCACACTCGTGCATACCACATGTAGCTCCTTTAGATGCTTGTGAGGATCTTCACCTACGAGGCCATGAAAAGTGGCCAAGAGATGTATTAGACCAGATTTTAATTCAAAAGTAGTATTAGCATCTAAAGTAGGAAACGTTATGCGCAAGGGTTGTTGATTCAAATTAGGGGCAGCAAGCCCTTTCAAAGATTGATTTCTAGCCACGACTTCCCTCTCTTCTAAATCAGAATCGCTAGCAAATAAGGAATCAGGAGCTAGATCGTTCACCTCAGAATTTCTCCGAGCTTCCCTCCTCAACCTGCGCAAGGTTCTTTCTATTTCTAGATCATACTGCAAAGCACCTTGATTAGAAGATTGAGTTACAGTCATAAAAATAATAAATAAATAAATAAAAAATCAAGGAAACTCTTAATAAACCATAAAAGACAAATCAGAAAAAATCTAGAGTAATAAATAAAAATTCAACGCTAAAACACAAACAATCAAAGTAAATTTTTGTCATAAACCGAACATAGAATTAGGCTAATATATGCTTTTGGCGGGAATAATACTTAGTATTGCTTTAGGCGGGAAAGTTTGTTATGTGTATGGGTGATGTGTCCGATTGGTTGCAACCTTAGTAAAGCATTGTAAACATCTATAAGAAGACTTGGATATGTAAGAAGTGATTATCCAATGAAAATATAATCGAATTCCTTTGTTTACTCTATCTCTTGCTCTCAATTCGATGGTTAGCATTCAATTTCTAGTTGATTTCTAACAACGGGTATCAGAGCCTCGTTCTAGGCATCCATCTGATCATCCAGTCCACTTTGACCAGAAAGAGAAGATCAACAATGCCTCCCACAACCCGAGCAAATGCAGCTAACAATGCCACCAATACCGCGCCCAATGTGGTACCTGGTGTTGCAGTTCCCACCTATGCAGCTGTTGCGGGAGCTGAAGGAGGTAGTTCTCAAGGGTTACAGATGGATCAGGTGATGCAAATGATGCAAAATGTGCTCCGAAATGTTCAGTTGCTTGATCAGAAAATGGACAATCAGGGCCAAAGGTTGAATCAGCTGTTCGATTGGCAAAGAAGGTGTGAATCTCAGCAGCAGGGAAGTGGGAATCTCTTTCCAACTAACCCACAACCTGTTCGACAGCCGGTCAGGTCCCCTAATTTCATTCCTCCACCCTCAGATTCAGGTGACAGTGCCTCAAATGCAAGAAATTCCTCTTACAGACAGCCTCGGCTAGAGCTGGAGCCATTTGAAAGAACCTTGCCTCAATCTTGGTTGAGGAAATGTGAGAGGTATTTTAAATTCTATAGCATTGAAGAGCGTGAAAAAGTGGAGCTGGCGGCAGTTAAATTGAAGGGAGAAATGGAGACTTGGTTTTATGGGTTGATTCGCACCAAACCAAATCTCACTCGGACCACGTTCTCAAATGAACTTTGTTCTCGATATGGTGATGAAGATGTTAGTGAGGTTGTTGATAACTTCAACAAATTGATCCAATTAACCACTGTCAAAGACTATATGGGGAGATTTGAGGAATTAAGAGCAAGAATGCTCTCCATTTATCCTGATGCTTCGGAGTCATTTTATGTTTCCAGCTTTGTAAGTGGACTCAAGCCACGCATCAAGAGCTTGGTGAAGGCCTTCGAACCAGAGTCCTTAACCCAGGCTTATACCAAGGCTAGGAAGGTGGAAAGCTCGGTATCATCAAATGTGGATGTTCCTAATGGTAAACGGAATTTCCTTGGCTCTTCATCCAGTCGAGCTACCCAACCCAGCAGCAGGAATAACAGCTTGGAGGACAGGAGGCCTCAACGATTATGCTACAAGTGCAATCAGAAGTACTTCTTTGGTCACAAGTGTGATCCAAAGTACTTAATGACAGTTACTGGTGAAGAAAGCCATGAAGAGGAGGCTGATGAAGAAATTCTTCAGGAACCAACTCTGGAGGAGGAGGAATTCGAGGCAGAAGAGGACAGTTCTGTGGAAATATCAGTGAAAGCTCTAACCGGGTCTAGTTCACACAACACCATTCAAATCAAGGGTGTAGCAGGACCACAGACATTGCTTATCCTCATTGATAGTGGTAGTTCACACAGCTTTGTTGATCCTAAGGTCGTAAGAGCTGTGGGACAAGAGATCATCAAGACTACTCCCCTTGTCGTGACCGTTGCTGATGGTAATTCCCTCCTCACTCACACAAAATGTAAGAACTTCAGTTGGAAGATGCAGGGGCATAAGTTTGTCTATGACTTTCGACTCTTAAGGCTTAGTGGTTGTGACATGGTACTAGGAGTAGATTGGATGAAGTCCTGTAGTCCCATCCTCTTTGATTTTTCACAATTGGCAGTTTCCTTTGAAAAGGAAGGTCTTAAGATCAAATTGCAAGGCATTTGTGAGCAAGGATAGCTGCAATACATGAGTGGAAAGCAGCTACACAAGGCATTGAGGAAATAAGATTACAATTGGGTTGGTCATTTTTATTCAATCACACCAAATGCAGCACTTGAGCAGTAACAGATTTCAGCTCCTCTGCGGAATCTATTGACAGAATTTGAGGACAATTTCAGACAACCTGATGAATTACCTCCCCATAGGTCCTTGGATCATGCTATTCCACTGAAGGAGGGAGCCCATCCAGTCAGCCTACGGCCCTATAGATATCCACATTCACAAAAAAATGAGATTGAGCAACAGGTGGATGAACTGCTCCAGACCAAGTTCATCAGGCATAGTCACTCTCCCTTTGCATCACCGGTAATTTTGGTGAAGAAGAAGGATGGAACATCATGAATGTGCATTGATTACCGCCAATTGAACTCTCTTACAGTCAAGGACAAGTTGCCAATACCTGTCATTGACGATTTACTTGATGAACTCAATGGTGCTTGCTACTTTTCTAAGCTGGGCCTACTACAGGGGTATTATCAGATAAGAGTTCAAGAAGGCGACATCCACAAGACAGCCTTTAGGACACATCAAGGTGATTATGAGTTCGTGGTAATGCCCTTTGGACTGTCCAACGCTCTAGCCACATTTCAAGCTTTGATGAATGAGGTGTTCAAAGCTTACTTGAGGAGGTTTGTCCTTGTTTTTTTCGATGACAAATTGGCCTACAGCCCCACATTACAGCAACACTTGGTGTATCTGAGGAATGTCTTCCAGACAATGAGAATTCACAAGCTGTTCCCTAAGCTCTCCAAATGTGCCTTTGCTCAAACTCAAGTTGAATACCTGGGGCATATAATATCCTTTGAAGGAGTTTCCACCGATCCAAGCAAAGTGCAAGCTATGTTGCAATGGCCAGAGCCCAAATCCCTTAAAGAATTAAGAGGATTTTTGGGTTTAACAGGCTACTACCTCAAATTCATAGTAGGATATGGGTTGATTGCCAAGCCATTAACAGAATTACTCAAGAAGGACAACTTCCATTGGAATGCTTCAGCTCAGGAAGCATTTGAATCATTGAAACAGATCATGACCAAGGCTCCAGTCCTTGCCATGCCAGACTTCAGCCAGCCCTTCACTCTTGAAACTAATGCTAGCAGTTCAGGCATTGGTGCTATTCTTTCGCAAGGAGGAAGACCATTGGCTTACTTAAGCCAAGCTTTGGGACCAAAGAACCAAAGCCTCTCTATATATGAGAAGGAGTATATGGCCATTCTTTTGGCTATCCAAAAGTGGCGCCATTATCTGGAAGGCCACAAATTTGTCATAAAAACAGATCACCAAAGTCTGAAGTACTTGCTCGAGCAAAGGATCACCACAAGGGTCCAAAGAAAAGGGTTAATGAGAATGTTGGGGGTTAGAATACGCCATTGAGTACCGAAAGGGGCTGAAAATTTGGTAGCAGATGCTCTCTCTAGATGCAATGAAGCAGCAGAATCAGAGGAAACAGCAGATGAAGCTCGGTTTGCTGCAATCACTGAAGTAGTACCTCTCTGGATGACAGAAGTGATCATTTCTTATGAAAATGATGAATTTGCTAAAGCTTGCATTGTTCCTTACAGTATCAATTCCTCTCCAGCAAGTCTTGATTCCAATATTTCTGTCAATGGAGGCATCATAAGGGTTAACGGCAAGATCTATGTGGGTAATGCCAGAAAACTGAGGGAACAGATCATAGCAGCATCTCATGACTCTCCTTGGGGGGGTCACTCTGGCAGAGAAGGTTCATAACAGAGAATCAAGCAGTATTTTTATTGGCCTAAGATGAAGAAGCAAGTCCAAGAATTCCTGGACGAGTGCCAAACTTGCCAACAGATCAAGGTGGATCACACACCCTACAAAGGCCTGCTGCAACCTTTTCCAATTCTCGAGGGTTCTTGGACCCACATCAGCATGGATTTCTGTGAGGGACTACCTAAATCTGAAGGGAAGGAGATCATTAGGGTAGTAATTGATCGTTTTACCCAATATGGTCACTTCATTGCTCTTCATCACCCCATCACTGCCGAAAAGTTTGCTCGGTTGTTCTTAGACAACATCTACAAACTACATGGCCTTCCTCAGACAATTGTGTCAGACAGAGACAAGTTATTCACTAGTAACTTCTGGCGTGAGCTGTTCCTTCTGATGGGCACCACCTTGGCTATAAGTTCTTCTTACCATCCACAAACGGATGGCCTAATCGAGAGAGTTAATCAAAGTGTAGAGCAGTACCTGCGTGGCATTACATTCTCACATCCCAAACAATGGCACAAATGGCTCTCTCTGGCTGAATATTGGTATAACACTCATTCTCATAGTTCCTTAGAAACTACACCATTTAAGGCTCTCTATGGTCAAGATCCTCCTTCTCTATTTTTCAATCAATGGGTGGTCTCTCATGTACAAGGAGTTACTGACTTACTTTAGCAGAGAATGCAACTAATTCATCAGCTCAAAGATAATTTACAGTTGGCTCAGGCTAGGATGAAGTTCTACGCAGATAAGAAGAGAACTGATAAGAGCTTCAATATGGAAGATATGGTATATCTTAAACTGCAGCCATATCGACAAAGTTCAGTAGCAATCCGCAAGAACATCAAGTTATCTGCCCGGTTCTATGGGCCTTACAAAATCATAGAACGAATTGGCAAGGTAGCATACAAATTGGAGCTTCCCTGAGACTGCTTGATTCACCCTGTGTTTCATATATTCTTACTAAAGAAACAGGTCTCTTCCAAAGCTGACCGCACTGAAAGTACCCAAAGAGGAGCAACAGCAAGCTTACAAGCAGGAAGTAACAGTCAATTGATCCTTGAACCTGAGGTCATTCTTGATAAAAGAACGGTGCAGCAGCAAGGCAACACCACACAATAGCTTTTGATCAAATGGGCCAACTTGAGTACTGCACAGGCTACTTGGGAGAATTCCAACTTCATCAAATCTCAATTTCCTTCTTCCATTCTTGAGACAAGAATGAATTGAAGGGGAGGGAATTGTCATAAACTGAACATAGAATTAGGCTAAATATGCTTTTGGCGGGAATAATACTTAGTATTGCTTTAGGCGGGAAAGTTTGTTATGTGTATGGGTGATGTGTCCGGTTGGTTACAACCTTAGTCAAGCATTGTAAACATCTATAAGAAGACTTGGAAATGTAAGAAGTGATTATCCAATGAAAATATAATCCAATTCCTTTGTTTACTCTATCTCTTCCTCTCAATTCGATGGTTAGCATTCAATTTATAGTTGATTTCTAACAATTTTTTTCTTTTCGAAAATTTCAAGAAATAAGGATCACAAAGAGCCCAAAAAAAAAAAAACTAGAAAACCTCCTCGGCAACGGCCCCAAAATTTAGTGTGTCGTCACAGGCAACCAAATATAAAACCTATACTCCTAAAAATGCATGTAGTGGTGCGAGTAAGGATCATTCCCACGGAGAGTAACTAGCCTAGTTTTATGCTACGTGAACAAGGATTTGGGGGGGGGGGGGGGGGGGGAGAATTTTAAGAAAAACAATTGAGGCACAATTCAAATTGAAGTGTTGAAATCAATCAAAAGAACAAACCTTGGTCAAAGTCAAGATCCACAATCGAAATTTTACAGCTGACCATCGATGCAAGTATATATCAATTCACACCTTGAATATTCACCGTTGGAATTATTTTCATATCTCTCCTTACTCACAGTTAATTAGAAAACAAGTGATCTAATTAATCCTAACTACTTAAGAACTCAATATAAGCGCTAAAGGTTTAATCTAGTAGCAGTCTTAAGAATTAGAGAGATCGATGAAGCTAAGCAACACAAGCACAAGCTGTTGCATTTAATTTAGTCGAGCGTTGTTCCTCAGATCTAATAATTTATGACGCAGCAAATTATTAAATCTTAGTTGCTTTACAAATTAGAGGGATCAAACAATTACGGATTTGATATCTAATCTAGTAGTAGATTGCAACGAATAATAAACTAGTAGGCCTCCTAGTACTTAAACGAGGCAGTCATGAAAATAGGCTCAGAAAAAACATCCGATACTCAAAGCATAAATTGAACAATAAAAAACAAATTATATCTCACAGTTTTATTGATTCCCAGGCTTCCGTTTCCTTCAACCAATTATAAATGTTTAGCCACGCAGAGCCATGATGAATACTGGACAGGGAAGTTAGAGAAGAGGGGAGAAAAAGGCGTATCAAGTCTGATGATTTCTCCCCTCTTTATACACGTTAATTCAACTATTATAAGCCTACCAAATCTCCTAAAATAACAACTTTCAAATCTGACTAATTAAGAATAAAATAAAATCTAAATAAAAATGGGAAAGTGGCGATTTCAGCCATAATTTTCGTGCACCAGAACTGGAAAATTCCTGAAAATAAACCACGTCAACTCCGCGTATTAGACTTGTAGGCTAAGAAACGTTCTAGAACGTCAACAGTGCAGGTGCAGCAAATTCTAGCCCGATTTTGGTCTCGATGCAAGCAGTATCTTTCAAAACTCAAAGCATGTAATTGTAGAGCTTTTTCTTGGCGTTCCATAGCATCTTGAATCATCTCATTCGGAGCTTGAGGGAGAGAGTTATGCCCAAATTACGAAGCGACGTCGAAACTGTCAAAAATTGCCCAATTAGCTTTGTTTTGTACTTAATGCCTCCATTTGCATCCTAAATCAAAATATAAGAATAATGAGTACATTTAGGCACCAAATTAGTATAAAAGACTAAACATTAAGGGAGAAAAATATGACATTTTGCGTTCTCATCATATGTTGTCAATTGAGGATAAACCGAAGTTGCATACAAGTTGAAGCAGTAGCTCAGCTCGTTTATGAAGGTTTAAGTTCAAGTCCAGCTAGAGTTAGCTTACATAACAGTAGAAAAGCCAAGCAAAGGCCATCCTTTGCTCATATGATGATTGCTTCACTTTTGAAGCTCTATTGGTTCCTTATGCTCGTGTTTTTAGTATTCATTCTTGAGTTTGTTGATAAGGAATCGAAGTTTTTTCATTGGAGAAGAGGTTGGTTACTTAAAAGGCATGTAATATAGAGTTTCCTAAAGATTTACAGCTGCAAAACATCTTTTGAATGCAGGAAACAAAGGGAGACTCAAACAAGAGCTGAAGTCTTGGTTAACAATTTGGATTATTTTGCATTCTCACTTGTGTTCAAGGCTGTGGGATCATACTTTGTTGATTCACATCAATGTAGCTACAGCCTATCAATTGGACGCAGTAAATTCCAGGAGATTCAAGCAAGAGTTGTGGAATTTGTGCTCAATCTAGAAAAGATATGCTGTATTAGAAAGCAGGGGGTCAGTTGTCCCTTGTGCACTCTCATTATGTTTGGGCAAATTGAAGGGGTGAAAGTACATTGTGTGGATTGGGCTAGAGCCTTGAAGAAGGAGTTAGAGACTTCCATATCAACCAAGATCAAACATAACTTGCAACAAACAAATTTTAAAGAAGAAGTTGTTTGTTATTGGCATAGTTCATGTTTCTCCTTGCTAGCAGCTTATGAAAATTTCGATTGGTTGAATGAATTTGCTAGCTGGACTTGGAAAAGCATTAGAACAACTGAACACCTCTCTTTTAATATTACATGCATTGGGTTAGGTTAGACCAACACAAATGGATATTCTGCAGTTAAGGGGTAGCAGCAGCAAGCTTGGGCTTTCACATATTATAGCAACCAATTGGTGTTTTTGAGTTGTATTAACTATCACGAGGGGAGCCGTTGACTAGTTGCTGATGTGTGTTTGGCTTGGTTTGATCAGTATAGATCACCAGAAGGTCATAGTACATCCAAACGCAAGCAGAGTGCAAAAAAGGGCAGTATACTTGTGTGCCCAGCTGCATTTCAGATTGCAGTACCCATATGTCGTTCGAGCTGCAGAACCTCAGCAAGAAGTTCATCAATTTCAACTATCTTTTCTTAAGCAGTAAGTGATCTGCATTAGGTGTTGTATATCCCTCAATGGCGGTAATAAATCCAATAACTCTTTCGAAAAAACGCCTTCAACGAGTCCCCTATTTCATTCGATATCTCTTATGGTTCAACATTAATCGCCTTCCTAATCAATACTAAGATAACTTTGTTCTTGCCAACCTCCGTGATGAACAAAGCATTATCTTGCAAGCTCAGGTGTTTAGTTACTAGTGCTCGCTATGCCTTATCCCTCTTGGGTAATAATGTAATCTTTGTTCCCTCAAAGATGAAGCTATACATGTTCTTCCTCTTGTCATAAATAACGCTCCTACCATATTGCCATGGTCGCCCTATCAATTGGTGGCAAGGGTCCATGGTGTCTACATCACACCACACCCCATCCCGGTACTTTGACCCAATCATGAAACTGACCCAGTATCGTTTCGAAACAATTACTTGGTTTCCTTTCTTGAGCCAAGATAGCTTGTATGGATTTGCATGCACATTTGTCTTTAGACCCAACATTGTGAAAGCCTCTTAAGAAATCGCGTTCTCCCAGCTTCCCGAGTCGATAACCATGTGGCACACTCTGCTGCCAATGGTGCAGGCATTCTAAAAGATGTTATTCGTAAACCATCTATTTTCTTCTTTGCTTTAGGTGCGAAGCAAACTCACCTAATCACAAGTAGATGCCCGTCGTCACCTACGACGGTATTCTCTTCTAGTACCCCGGCTCATCTTGTACATTTCTTCAATCTCCGGCCACCTTCATTGGTGCTCTTCGATGTAGGAACCCTTACCTAGTCTATTGCCCTTTTGAAACTTAGCGGCATGGTGTCCCATCTCCTTACAGTTGAAGCATTGGGTTCTTGAACTACCTGCGAAGTCCTGACTAACTGGCTTGTCAGTGTTGGCAGTTAATGGTTTAATCCATATGCTTGGGTTTTGAGGTACTCACACTTGGTCACGCCCACTAACCTGGGTGCCCCAAGTTCCACCGGCTTGACGTCGCCTTTGTTTCCTTTCGACCTTCATGGCCCTCTGACTTGCCTCTGAGACTGAACTGATTTGAACATGTTCAACACCTTTTCTATGGACTCCTTCAACCTGCTAACATATCGATCTACAAGTTGCTCTTCCATCTCCGCCAAGTCATTCAGGGCGATTAATGAGTAGAATTTGACCGTGTACTCCTTCACAGACCTAGAACCCTAACACAACCTCTATAGCTGCTAATACATCACCTTGACATGGTTGTGGGGTAGCAAGGCACCTCTCATGTGCTTCTTAATCTTCTCCCACGTCTTTATCCTAGCCTTACCTAGCCTAAGCCAGGTATGCTTCAGCTGCTACCACCAGGCAGCAGCTCTGTCCCTCAACAAGGTAGCAACCAACGATGCTTATTTTTGCTCTAGAACCCCTTTCCCCCCCCCCCCCCCCCCCCCCCCCCCCCCCCCCAAATAAAAAAAAAACTACGACTAGCCAATTCTAGAAACTTTTGGGCGTCCTCCACTATTAGACTCTGGAATCTTGATCCAGAGATCGGATTTCCACCTCTGATCATCAACGTCGACAGTGTTCCTGGTATTTGGTCAATTCCACCATACACATCGATCTAGTACTTTAACTTCAAGAATTGGGTTGTGGAAAATACTGTACATGTCCTCCTTGCCACCCCTTGCTGGAGGGTTTTTAGGGTAAGCTCCCGATGCTCGATTGGGATTTTCCCTTTTAGTTTAATCAAGCACTGCTCAATGTGCTGAAATGTTTCTTCCAAGTCTTTGATTCTCCTCTTGTTCTGTCATTGACCATCAATCTCGTAAACGTCTTCGACGATGATGTATATTTGTGACCCACGGGCCATCTCAAAAGTCATTCTGAGCTGTGAGAACAACCGATGCAGTGTGTATATGAAAAATTACAAAAACGAAAGTGTTCAATAGCCTTCCCTTAATTCGTCTTATGAAAATAATAAAGAACAAGGGGAAAAAATAGCTCAAATTCTCACAATCCGAAAATCTCTAGGAAAAATGAATGGAAGTCTGTGAGTTGAATGACAAAAACTCTAGGCTTCCACTTCCTTAAATTTAGGAGTTGTTTGACCTAAAATAGGAGACCAAACAATAAATACAAAATAACTCTTAATTATATACTAATTTATTAAGTAAATATCATAACTAAATGTCCTACTAGATGTAAGCTCCTCTCCTAGCCGTGACACGTACCCACCAATCCTCCAACGACGCGTTATGTATGGGGCAACATCACCTTTGATGCTCAACGATTATGGCTCTAGAGAGGAAATTGTGGAAGAAGAGGAAGATAGGAGGTGTGTGAGAGAATTGCCTCCTTTTTATGATTATATTCCTCTTCTACGCTTTACCTCCCCTTTATTATACTTCTCTTTGCCTTCCATTTGAAAGGCATGTCTACCTCATTCATAAAATGGGGTGGACTTCTTTCTTTCGGCCATGTGTCACCATGTGACACATGGCGTCTTCTCAGGTTGTTGGCTTATTTGGTATTTTCAAATCCAATTTTTCTAATTTAGGTGTGGTTCATTGTTACTTAATTTCCGCAGATTAATTACCTACTTGTTATACTCATAGTAGCCGGGCGAATAAATAAAGAGCGAGTAGGTGTCGAGCGCATAACCCAAGATGGATATAACCTTAAATCCTTGTAGTTAGCTAGCTAATTATCAGTATAAATTACTGTTGGTGTATTTTCAAAATGTGTATTGATAAATATGTAAAACATTGTTTAATGTATGTATTAAATGTGTATGTGATAGTCCCGGTATGTGTTTAAGTGTTTAAAACATATGAGAGGTGTGTGTCGACACATAATCCTAGAGTACCATTGGGAATTATGTGTGTGTAGACACACGTGGCCCGTGTGTCGATACAGAGCCTCACAGAAGCGCACGGCATAATATTGAGTGTCGACACACAGGGACTGTGTGTCGACGTACGATCTTACAGTAACCCTATGTATCGATGTGTGTGACGACACGCAGATCTGTTTTCAGGCAGTTATCTTGGCGCCCCTTTCTCGGTTTTTTTGCGGTTTTTCCTTGGTTTTCTTTCGGACGCCTTCTTCCATTGGATACATATATATACCCCCATCTTATACTTGTTTATTACACAAAAAGATTTGATATTGATTGGAGAGTCAAAAGAATAAAAGGTATAGAAGGACTTCTACATGTGTTCTTGAGTTCTTGAGTGTATACAAATGTTTTGTGTCTTAAACTTGGCCAATCTCTTTACATCTTTGTCAATCTCTCACCATACACATCTTCACTCCATATTTGGTTGCTGTTGTATTCCCGAGGATATTTCGTATACCAAAATAAGCCTTAAGGAAAGTGATCACATAGCCTCAGCGCCTGAGATCCTTGGGTTACCCGGTTGCAAGGATTTTGTAAGTAAATTCAGATTTTTCCTAACAATCTTAAGGCTTATCTTTCTGGTTTGGGTTAGGGCTTCATCTCTAAGGGAAATGACAGCCTACTTTGTGAAGTTCGACAGTTTTGATGGCGGGAACTTCCGCTGATGGCAGAGGAAGATGCACTTCCTCATCACAACGCTGATTATGGTATATGTTCTGAATACATCATCTCCATCCCCCGTCTCTGAGGAGGAGGAGACGTTGGCCAAGCTGAGGGCCAGACTGAAGTGGGAGAATGATGACTACATCTGCAGAGGGCATACTCTGAATGGTATGACTGATGCCCTATTTGATATTTACTCGAACGTGCCGACTGCGAAGGAACTGTGGGACGTTCTTGAGGCATGCTATATGGCCGAGGATGCTACAAGCAAAAATTTCTTGGTTAGTCAGTTTAACAATTATAAGATGGTTGATGATCGTAATGTCATGGAGCAATTCCATGAGATAGAACAAATATTGAATAATATTAAACAACATAAAATGAACATGGACGATACCATAGTTGTTTCTTCCTTAATTGACAAACTTCCTCCCTCTTGGAAAGTTGTTAAGAAAAGTCTTAAACACAAGAAGGAGGATACGTCAATTGAGGAATTGGCCGACCATTTACATGTTGAGGAAGGTTACAGGGTATAGGATGACAACAAAGACCGCTCTGGTGATGTTGGTAAAATTAATATCACGGAAGAAGGCCAGTCAAGTAAGGGACCCAAGAGAACCGGACACTTCCGAAAGAAGAAGAATGACAAGAGGCCAAAAGTGGTCTGTTGGGAGTGTCAGAAGCCCGGTCACTTACACAAGGATTGTTATCGCCTTAAAAAGAATAAAGGCAAGGGGCTTGATCATCGCGCCAAAAATTTGAACGAGAGGTTCGTGGAGATAATATCAGATGTCAATTTAGTCGAGAGTGATAACTCTTGGTGGATTGACTCGGGGGCCACGAGACATGTGTGTAAGGACAAGGGGTTCTTCACGAATTTTGAACCCATGGACAATGGAACTGAGTTTTTCTTGGGAAATGGGGCATCGGTACCGGTTGAAGGAGAGGGAAAAGTTGATTTACTTTTCACGTCTGGAAAAACCCTTACTTTGACCAATGTATACTTCGCTCTAGACGTTAAGAAGAACCTCGTGTCCGGTGGCCTGTTAAATAGGTTTGGGTTCAAGTTGGTCTTCGAGGCCGACAAGTTTATTTTGTCTATGGGTGGAGTTTTTGTTGGGAAAGGGTACTTATGTTATGGTATGTTCAAGATGAACATTGATAATAAAATTGGAAGTTCTATTTATATGCTTGACTCTTTGTTTTTATGGCATCAAAGATTAGGTAATGTGAATTTTCATAGATTACATGCAAAACATGCATGCTAACTAAGATAACAAAATTAGCATTTCCTTTAGTGCAAAGAGAGACTAATGTACTTGACCTAGTACATAGCGATTTGTGTGATTTCGAGCGCACACCGAGTTTAGGGGGAAAGAATTACTTTGTGACATTTATTGATAGCTGTTCGAGATTTTGTTATGTATATCTGATAAGTAACAAAGATGAGTTGCTTGATAGATTTAAAGCATATAAAGTAGAAACTGAATTATATTGTGAGATCTTCCTCAAATGCCTTAGGTCGGACCGGGGTGGGGAGTACTACGATCCTAAATATTTTGAAACCATCGAAATTATACATGAAATAACATCATCATATACACCACAACAGAATGGCGTGGTTGAGAGGAAAAACCAGACTCTAACTGAGATGGTTAATTCCATGTTATCCTATTCCAGTCTCAGCGATGGGTTTTGGGGTGAGGCTATGTTAACAGCCTGTGATATATTGAATAGAGTTCCAAATAAGAGAAACAAGATAACCCCATATGAATTGTGGAACAAACGAGCCCCTAATTTGACTTATCTGAAACTGTAGGGGTGTAGGGAAGTTGTTAAAGTCCCTAAACCTAAATATAAAAAGTTAGGTGAAAGAGGCATTGATTGCATCTTTGTGGGTTATGCGTCTCGTAGTAAGGCATATCGGTTCTATGTAATCGAACCTAATGATTATATCAATGTTAATACAGCAATAGAATTGAGAGACACGATATTTGAGGAGAATCGATCTACCTCTATCCCAAGACTGAGGGACTATGTACCGATTGAAAGTGACACTCAATTGTCATATGGCAATGTTCGTCATGAGAGAGAAGATGTCCCTGAAAGTGCTCCAAAACTCCGAAGGACTAAGAGAGTATGGAAAGAGAAATCTTTCGGTTCGGACGTCTACACTTTTTTGATAGAAGGTTCGAGGAATAATATGGAACCAGTGGCTCCATATTGTTGTGTCATGGAAACTAATCCCATGACATTTAATGAGGCAATGAGGTCTCATGATGCTTCTTTTTGGAAAGAGGCTCTGAATGATGAGATGGATTCCATCTTAGGTAATAATGCCTGGATCCTTGTGGACCTTCTGCAAGGAAGTAAGCCCGTCGGTTGTAATGGATCTTCAAAAAGAAGATGAAAGTCGATGGATTGATTGACAAGTTCAAGGCCCGATTGGTGGCTAAAGGGTTCACCCAAAAGCATGGGTTGGACTACTTTGACACGTATGCCCCCGTGGCAAGAATATCGACGATAAGGGTATTGATTGCCCTTACCTCTATTTATAAACTAGTAATACACCAAATGGATATCAAAATGGCATTCCTGAATGGTGAGCTAGAGAAGGAAGTGTACAGGGAACAATAGGAAGGGTTTGTTGTTCTAGGTCAAGAGAGAAAAGTGTGTAAACTCATACGTTCTTTGTATGGGCTGAAGCAAGGCCCGAAGCAACGGCATCAGAAATTTGATCAAGTTGTTCTTAACAACGGATTCGTTATAAATGAATCGAATAAATGTGTCTATAGCAAGTTTGGTAATGGCAAAGGGGTCATTATATGTTTGTATGTCGATGACATGCTGATATTCGGTACTGATGTGGAACAAGTAGAGAGAACCAAACAGTTTCTCTCTAAAACTTTTGCAATGAAAGACATAGGTGAGGTGGAGGTGGTCCTCGGTATTAGAATTGTAAGGAGTCGTGATTCCATTCCCTTGACACAGTCTCACTACGTTGAAAATGTGTAGGGTTCCATTTTGATGAGTGTGCACCGGCGTCCGCTCCGTTGGACCCTAGTGTGAAACTAGTACCGAATGAGGGGGCTCCAGTGTGATAACTGAGATATGCCTAGGTCATTGGTAGTCTTATGTATGCCATGACGAGCACAAGGCCAGATATAGCCTTTGTTGTTGGAAAGCTGAGTAGATATACTAGCAATCCAAGTAAGAGCCATTGGAAAGCTGTAGACCGTGTACTAAAGTACCTTAAGAAGGCTATGAGTTATGGTCTATCTTATGTAAGGTATCCTCCAATTTTGGAGGGATACTCTGATGCAAGTTGGATCTCCTATGTGGAGGATCTGCATCCACAAGCGGGTGGGTATTCCTGCTTGAGAGGAGTGCGGTTTCTTGGGGTTCCAAGAAATAGTCTTGCATAACTGATTCAACTATGGCAGCCGAGTTTATAGCTCTCGCGTCTGCGACTAAAGAAGCCGAGTGGTTAAAGGATATCTTATATGGGATACCTTTGTGGCCTAAGCCAATCTCACCGATATCTATCCATTGTGATAGTCAGGATATGCTATCTAAAGCGTACAGTGAGGTACACAATGGGAAGTTCAGACACATTGGTGTAAGACATAGTATGGTGAGGCAACTCATTCGAGAGGGTGTCATCACGGTGGACTTCGTGAGGACAAGTCTGAATCTAGCGGATCAGTTTACAAAAGGTCTAACTAGAGACTTGGTTCTGAAAACAAGTGAAGGATTGGTGTGAAACCTGTCATTTTTAGTCGCCCATGATAGGCTCTCAGCTCGATGCCTAGTATGGCGCTAGGTCTTGGGTTCAATGAGAGAAACTTGTCATCTGTGTGACTGCAAGCACAAATTGAGAATTACCATCCCGAGTGTGAAGTGCCTGCTACCAGTGTCAGAGATTCTATGAGGATGAGCATATGCGCTTAATGGACCTGGTTCTAGAACTTATTAAATGTCGCGTTGCATGGAAATGATCAATGAGGTCCACCTTAGTGTGTTCAAAGTTTAGCCGCTTCAAATGGGTGATTTTTGACTAAGGGTTTGGCCCTAAAACACTCATGAATGGTATAGGACACAAGGGCACAAATGTGTCGATCTGGGAGGTGTATGGTGTGTACGGGGAGTGCGCCTAGTGCGTGATTGGATAGTCGGTTGGTCAAATGGGTTGTATGGTTCAAAGCTTAGTCTACCATTTTTGATCCGATTAACTGTATGGTCCTTTCACTAGCCGGGGGTTCAATCGGGAGACACCCACATTGATGCACGAAGTGGCATCCTTTATTCGAGATGTCATATTGAGATTGATTGTATTTTGAAAATGGTGGGGGATTGTTGGTGTATTTTCAAAATGTGTATCGATAAATATGTAAAACATTGTTTAATGTATGTCTAAAATGTGTATGAGATAGTCCCGATATGTGTTTAAGTGTTTAAAACATATGAGGAGTGTGTGTCTACACATGGGCCATGTGTGTGACACACAGGAATTAGGTGTGTGTCGACACACATGGCCTGTGTGTTGACACACAGCCTTACAGAAGCGCACGACAAAATATTAGTCCCTGTGTGTCGACACACAATCTTACAGTAACCCTGTGTGTTGATGTGTGTGTCAACACATAGGGGTTGTGTCTCGACACATAGGTTTGTTTTCTGGCCGTTATCTTCGTGCCCCTTTCCCGGTTTTTGGTGGTTTTTCCTTGGTTTTTTTTGGGACGTCTTCTTCCATTGGATACATATATATACCCCCATCTGATACTTGTTTATTACACAAAAAGATTTGATATTGATTGGAGAGTCAAAAGAATAAAAGATATAGAAGGACATCTACATGTGTTCTTGAGTTCTTGAGTGTATGCAAGTGTTTTGTGTCTTAAACTTGGTCAATCTCATTACATCTCTGTCAATCTCTCCCCATACACATCTTCACTCCGTATTTGGTTGTTGTTGTATCCCCGAGGATATTTCTTATACCGAAATAAGCCTTAAGGAAAGTGATCACATAGCCTCAACACCTAAGATCTTGGGTTACCCGGTTGCAAGGATTTTGCAAGTAAATTTAGATTTTTCCTAACAATTACTCGCCTAACAAGCTACTCCTATATTTTAAACACATACCGTGTAGAACTATGCACCATCAAAAAGGAATACCAACACAAATTTGCACAATGGTCAATCACATCAGTCACCAAAGCTCGAAATGGGGTCGGATGCTTATGAGTTTAAAAGACATACCCTTTAACTTATAATGTCCATAGTGTGTCATAAAAGTGGTCTCAGGGATACCTCGTTGCATCTTCTTCACTTAAATCTATCCTTGTTAAATTTTAAAGAGCATTTTAGGCGCAACGCATATAGTTGAAATATATGAGGTCCACTTATATACCCAAGTAGAGTTCCATCCTAAATTCAATTGGAATTAGGTGGAGCAATACATTAGGCATGTAAATTAATCTCTTTGCTCTCTCAATTGCAATGTAGAATTCTTATACTAGACTTACAGTTGTAGTTCTTAACAATCCTTGACTCAAATTAATCGAAGAAAAAATTGAACTTTAATACAATTTATTTTATTGATCATCGGAAATATAGGAATTATTTTTAATAGTTAGAACATTGAACTTTCCATTCTATACACACTGTAGTAGTGCCATCTTTCCTCATAACAGTAATCACAATGAAGCAAAAGGACTTTGGCTATGCCTGATGAAGAAATTTTTCATTAGCTCCTCCACTTTTCCCTTCAGCCTTCTGTTTAGGTGGGTGCCTGTAGGGTCTCAAATTAATAGGTTCAGCACTTTGTTTCAAGTAATAGCATGCCTGAGTGAGTGAGGGTGGTAGAGAGAAATGGACCGGTGTATTTGAAAACATGCAAGAGGGACAGTAAATCAGAAGGCAAAATACCACCATAAAGTAATTTGCATCATTCGGTAGGGAAACGGGCCAGTTGAACAAACAAAACGACACTTTACCTATGAATTTCCGATGTTTTCCCCTCTAATCTAACTAAAAGACCCCTCCTCGGTTTACTTGGGTTCCTATCTTCAGGAATGACCATTCAAGGTTTGCAAAGTCAAATAGAACTAGATTTTGCATCTTCATCTAGTCAATTGCCAATAGAACACCAGATCCATCTAATCTAAAGTTATGGCCCTGCATATCCCAAGTAACTGCCATATGCATGGTTTGTGTCACTACTCACTAGTTTACTGTCATTTGCAGCCATGATAGTGAGAGAGCTACGGAGGAAAGTTCAGATCCATCAGCCGGAGCATATTCTTGGCAATTAATCTCGACTTCTTGCACGTTAGAGGAGTTGCCAAGGACTTCCTCCTTTGTACTAATACAGTTTAATTGCTTAATTTGAGAACCATTCCCATGCCAGTAGCTCATAGCATTTAAAGCAAAAGGAAAGGGATTTCATTGCATCCAGACCATTTCTTTGTGTAGTACTGCCGCTCCCTAACTTGCTTGAAGTAGCTGCACCAGGCTTGAATGTGACATTCTTTGGGTGTTAATATTAGGCTTCTTTTGTGGAGCTTGGTTTTATGATGTTATGAGCAAAGTTCAGGTCAAGGCCGAGGCTTGTTTTAGTAATCTTAGGGTTTCGAGCATATACCTATATAAATCCTATTTCAGGGTTTGAGAAAGTAGAATGAATAAGAAGAAAAATTTTATATAAAATTTCAATCAATAAAATATCCTTGCAACAGTGTAGACGTACGCAATTTTGGTCGAACCACGTAAATCTTTTGTGTTTGATTTCATCTTCTTGTTGATTCTATTTTTGTTTAATTGTTGTGTTTCTTAGCAGTTGATAGTACTGGTCTTTTGTGTGGAACTGAAGTTGAATGAAAGTTAAGAGGTATCAGGCAAAGAATGTGTCCTCGTCAAAAGAAGATATTCTTTTGTTCATATAACTGCTAACTAAAATTTCCTACCATTTTTTCAAAGCAATTATCTATGGTGGTGGGTTAAACATCAAGACTCGCATGTCTAATGTCATCATTAAAGCCACTAAGATAGTTAGAAACAAAGTAAGCCTCAGGTCAGGCGGATTTAGGATTTTTGCTGAGGATGGGCCTAGTTACAAAATACTTTCACAGCAATATAGATATTCAAATATATACGAATTAAATATGTTTTATCTTTGTCCGAGTTCATTGAAGCTTAATTGAATGAAATAGATTGAAAAACCCTATATGGAATATGATTGCAAGAACATATAGGTAATTTCTTTGAAAATATGGTATTTTTTCTTGAAAAATGTTAATATGACGTATGATTTTTTTTTTGCAATATGTAAGTACCATTTGGTGAATTTTAAGAAATTGAATGACCATTTTTGTCAAAAACAATGGATGTGCAGCATCTATATTGTTGGAATCATACGTCATGTTAACTTTCTTATGCAAAAGTTTCACATAATTTCCTCAAAAATCACCATAGAAATTCCAAGTGTCAAACCTATAGAATATTTTGGCCAAAGATTCTTGAATATGTTCGTATATTTGTGAATCAAGTAAGGGGACATCCTTATCTCGTTAGAGACCATAGATTCCACACAAAACAACTGTTCGGGCTACACTACATGCCATTACCCAACACATGTAAGATTTAAGCCAACATACTTTGACTAATCTTTTTAGTACATTAAAGCAATGAACAATCCATGCACGAGTTTCCTGAATTTACAGCTATTGACTTTTAAAATTAATTATTCAAGACAGCAGTAAATAAACAACTAATTCAAATGGTCTTGCTCAGTATTCTAATCATATAGACAAAACCAATATAATACTTTTGGATCCCTATCCACATGACCAAGACAAGTCAGTCTAAAGCATCATATTGCAGTCTTATCAGATAAGTTGTCCAAACTCATCTTCGACTATGAGCAAATACATTGACAGCCTATCACTAGTTTGATTTAAGTGTATCCATTGCTGAATCTCATTGACCACATAAACCAAACCTGATATGTCATCTTGGATATCGTCCATCCCGTGGAACATTTTAGAAAAACAGTCACACGCATATTTGACTCGTAAGACATATTTAGACAATACATATAAATAGCAGTTTCATTTATTTAATTATTAAAACTAACTAATTGGGTTTTCATTGACACCAATCCCAATAGTTTGTACCCTCCATTGTGTAAATGAGCCGAGCCTAGTATCCTCTTATTCAAACTCAAGCTTGAACTCAAGCTCGATAAGGCTTATCAAGCTCTAGTTTGAGCCGATCTCTTATCAAGCTTTTCCAACCACTGTTTGAACTCGGTTCCATAGGGTTCTAGTGTGCTCGATAAATGTCTCGCTCAGCTCGTTAGGCTTGTCGAGCTTGTAATTGAGCTAACTCGAGCTCATTATCGAGCCCAATCGAGCTTAAAATTGAGTCAAGCTTGCCGGTGAGTCGAGCACACTACCGAGCCTAACTTTTCAAGTTAGTATCGAGCCGGTATCAAACTGATTCCGAGCCAATATCAACAATTAACAATCTCTTAACGAGGTCTTATCGAGCCCCTTAATGATCTCTTATCAAATTGTTCATAAACATTAACGAGTCGAGCATCCCTGCTCAAACTTGGCTCGTTAACTTTATCGAGAATGCTTAAACTTGGCTTGATAAGCTATCGAGCCCTCATAATAAAAATTAATGAGCCCTAATTGATTTCGAGCACGTGTAGTTCATCTAACATTCGGTTTGTTTACACCACTAATTACCCTTTAGTACTCTCAAAATATTTTGCCAAACAAGGGTAAGAATTTATCCCCATTACCCTTACCCCCCTTACTCTATAAATCTCTTCCACTCAAATAATCATCTAGTCAAGTGCCTACCTTCTTTCAAGATGCATAGCAATAATTTCAATGCATTGAGCAATGGCATTTAGAATTCAACAGCTGCTTGCATAGTACTTGGATGATCATTTATTTTAAATATAGACTCCTATATATAATACATGCAGGTAGGACTATGGATGCAGGACAAAGGGAAGCCGGTAAATCCAAGAAAACGAAGAGGAATAGATTGTGGGTACAGTGGAGACCATGAAATCAAGGAAAGAGTCGACGGATGTGAGAACCTATAAAATAATAAAAGGAATATACTACTTCTACTACTGAAGCCTAAGGTAATAATAAAAATTAAATACAGGTAAAACATACAAAATGCTAAGTACAAAGAAAATGTACGAGTAAAATTAAAAAATACTAAGTGCAAAACTCCCCTCAAGTTGGAGCATGTGGATTAATACTGCCCAACTTGCAAAAGAAAGAAGAAAAGGAAGGAGAACTGAGCCGTTTGGTGAGAACATCCGGCAATTGCCCTTCGGATGGCACGAAAGAGGTTGTGATATCTCCTAGTGTTCTCTCACAAAATGACAATCTATCTCAACGTGTTTCATTGGTCCATGAAAAATAGGATTAGAGGAAATGTGAGGAGCAGCCCGATTATCACCAAATAATAAAGCAGGATTATTCTTAGGAGTAGAAAGATCACAGAAATAAACAACATAACCATACTAATTCACATGGAGTAAAAACCATGGCTAGATATTTTGCCTTGGCTAAGAAACGAAAAATGACTGGTAGTTTCTTAAGCGCCAAGAAACAGTCACCCCACCGAAGAAAATCCCAAAACCCTAGTTGTGCATCTCATTATGGGACAACTAGCCCAATTAGCATCATAACAGGCACACAACTTAAAATCATATGCTAAGGGAAATATTATACCTTGTCCTAGTGTCCCCTTTAAGTAGCACAAAGCATGGTGAACAACCTCTAGGTGTTGGAGACGAAGATCATGCATAAAGTGGCTTAGAACTCTAACTGCATAACAAATATTTGGTTGTGTGATAGATAAATACAAAAATCTTCCCACAAATCAACGATATTGAGTTGGATATTTTACTAGTTCTTTCTCTTTATCCTCTAAATGATGATTTTGAACTATGGAATAGACATAGGTTTTGGCTCCAAGTAAAACGAACTCACTTAAAATTTCCAAAACGTATTTCATTTATTTCAACACGAAAGCCGACACTACACAAGCAACCTCTACTCCTAGCAAATATTTAAGGGCACCCAAATCTTTAATTCCAAATTTTTTGTTTAGAATAGAATTTACCAATAGAATATGTTCCATATTATTACCGGTTATGATCATAAATCATCCAGATAAATTGCCAAGGCTATGAAAATCGACCCACATGAGTAGGTTTTAGATTGACTTAAAACAATGGTTAATTTCTGATTCAAGTTTCGAGAGACTTGTTTAACTCCATAAAGTGACTTAAGTAACTGACACATTTTACCACTATGTTGTCTTTCAAAACCCTATGGCAGATTCATATACACCTCTTCATCGAGGTCTCCATGGTGGAAAGTGTTGTTATCATTAAGTTGATGTACAAACCAATTACGAGCTACCTATCACGGGATGACTAAATTCCTAAGTCCAAGTCCGATGAGGCGACTCAATGTCACTCTAAAAGTCCCTAATTGAGTCAAGTGTCAAAATCTCCTTGCAACGGTAAGGAATTCACACAAAGTCCCCAAGTCTCGTTTGTTTAGTATTTTAATTGGAAAGCAAATAGTGAAGAAAAGATGATCAAGTAAACACTTACACACACACACACACATCTTTATCGAAAGATCAAAGCTACAAAGAATGCAAAATAGGTGAACATAGAGATGAACACAAGTGTTTGTGGGTAAAGGGAAAATTTCCCATTTTGATGGTGCTTGGCACCTATTTATATTGCACAAAATAAATGGTACAATTACATGAAAAGACTTGAAGATAAACTAACACAAGTCTTCCTAAATCTATGCCTAAACACACGCCTAAAAATCCGGAAATGGATAACAACCTCCATAACCGCCCCTAGCAACCTTAACCGTCTACTCCAAAATGTCCCTAAAGTGCCATGCCACTTATCCTAGTCATTTACACACGTGGATTTACTAATTTACACGTAGGAAAATACATAATTACAAGTAAATTAAATACAAGTATTAAACATACAAAATACATCGCATAAAAAGTGCTAAAAATCCTACGAACTAAGGCGGTGGGTGACACTCTCCCCCAGCAAAGCCAATGACGTCCCCGTCAATGTGATGCAGACTTGAAGGCTTCAATCTCCTTCTGATACTGCCACAAATCATCTTCTTTTTCCCACCTTGCTTCAGCTACCGGTTGTCCCTTCCATTGCGCAATGTACTCCGTGTACCTAGGCACGCCCTGCGCCTCACGGTCTTGTTAGCCAGAATCTGTTCAAGGTCCTTGGCATAAAAGGTTGTCATGGCAGTGGGCGTGCTGTGTCAAGCCCCTGTTCGGTTCGTCTGTGTCTTGATTATACGACTTTAAGTAGCTCACATGAAATATCGGATGAATCTTCAACTTGGGTGGCAGCTCCACCCTATAGGACACCTTCCCCACCTTAGCAATGATAAGAAAAGGGCCCTCATACCGGCACACAAGCCCCTTGTGCACCTTGCGAAGTGCCTTGAATTGTTGAGGCAACAACTTCACCATGACCATGTCCCCAATCCTAAACTCTAAGTGCCTTCGCTTAGTGTCAGCCCACTTCTTCATTTTGCGCTGGGCACGGTTTAGGTAGGCCTTGGCGATGTCAAGCCTCTCTTGCCAATCCTTCGCTATCTGGAATGCAACAAGGCTGGCCCCCGTGTACCCGGATGTCACAGCCTGGGGTGTCAAGGGCTGCTGACCTGTGGCCAACTCAAACGGGCTATGTCCCGTCCTTTCACTGCGCTGGAGGTTAAAGAAGAACTGGGCTATGTCAAGCAACCGTGCCCAGTCCCTTTGGTTGGCACTCATGTAATGCCTTAAATACAACTCCGCTAAGGCATTCACTCTCTCGGTTTTCCCATCTGTTTGAGGGTGAAAGCTCATGGAATAATGGAGGTTTGAGCCCATCAATTTGAAAAGCTCACTCCAAAACTTACCCGTAAACCTATGGTCCCTATCACTAATGATACTCCTAGGCAAACCCCAACACTTGACCACATATTTGAAAAACAAGCGTGCGGCCTCAACAGCATTGCAATCCTTAGGGGCTGCAATAAATGTCCCATCCTTTGTCAATTGATCTACTATAACCATAATAGAACCCATACCTTCGGAGTTTGGCAAAGCGGAGATGAAGTCCATGGATATGCTCTCCCAAGGACGGGTGGGTACAGGTAGAGGCTCAAGCAACCCAACCGGTGTCTTCAACTCAGCCTTGTTCTGTTGACAAACAAGACATGTCTTGACATACCGTTGGGAAAAAAACATATGAATTTTGTTGAAAAATAAACTCTGATGCCAATTGTTGGGTTAACAGTTCTCAACTATGGTCACAACAATAGGCTCCTATTAGAGCACTTAGAGTATGAGACTTTTCTTTCCACCTAAGCCCCCGGTAGGAGAGTCACGCCCCGTGACACCTCACGTGCGAGAGTTCCCGGGAATAAGTTTATCTCTATAAACCTTTTGCCCTAATACCGGTTATTGGGATGAGTTTCAAAAATTCTCCCAAAAGATTACGTAGCGGAATAGGTTTAGAATTCATAACTCTAAACCTAGGGTTGATTAAAAATTCCTAATTTTACATCTACTGACTGAAATTCATAATTTAAATCATCAGATCTAAATTCTTAGTTTAGATCTATAGGCCTTTTACTCTAATATATTAATAACAATACATAAACTTAAACATGCATAATAATGAATACTGTAAATAAATAAAAAAGCGAAACTAAAAGAAGAAGGAAAGAAAAATGTACCTGAAATTGCTCCAATAATAAAGAAAACCAGAAAGACAATAATATTATTCAAAATCGAGACCTTGAGACCATCTATGCAATGACCTCGACCTGCCCGGAGGGTGGGCTCCGAAAAATATTAAACTGGATCTCTGAAACAACTTCAGAAACCCTAAATAAATGTTTTGCCTATGATCCCAAACCTCGGAATAAGCTCCTCTATTTATAGAAATATTCCGGTGCAAAAAAATCTAATTATAATTGAAAAAGGATTGTACAGTTTAAGTCAAAACGCAATGTTTAATCACAAAAAACTGTTAAAACGCGTCGTTTAAGTACTGTTCAAAATCGCGTTATTTTTAAGTTCAAAATTGCGTGACACGTGGAGGCACGCGATTGGTCCCTGCGTGGGGACGAGGATTGCCCCAGTGGGCATCCCCGCGCACCACACGTGTCGCATGCTGGTTGGTTGGATCCGATATACGCGGATCTCGGCTGTTTTGCGATTTTCATCCTTTTTTTATTTTTTTTAACTTTGTTTCACATATGTCAAAAAAATTTATCTTATGAATTTTAATTCTCAAAATTTTTTTATTTTATAATTTTTAATATTTATTCATCTCATGGATAATGTTTGGCAAAATTAATTTACCCATCTTATGGATAAATAATTCATCTCATGAATTCTTTAATTTTTTCTAATCGCAATAAAATACAGAAGCTTGCGTAGAGATCTCGGGGACAATTTAAACCTAGCCCCAAATGGGTTAAATTAAATCATCTCATGATATTAATTTAATTACCATTTAATGAGACTTAATTCCACTAAATAAATCTCACTACACTCCAGATTTAAATTATTTATTCGATATCTCCCTAACATACTGTATTGATGACAACAACCCCTCCACTATATGTCTATGACAAAGGAAAAATATGACCACTACCATTATCCTTCTCACAGCTTCTCCATTAGTTACCGACTCGCCCTTCACTAAATAATTCACTTATACTTGAACATATTCACAGTATAAATTCCAAATGTCAAACACTTAGAATACTTCGGCCAAAGTTTCCGAACTATTCAAATATTTGCGAATCAACTAAGGGGACATCTGTATCTCATAAGAGAATGTAGATTTCCTATTGAATACCTGATCCTTGTCACACTTCACGCTGCTACCAAGCGTACGTGGGATTTAAGTCATTTGTTTTAGACCTTACTTAGTACACCAAAGCAACTAACGCTCCATGCACAAGTCCAGAATACCCTCAGGATTTAGAGTCATCGTTCAAACAGTACAAGGTGAATCACTCATCTCCGATAATAGTCTAGAAATAATTAAGTAACCCACATGGTCCAACTTGGTGTGTCAAGCACAGTAACATAACACTTTTGGATCTCCATCCACATGACCAAGACAAGCCATCTAAAGTGTCTCGTTATAGTCTTGACATACAAGTGGTCCAGACTTGTCTTCGACTACTAGTCTTTAAAACAGCAATCCATATCATTTGTTCCAAGTCTATCTGTGGCTTAGTCTCATAAACCACTTAGAATAAACTTGTAAATTGTAGTCTGAGGACTACACCCATCTCATGGATGCCTCCCGAAAAAAAATCACATGCAATATAAATGGTCAAATACACAAATTTAACTAGGAAACGACTGAAACTTCAATTTTATTTATTAATTAACATAATATATCCATAATAAATCTGAATTTCAGGACACTATTCCTAACAATTTTCCTCTTGTCCTAAATCCAATTTATGACAAAGTCCATACTCACCCCTTTTAAGTTTGAATAAAAAATCTACTGAGCCTAATCTTCGTGAGCACAATTACTATATTGTGAAGTCAGCAATACAATACTGCTTGATATTCCCCTCACTAATGGCTCCCACTCTAAGGGTAAAGACATACTTAGACTTCGAACGTTTATCATATTAATCTGATTGGATGTCTTAAATCAGTATAACCAACTAGAACCAGCTCGTCACCTTAAAAGATCAGCATAGGATTTCTAGTTCTTCACAAGAACTAGAGAAAGCACTTCACTGCCACCAAGTCTATTGGACTCAGATTAGACCAACACCTGCCTACTATCACATAGCATGGCAGACATCAAGTCTCGTGCACAACATGGCATACCTGAAGCTCCCACTGCCAAAGCACATGGAATATTCCCCAATTGCTCCTCCTATTAAGGTGTCCTAGAACACTACTCAAAAAAGTGAGGGACTCCATACTATACCTTGACAACATCTTGTCAATACAAGTGGCTAAAGAAAGACCCAACATCCTACTCTTACGACCTCGCAGAACTTAATCCTAAGAGTAGAGCTGGCTTCTTCTTTGTCTTTCAAATTGAGCTATCATGACAACCAAGTCTTTACAGCTAATGACACCCCTACATCATTCTCAATGACTAGTATATCGTTGACATACAATACCAAGAAGGTCACTACTTTCTCTTAATGTCAGTTGTACACGCATGGTTTGATTAACCAATTGCTCAAAAACTATAAGACTTAACTACTTAATGATGGCTAAAAGGATCAGATTCAATGCCATGATCAACCACTAAGGCTCACGCTATGAACCTGTCAGGTGTCCTGACAATCCTCCCACCACACCTAAGCTCTCGTGTACCTGGAACATTCTTGTTCCTATTAGTAGGCACATCTAATGCTCCCACTATGACTTAAGTTATGTGTAGCTGTTCAGAATTATTGTCATTTTCTTTTAATACTATTTTATTTTTGTTTTGTAGCTTACTTGCAAAAACTTTCTCTAAGTATCTTGCATTGTATTTACAAAAGACCTTTTAAATCAAAACTGTAGAAAAAATCGTCCTTGTTCCTTTTACTTGCAACACCATTCTGCTGCGGTGTAACCTGAGTAGAAAGCTGAGATCTTATCTTATTTGTAGCTAGGAAACTCACCCGAAAAATATTCACCACTTCGATCTAATCGAAGTGACTTAATTTGTTTACCTAATAGCTTTTAAAATTCAGCTTTGTACTCTTTAAACTTTTCAAAAGAGTCCAACTAATGTCTAATTAGGTAAACACATACATATCTTGAGTAATCATCACTAAATGTGAATAAGTACTCATACCCACCTCTTGCCTAAACATGTGTTGGTCCACATACATCTATGTGAACCAGCTCAAGCAAGCCACCAATCCTGTTGCCTTTACTCTTAAAGACATAATTGGTCACCTTTCATTCTATGTAGAATTAGTAAACTGGTAATGACCTCAAGTCCAAAAACTCTATCAGTCCATCTTTTACTAGTCTTTGGATCCTGTTTGAATTAGTGTGACCTAAACATTGGTGTCATGTCTAGGTAATATCACATTCAGGGTGTTTTCTTTTAGAAGACTGAACAAGTGAACTTCCGTTAAATTCATTTAAACAATTTCCATAGTTTTGATAAGAAAATAACATGAATAAACAATTCATTCATGTACATTTGCAAATAAATAATTTATTTCTCATATTAAAATCTACATTATCAAAATCAATTGAATAACAATTATTCACAAAACAAGACATAGAAATCAAATTCCTTTGCAGAGAAGGTTTAAATAATTAATCCTTTAAAACAAAACTCTATCACTAAAGTCTAAGCTAACATCTCCTACACTTAAGACCACCATTATTGTGATGTCCCTGACTATCAGGTACAACACCCATCATGTAGCCTTTAGCCTAGTCTGAGCTCCTGTAATATATTACAGACTTGGTCAATTGAACTTGAGTCCACACACCAGGAATCTGGTGAACTCACAACTACACAGGACTCAAATAAGCGAGATATCAGCATGCCTTCACCAGATGGCTTAGCAGTCTTTGTGGGAAGAGTAGCTAGGTACTTAGTGTAGTTTCTTATCCAGTGGCCTAGTTTTCTTGCAAAAGAAACACTTTTTTTTTGCTGACTTCCTTATGGACTTGGTTGCTACAATAAAAACTTTGCCCTTTCTTTCTTTCTAGTAGGTCCCTTGTGAGTAATAACTAAGTCTAACTTATTTTTCAAGGCAAAGTAATTTGGTTCAGTGAGTACATTATGTATTTTAAAAACAAGCAAAGTTCGGCAGCCCTATCCATATAAAATATTGTAAATGCAAACATATATGTAATTATCTAACAAGAGTCGTGTATAATGCAGTGATATATATACTCTTTCAATTTCACAGACACAATAAGTCAGATATCCACCAAACTGTACTATCATGCATACAATGATGACCCAAATACGCCACTCCTTACTCCCCAGCAACGGGGTCACACGAAGCTAGTTCAGGTGAGAACTATTCTCAATTAACCTGTTTTTCTTGTAACTGTTACTAAATATGATTAACTCACCACTTTACCTTAGTCTCTAACATGACACAGCAGAGCTCCTTGGGGAGGCTAATGCATCATGCTAGCCAAGTGTAAACCATTACCTAAACCTCCATACAAATACACGAAATACTCTACGGCAGCATGGTCGCATTGCCTCTTTGCACTTTGGTTTATCCTAAAGAAGTCTAACCCTGTAATCTGCAAACCAACATCCTCCGCAGGGAGGTCTATCGATCTACTATACTGCTAGACCAGTAATGGAGACCGTGAGGTTACAACAATTGAAAACTCGCTCCCACTTGATTTTTAAAACCAGTGATTGTTAATTAACTTGCATTTATAGCCTAGATTATCAAATAATTCCCTTTAGAATCTCATTCTAAAATAAACCAAAATTAATTAATTTATTTATTCAAAAACACTATCGTTTTCAAGCATAGATTATCTTATAATCTCGCATTTGAAATCTCATTCTAAAATCAATCAATAAAATTAATTAATTAATTTTAATTAAAATAATATCAATATTTAATTTAGATTATCATATAATCTACTTTTAAAATCTAATTCCAAAATTAAATTAAAATAATTTTATTTAAAATCAATAGCGATTTGTGCTTAGACTATCCCATAGTCCATTTCAGAATCTTATTCTAAAAATTAAACAAGCTTAGACTATCCAATAGTCATGGTCGGATTCATCTTCAACAACAACCGTTTCTACTACAACTTCCTCTTTGTGCCCAACCTTGAACTCTTGATTGTTAATCGGATCCTGCAACTTCACAAACTTTGCTTCATTTTGCTGCGAACGATCTTCTTTACTCGAATATTTTTCCAGATATAACAGCTGCATTTTTATCAATTTCTGAATGTCGTCATTCTGCTGCTAAATGTTGACATTTTGCTGCTCAAACTCGACATATTGCTGATCGAACTTAGGATTTAGCTGCTCGAACTTGTCATATAGACCCCGGTGGTGATCAATTGTTGCATCTGCACCAGGACCCGCAGCCGCAGCAGCAGCAGCATAAGTATCCGGACCAGATGCATTTGCTCCTCCAGTTCCTAATGGAGTTCTCACTCCATCAGCCATATTTGCAATGCACAACAATTTCTATCTGGAATCAGCCTAGGTCGCAGAATACAAGTTCGAAATCGCAGAAATGTGAAACTTGTTTCGCAACTCTTCAACAATCAATTGCTTAATGAAGTTCTACTCCTTCGTTTGCACAACCATCCGCTACTATCGATTCCATAATCGTCACGGATTACAACCCTAATATGCAGATTTTCGCACATCGAGAGTTTGAACAAACCCTAACTTGAAGAATTTCTGACAATGATGTTTTCTTGAATAATCCAGACTAAGAATCTGAAATAGGTTCGATCTTGTCTGTAATGGTGATTTAAACACACGATTCACCAAAATCTTCAAGAAAAAAATCGGATTTCAACACTTCGGTGCTCGATTCGTTGTTAGACTTTTCGCCTAAGCAAATCTCTACTTAATAGCATATAATTCTTAAGAATCAAAAGCCGATTCAGATGAATTCTCACCACTTATATGCTTAGCAACACAATTTCATCACAATCTAGCACAAAAATAGATTCGGATCGAATATGAGCTTGTAATTCAGAAAGCAGTTACCTCAATCTTCAATTTCTGAATTGTAGAATATGAATAAACCTCAAATTAGCTTGTTCCTGATCTTTTGATGTTGATCAAGTGTAATGTGGATCAAATAACATCACTTTAATTTCTTCTGACAGATCAATTGAGTGTTTGATCTAGATTAATTATGCTTTGCACATAATTTCAGCAACTGATATTTTGCTTCTGCACTAAAATTCAGCAGGTGATGCTTGATTGAATCTTCTGAATTCAATATGAATCAGCTCCGGTGTTGAGTGCACTTAACAAATACTGATCAATTAACCTTTGTTCAATGTAATTCAATCAATTCTAATCCCAACCGGAAGCAATTCCCAGGCCTTGCAGTTCAGAAAATGCAGTAACCGCCAATCTCAAAGTTCAAAATTCATAATTGAATTCTGATCACAAGACTAAATCTGTAGCACAATTATTTTTATTGATTAATTGCAATGCAATCAATCAGATTTTGTATTTTTTCGGATATGAGCTTGATTCGAAAGCCAAATCAAGGCTCTGATAACAATTGTTAAGGTTTCAAAGATTGCTCTTGAACCTCAACCTTGGTTGGGATAGTGAGAGTATGAGATGAGAAGAGAGTATAGAATTTAGATGAGAAAGAAGGGAAAAGAGATGAGAAAGTAGAGAGATATCAAAAGATATCCAATTCATTCATCAAAGTTAATATGAGCTCTTCAAGAGAAGCTCTACATATTTATACTACTAAATCTTAGGATGGCTAACTCTAAAATATCTAGAGATACATTGCATGTGGACCAAAGAGCTAACCAACTCAACCATCAACTAACTAACTAGCCGCCAACCTTGACCGGCCATTGACCTCCTAAGCAAGCCCACACTTAAGCTCACTTATTACATGACTTACAAGAGACTTAAGGAACCAAATACATCAAGACTTATTCTCAATACAATAACAACAAGCCCCCAACGCAACACACACAGCAGCACAGCAGCACAGCAGCAGGACAGCATCATAGCCACCACGAGTTCATACCTCAGATTCTCGGATCATAACATAAAACAGGTGCACCATGAGGGGCCTTGGAAGGCCTAACAAACCCTGAGTTAAGAAGATCTCTCAATTGTCTCCTCGACTCCTCCAACTCCAGAGGAGCCACAAGGTAAGGCCCCGTAGAGAGCGGCCTTGCCCCATGCTCCAACTCGATCCTATGATCTACTCCCATCCTTGGTGGTAGATGTTTGGGTAACTCGGGTGGCATGACATCTTTGAAGGTATCTATGACCCCTTGTATCTCTATGGGTATATGTGAAGAAACATCCCCATCATCCCCAACCAATGTGGCACTGAAGGTCTCCCTCTTCTTCCTAATCCCCCTCCTAACCTACATGGCTAAAAGATGTCTAGCCCCCACTCTCTCCCGTAGTAAAGGCACCCCATGTGTTATTATCATTTGGTTATCTTTTGTGAAGGAAAAGGTTTTAACCATATCAAGGAAGTCCATCCGGAAGACAAACCTAAAGTCATCTAAGGGCACCACCATCAAGTCCACCGTGCCGCACCAATCCCCCAACTGGATGCGCACGTTCCTAGCTACCCCATGGAGAGGTTGGGTTGAGGCATTAACGGTCTTCAACCAACCCACCCCTTTGTCAAGGCTCAATCGGAGCTGTGCTGCCTCCTCCATGGAGACAAAGTTATGAGAAGCCTCTATGTCGACCAAGGCCTTCGTTTCCATGCCATTGACATGGGCACTAATAAACATCAGTCCCCTATGCGGATGTCCACTATCGCGTGCTTCAGTCCCCCCGTGACAACCCGTGGCACCTCCGCCTATGTCAACGCCTCAGTCCTTAGGGGATGCCCAGCCGAGCGTGTCTGTCCACAGCCCCCCTCCAGCATCTGTGTCCATGAAACTCCTGTCTCGGTCCTGACATGCCCAGTCTCGGCCCTGGCATGCCCTACCCCGCGCCCGGTAGGCCCAGCGTGCGGGCATCTTGCCGACCTTGTGCATGCCCCATGGGACATGGCCCCGAGGGTGCGCATGGCGCCTATGTTAGTGTCCTTCGGTTCCGGCTCAGGCATTGTCACATGTGCATTAAGAGCCTTGCGCTGTGGGCATTCACGAACATAATGAGGCCCACCACACAAGAAGCAGTCCCTACGTTTCCCTTGATCTTGTTTCCCCTCGTGTTGTTTTCCCTTGTCTTTGTGAGTTGGGGCCTTGTGAGGCCTATCTCGCCCCACCTTTTCCCTTCCCACCTTTGTTGTCCTTCTTCTTAGTAGAGTCCCTCTTGTACTCCACCAACCCCCCAGCCTCAGTAATGGCACTAGTAAGGTCCTGAACTCCCCGTCTCTTCAATTCCACTTCGGCCGAAGTTTGAAGGCCATCCGTGAAATAGAAGAGGTGGTTAGCCTCTGTCATCTCTGGAATCTCCAACATAAGAGACTAATACTCAGCAATGTAGTCCCTCACTGACCCTAAATGCTTCAAGTTACGAAGCCTTTTCATGGCCAACTCTCCTGCGTTCTCCGGGAAGAATTGTCTCTTGAATTCTTTGACAAACTCATCCCAAGTGTCCATAGTACAAAGCCCTCTAGCAATGTCCCCATGGAAAACCCTCCACCATAACGTGGCGTCCCCCTTAATATAAAGGGTAGCCGTGTTGATTTTGGTAGCATCATCCTCCAAACGTAGTGCATCGAAGTACCTTTCTAAACCCCAAATAAAGCCATCCACCTCCTTTGCATTACGCCTGCCCCCAAACTATGGTGGTTCAGGGACCCTGACACGAGACGCAGACCCCGTGCCTAGTCCACCCGCGAATGCGCCTTCGAGGAGGGCACATTCGGTCCTCACTAAATCCAAATCTTGTCTCAACCATAACACGTCAGAAGATAATTTTTGTAATTCTACATCAATGGTAGCCTTAACCCCGTTTAAAGCCGTGAGGGTTTGGCCCTCTAACGTGGCCGCTGCCTCCCTCACTTCTTCAACATTTTCAAGGTGTTCATGAATTTCCCCAACAACAACTTCTAACCGAGAGACCCACGCGTCTAGAGCCAAAGGCTCCCTAGTAACGGAGGGATCCTTGGTCTTATACTTTTTGGTGCGAGTCTCGGGCCTACCCTTGGGTGGTTCTTCCACAACGTGTGAAGTACTTGCATTAACGTCTTCATTCACCACACTCCCAGTCATAATACTAAACTCGGTTCTGATACTACGTTTATCACGGGGTGACTAAATTCCTAAGTCCAAGTCTAGTGAGGCTCTCAATGTCACTCTAAAAGTTCCTAATTGAGTCAAGCGTCCAAATCTCCTTGCAACGGTAAGGAATTCACACAAAGTCCCCAAGTCTCGTTTGTTTTGTATTTCAATTGGAAAGCAAATAGTGAAGAAAAGATGATCAAGTAAACTCTTACACACACACATGTCATTATTGGAAGATCAAAGCTACAAAGAATGCAAAATAGGCGAACATAGAGATGAACTAAAGTATTTGTGGGTAAAGAGAAAATTTCCCATTTTGATGGTGCTTGGCACCTATTTATATTGCACAAAATAAACAGGACAATTTCAGGAAAAGGCTTAAACTAACACAACTCTTCCTAAATCTATGCCTAAACACACGCCTAAAAATCTGAAAATGGATAACAACCTCCATAACCGCCCCTAACTACCTTTACCGTCTACTCCTAAATGTCCCTAAAGTGCCACGTCACTTATCCTGGTCATTTACACACGTGGATTTACTAATTTACACGTAGGAAAATACATAATTACAAGTAAATTAAATACAAGTATTAAACATACAAAATACATCGTATAAAAAGTACTAAAAATCCTACGAACTAAGGCGATGGGTGACATACTGCTACAACAAGAAGACATCAAACAGTAACATGTTGGCAAGTGAAGCAAAAGTATCATGGTATATCGATACCTTCAAGTATATCCCTTGGCTACCAATCGTGCCTTGTAATATTCAATAGAACAATTAGATTTATACTTGAACTCAGTGTTTTAATTTGCTCCCAAAATTGGCAAGTTAAGAAATAAGGCTTTAGTTTAAGGCTTTGACAGCAAAGAGTTGACAATGATTGCGTCGGTCTTAGAACTACTGTGATTGCTTCATAAGTCAGGTGAACATTAGTTTACACCATTATTTAAGGGCCTTGACAACCAAGGGATGACCTTGATTGTGTTGTTATTATAAGTCAAGGGTGCTAGGCCTAAAAATTTGTAGACTCAGGCTTCTAAGTGGAATGTTGAGCACTTGGGTTTTTTGTCCACCCTGGTTTCTTCCTTTTATGTGCACAAGGAAAGGTGTCTATGGGCCTTGTTCCATTACTTTATTTGCTACTTGAATTAGGTCATATCCCTTTAATTTTCTATCAAATATATATCAAAAAATCCATAAAGAAAATTTAGAAAAGTCTTCTTAATTGAAACAACTGAAGTTGGACACACAAAATATGACCTCCGTTTCGCTAAATTTAGCCTCACTTTCTAGTCGTAGTGAGTCCCTTTTGCACGTTTGTTTGCATTTGTATTTACAGTGACTATAGCATACTAATTAAAAAACAAATATGGAAAAAACACCTTTGGTCACCATAGTGGGATACTTAAAGCAAGACTTCATTGTCTTCAAACCCATCATGGATTACCAGAACTTAATGTCGGACCATTCACCAATAGTTAGAACCATGACATCTAGTGGTCTTGAGCATGAGGAACTAGAACTGTGGCAATGAATGCAGTGGTGATGAAGACATCCAAGAAGATTAGCATATTGGTCATGATGACTATGCTACAAAGTTTTAATGGCTATGCTTAAACGTCGCTTAGAAATCATGGACCAAAGGATTTAACAAGCCATGAAGGAGGCCTTTGACAAACAACGTGTTGAAATAGAGAACACTCTAACGAATTAGCGTTAAAGCTTCGCCACCATGAAAGCTGTGATCAATGACGTTGGGACCTCAATGAATGAAAGTCTTCATCGGGAAACTAACAAAGTTCTATTTGAGATGAACTCAACCTTGTCTTCTATTGCCGCCCTTATTGCGAAGGAAGTGGCAAGATAGACAATGGTTGAGGTCGAGCCTATCTTGGTCAGAAAGGTTTAGGCTCATAATGGCTAACTCCGACTCATTAGAGAGAATATTAGGCAACTCATGCATGCTATATAACCCAGGGCCTGTTGGAACATTCTTCATGGCCATTAAATCCATGGCCAAATTGATCAAGGGGGTTAACCTAGGTATGAAGGGCAACAACCATTCCCACACCTGATTATAATGGGAGCTCGGGGGGGATCCTATAGATCCCACTCGAAACAATCAACCATTGGGGGGTAATGGTAGGCACATAGCCATGCTCCTAACCTCCCACTCTAGGACCCATTAGCATCCCTTATCGAGCAGATGTATGGACCTAGCCTTACGAGGGTCAGTAAACCCTTATATAGTAAATCGTACCGCAACTATGCTGATAGGGATTGCTCTTTCATCGAAGATACAACATCCTCGAATTTACCCTTTTCAATGGAGAAGGAAGTGTGTCTCTCCTCGAGCATTTGGCGAGTTTTAATGGCCAATGTAGAGAAGTAGCTAACAATTTGTATCCTAAACTTAGGTTGTTCCCTAGTTCCTTAATAGGGACTGCCTTTTAGTTGTAGATTATCCTACCAACTAATTCCATCTATTGTTGGGATGACATGGCAAGGAAATTCTAGGCCAAGTTCCTAAGAATGGAACAAGGAATTTCCTTGTCTGACCCACGTCAAATGAAACAAAAGCTTGGTGAATCTGTGGAAGATTACATTAACTAGTTCAAGAGAGTGATGTTGGAATGCACAATAGCTCTTTTTGAAGTTGAATATGTTAAGCTAGCCTTGAATGGCTTGGATATTGAATTTAGGAAGAAGATTGAGAATTCAAACTTCACGACGCATCTACATCTGGTAGGATGTGCAGCTAGATACGAGGTTATTTTAAAAGAGGAAAGCCTCAAGAAAAATAGCGTGCATGGAACCTACATTCACGACTTAATTGACAAGGATGAGGATTCCCCATATGAAATTGAAATTGCTAAATTCGTCAAAGGACCTCTTACAGTTTTCAATCCTTTGGCAAAGAAGGATATCAAAGCCAAGAAATCATATCAATCCCAAGGCTTGAGGAAGTACTAGTTTGACCTCTCAAGAGTCGATGTCATATTTGACTTGCTTGAGGCGAATAATAAACTCAAGATTAGAGGAAAACACAGAAAACCTTACCGCAATTCAACAAAGGTAAAGGTATATTATGAATGACATGACTTTTTGACTCATTCACCGAAAAATTGTGTGATCATTTGAAACGTGGTTCAAAATTCCATTGAAGCAAGGGATCTAACCTAATCTTTCTTGGAGAAGCACAGATGGAGTTGATAAAGACCCCTTCTGTTGTCCTTTCCAAGTTAATATAATCGAGGAAGTGAAACCTCGTGTTACCCATGATAGCCAAACTAATAATTGCTGCAATAGCCAATGCTTTGTTTGACAAGATCTTAGAGAGAGGGGCGCTCAGGTTTCCAAGAACCTCAATAGAATTAACAAGTGATTACTACGAGTGGCACATCACTATTGAACATTCGACTTGCAACTGTGCCATCTCCAGTAGATTCTTAAGGATGTGGCTAGAGGAAGGAGCTATTATCCTTAATAGAGAAGAAGCATTAGCCCGGGGAATATCCACTAACGACCATTAGCAAACTGTCTTTGCTACTAAGAGGTAAACGTCAAGAATCTCATATGCCTCACTCATGACCTTTACGAAGGCTGTGGTCATAAGTTGGCGTCAAAAATTAAGAAGTTCGGCCTTTACCTAAGGAAAAAGCCAGCTCCCTTGAAGACGGCATCACTAATTGGACCTTCCTGAGGTCTCACGTCAAAGGCCCAAGTCATCATCAGGATTAGGCATCCAAAGAGAGATAAAAAATACCACCTACTTGATGTAGACACCAGTCAAATGCCACAGCAGTCAGGACACCTAAAATAGAAATTTCTGGGGAAAACTGAAAAGTAATGATTACGGCGAGATTAGAAACCCTACTATGGCAAAGCCAATGTCAACCACCTTGGTAGGCCAAGCCAAGGTTACAAAAAACTCTCTAATTCACACAAAGAATTGAGAACACTTTAAAGAGAACTTTAATTGACATTGATAATATATGAATGAACAAAGTGAACAATGACGCTATATTTATAGAGGAGTAGACAGATAGCAAATGACTAAAATAACCTAAGGCCATAATAAGATTAATGGGGAAAAAAGTGAATTAGACAAGACCCTAGCTTACTTGACTAATACAGAGAATACTCAAGTATGTGGCGAATCCTAAAAACTAAGCTAATAAAACTTAAACTAATTAAATTAATCTGAAGTCAAAAACTAATAAATTAATTTTAGGTCAATCTTTATGACACTTCATGTCACACTCCTCAGGTTGGAGGAGACTCGCCATCAAGTCTTGTGAATTTTTATTTTAATCTTCATAATATGGGGAAAGGTCAGCAACATTGAACGTAGTAGAAACTCCACAATCTCAAGAAAGCTCAATCTTGTACGCATTGTCGTTGATATGCTTCATGACACGAAAAGGACCATCAGCTCGAGGAGAAAACTTACCATTTCCTTTAGCTGGGAATTGATCCTTCCTAAGATGAATCCAAACCAAATCTCCTCCATTGAACATTGCGTGTTTATGATGCTTGTTTGCTTGCCTTTGATACTTTGCATTTTGTCATTGGATCTTTTCCCAAACTTCTTTATGAAGCTTCTTGATCTCCTCTGCTCGCTTATTTGCATCAAGGCTGAAATGTCCAGATGTGGTTATTGGCATGACGTCAAAAGGACGTAATGGCTGCTTTCCGTACACAACTTCCAAAGGACACTATCCGGTAGCTTGACTAATAGAATTGTTGTAGGCAAACTTAGCTTGGGCCAACACTGGGTCCCACTGAGAAACCTGCTTAACTACAAAGCTTCATAAAAGATTTCCCAAACTCTTGTTCACAATTTCCTTTTAACCTTCTGATTGAGGGTGGCTAGTCATGCTAAATTGCAGTCGCGTATCCATTCTACGCCAAAGTACTTGCAAAAAATGACTCAAAAACTTGGAATCTCAATTGCATTTGATAGTCTTGGGAACTTCATGAATACACATAATTTCCTAGAATTGTAGATCAGTAAAATTGGAAGCATCATAAGTCATGTGGCATGGTACAGAATGTCCCATTTTTGAAAATCTATCAACAACAACCATCATACGGTCTTTGCTGCATTGAGTTCTTGGTAATCCTACAACAAAATCCACGCTTACATCTTCCCATCAGGGCAGTGGAATAGCCAAAGGCATATAAACTCCATTATTTAGATTATCCATTTTTGCAAAGTGGCAAGTACGACTTTATACAAATCATAACATTTCTCTCAATTTTAGACGCGAAAATTTTTTTTTATCAAGATCTACTATCTTGTCTCCTCCAAAGTGACCAGCCAATCCTCCATCATGAGATTCCATATGATAGAGTGGCGTAATGAATCTCGAGGGATGCATACTTTATTTCCCTCAAATAAGAAACCATTTTGCTTATGAAAGAGTGGATATGGACCTTTAGCAATATTCTTCCATATCTCACCAAAGTCAAGATCATCTTTGTACAATTCTTTCACAGTTTTAAAATCGAAAACTTTCAATTACAATGTGGAAAGAAGAATATGACTTCAACTCAGAGCATCAACAACCTTGTCTTGAGTGCTTGACTTTTGCTTCAATAAAAATGGAAAAGCTTGAACAAATTCACTCCATGCAGCATGCCAATTAAGCTATTGTGAATTTAGATGCTTAAGGACTTCATGATCAGAATATAGGATGAACTCCTTAGGTAGCAAGCCTTAAATCCGGTTATCCAGTTCTCGAATGATAGCATAGAAATCCTTGTCATGTATACAATAATTCAGCTTAGCATCATTCAACTTCCCCCTAAAGAACGCAATAGGAAGACCCACTTGGCTAAGAAAGGCACCGATGCCCACATTTGAGGCATTGCAATCAACTTCACATGCCAAATCAAAATTAGGTAATGCCAAAACAGGTGCTTCAGTGATCCTCATCTTTAGTGCTTCAAAATTTTTTTGTGCTTTGTCATTCGAATTGTTGTGATCTCCTTTCATTCGTTTAGTCATCGAGGCAGCAATTGAGCTTAAATTTTGAACAAAGCTTAAATTTTGAACAAAACATCTATAGAAAGAGACTAATGGATGGAAGCTTCTAACTTCATGTAGTGTTGAGGGTGTGGGCCACTTCACAATTACTTTAGCTTTCCTGTGGTTCATCCCAATGCCTTGACTTGAGAAGATAGAGCTATGGAAAGTAACCTTCTCAGTTAAGAAATCAAATGTTTTGAGGTTAGCATAAAGTTTCTCACTCCTAAGCACTTCAAAGATGTAGAGAAAATGCTTAATGAGTTCCTCCTTGTTTTTGTTATTGACCAGAATATCATAAAAATAGACAACAAACGAATTTTTCAATGAAAGGTCGCAATACTTGATTCATGAGCTCCATGAATGTACTTGATGCATTGGAGAGGCTAAAAGGAATAACAATATACTCATATAACGATCTTGAGTTATGAAAAAAGTCTTCCATTCATCTCCAGGTCGTATTCTAAAATGATGATATCCACTATAGAGGTCAATCTTCGAGAAAATGGTGGATCCATGGAGTTCATCTAAAAAATCATTGAGGTGAGGTATTGGAAGTGATATTTTATTGTAATTCTATTCACTACTTGGCTATTAATGCACATTCTCCATGTCCCATATTTCTTGAGGACTAGAACTGCAGGCATAACATAAGGACTAACACTTTGTTCAACTAATCCCTTAGCCATGAGTTTCTTCACTTGGCCTTGGAGTTCTTGATCCTATTGAGGGATCATTTAGTATGTAGGGCGATTAGGAATAACACTTCCAGGAACAAAGTCAATAGCATGTTGGATATCTTGCATGAGCGGTACTCTATGAGGTATTTCATCAAGTACAACATAAAAAAATTCTTTAAGTAGTGCCATGACTACCTCAAGAGTTGAGTTAAAATATTCATTTTCCTCAAACACAAACAAAAAGCATGCTATCTTGGATTATCGGCAAGCCTTATCTAAATTAGACCTGGTGATCAAAGTGCTGTTTGACTTCTTTGGACTATCTTTACGTTTCAAAGGAGCTAACTTGATCTTTATTCAATCTTTCACAAAACAATAAGAATTATGATAGCCATCATAGATAGCTTGATGATAAATCTTCATGGTTGACCGAGAATTAAATGGCAAGCAACCATAGGTAGTGACACCTTTCTTGGATCTTTTCTTCTTAACTTTAAGTGCAAGGTGAATGATATCGTTATGAGACCATTAATGCTACAATTGCACAATGTATTCTATATTACAGTTAATCCTCCTAAATAGCGTGCAATAGTCTGTTCTTCGGGCTCCATAATGTCACATTTCATCATAAGTTGCTCAAATTCCGTGGTACATTCTTCAATGGACATTGATATTTGCTTCAAGTGTTGGAACTTGATAAATGTGTCTTGGCAATAATCCTCAGGAAGAAAAGTTCGAGTCAAATTTTGACACATTTTACTCCAGGATTAATCTAACTACCACCTTCACTAATGGATGCATACTTTTTCAACTTGATAGCAACAAGTTAGACTCGTCGTACATCTAGGATGTCTTGAGTTTAAAAATTCTCACCATGGTGTGAATCCAATCGATGAAGTCATCAGGTTGTAGGCGTCCTACAAAATGAGGTACGTCCACTTTGATATTCGGACTAGAGGATTTGTCGGGCGGAGTCTGATGACAACGACATTGAGGTGCTTTCTCTCCAAATGATGAATCACCAGCATGGAAAGGGTTTGATCTATAACTTCCATCACTTGAACCACGGCTTTCTGAATTGATATCTCCACCTTTTAACTTGGTTATGTTGTTAAGTGGCAAGTTGTTCTTGCAGGACTTGAACTGGGGACGCAAATCTTCCAATTCAATGTTAATAAGGTCTCTTAATTCAGTGGAATTATGGGGGATTGAAGGCATGTTGTTGCTATATTAACTTCAAATCAGAGTAGAATTTTGAAAAACTGAAGGCAGAATCGAAATCAGCAAGTTAAAATTAAAAATATAGGTCTCTGCTGATGTGGATTGATAGTGTGGCAAAAGATGACATGGCGCCGACATGGCAAAAACGTGGAAAGCCATAGGGAAGTGACATGGCGTACGTGTAGCTGATGATGTGCTTCCATGGCTGCAAAGCAGTTGACAAAAATTGCCCATACGCATGTGGCACATTAGGTGGTTTTTAGTTGTATTTCGTGGTTCTATTTTCGGATTCTGGTAGATCGGGGGCAAGCTACTTCGATCGCGGCACTTAATTGCTCCAGTAAATGTCCAATGAGGATAGATCTAGAGGTCGGTTTACAGCGGCAGTGTCGGTGGTGCGTAAGTCATCACTTGGTGGTCTTTGACGGTGGCTTCAGTGCAAATCGATCCGCCTTAGGTAAAGAAAGGCTCTAGCGGTTGTTTCACTCTCAAAAATTTGTCCTGTGAAGGGGGAATAGGGAGATTGTTGTTGGGGCTCCTGGTGGCCTTCGGTGGTCTTCGGGGTCGATTTACAGCATCGGCCTTCGTTTTAGGTCTGAGAATGACAATGGCTCCAGTGTCATCGTGGGTCAATGGTGGCGCAACAATTCGGTTGAGGCAGAGACAGAGGCGGTAGTTTGACAGTTCCGGTGTGATGTCGTGCACGACGTTATTACTTCCTTGTTATTTTGGGTTCTTTTTTTGTTTAGTTGGAATGATAGGGTGGGCTCTGATACCAAATGACGTAAAAACGTGGAGGCAAAACTAATAACTACCGATTATGGTGAGGTTAGAAACCCCACTACGTTTAAGCTAATGTCACCATCTTGGTAGGCTAAGCCAAGAATGCAGAAAAAATATCTAATTCACACAAGAAATTAAGAACACTTTAAAGAGAACTTCAATCTACATTAATAATATATGAATGAAAAACGTGAACAATGACCCTTTATTTGTAGAGGAGAAATGAGATACCAAAAGACCAAAATAACCCTAGGGCTATAATAAGAATAAAGAAACAAAAAGGGAATTAGGCAAAACCCTAGTTTACTTGACTACTATAGTGGATACTCAAATATATGGCAAATCCTAAAATCTATAATATTCCTACAAATTAAGGTAACAAAAACTAAACTAGTTCATTTAACTCAAGCAAAAATACTAAATAATTAATTTTAGGTCAATCTTCATGGCACTCTATGTCAACACCAGCCTTCTGGGGCCCATTTCGGTAACCTTTGGAAAAAGAATCTCCTCAAACAAGATGATGCAGGTCCCTCTAACCTTACTCGAACTCAGAAGAGAAGGCAGTTGCATATGAAAGCAGCACAATGATGAGCTCTACTTTACACTTGCTTGACTAGGCTCTCTGAAGAAGAGGGCAGAGACTGCAGGGCCAGGCACACTAAGTCTATGGATCTAGGGAATCCAATAACTAAATCTAGACCTTATACCATTACTGGTCAAGGAGAGAAAGGCAAGAAACTCATGAGATGGACTAGTCTCTCATCTTCTAAAGGAAAGGAATCTTAGTTGGACCAGCTCGTCATTAATTCTCTGGCTCGGAGACCATCAGATGATGAGGAGGAATACAGTGTCCTCAGCATTAGTCTAGTGGAACCCTTGGACCGTATTAAGCCTACATGGTCTAACAGAGAGGAGGATTTCCACGAAGAAGATTTCCCCCAACCTATGGAAGAATCTCAAACTCCAAGGTTTGAGCCATAAGACCAACCTCAAAATCAGGACATGCTAAATGATAGCAGTCGTCAAAATCAAGATCAAGATGTTTGGTAGTCTTAAGAAGGAAACAAACCAGGGGTTCTAATACATTTTGGAATACTCCCTAAGAAGGTTGGTGTTAGAACTGCCTTGCTCCTTCCCTTGGAGTTTATGGTAACTAATGCTTAAGTAGGCCTCTAGAGTGATATGATAGCATTAAACAAAGATCCCTAGGTTCAATTTCTAACTAAAGTAGCAGCCATCAAAGGTAACCATGATCCTTTGTCTTTTCGAGTTAAAAATCCTACATCCAAGTCAGCTAATGACACACCTGAAATAATGAAGATGATGTTTGATAGGCCCAATATTGCCAGTAAACACAACAAGCTTCTATGCATCAAAGCCAAATTTGATGGCATTCTAGTGAAAAGGGTCTTTGTGGATAATGGCATTGCCATCAATGTTTTACCTTCATATATATTATGGGTCATTGGTAAATCTTGAGATGACTTGATTAATTCAAATGTTGCGATCTGTGGTATATTTGGGGCCACCACTAAGTCTGAAGGGGTCATCCCGATTGAGTAAACTATTAGTAGCTTAAACAAGCTAACAACCTTCCTTATAGTGGATACTACCTTGAGCTATAATGCTTTACTTGGGTGAGCTTGGCTTCATGCAAATTATTGTATCCCTTCTTCACTTCAATAGTTGTTAATTTTCTAGAACCATGACAAATATAAGATTGTTCTGGCATAGAACAAGCCGTTCATGGCCTGCTCTAATTATGTTGAGGCAAAGTTCTATGAAGATGGTGTGGGACCACTAGATGTCAAAAGGACCACCCCTCAATCTTTCCAACACCAAGAAATGATAGCCATCCTTAACAATCCACTTACCAAAGCTGAGACTGATCAAATGGATGTAGAGTCAGAAGACTCCAACTTCTTGAGATGCATGAGAGCCCTTCTTGTCGTAGGAGACCTTTAAGGCTCACCAGAAGCCTTATGGAGGAGCAAGGACCTCCCAGTAAAGCAAAGGTCATGGCTTGGCATGCTAAGGACCAACTGTCGGCGGAGCAGAATGTGGACTCGAAGTTATGACACAAGAAAAAAAGTTGGAGCTGTTAGATTTGAGAGCATCACCGACTAAGATTGGGGGCTTAGTGATTGAAGTTAAAGACCCCCTTGAGGTCAACTTGGGCTCAACAGAAGGCCTGAAACACGTTGGGACGAATTTAAAAAAAAAATTTGTAATTAATTAAATTAATGCAGCGAAATGGTTGAAAATTCCTTATTTTATACCAGCAGGTTATTTAAAATTCCTAATTTTAAATTTACAGGCCTTTGCTCTAAAGCATTCATAATAATAAAATGAACATTAACTAGCATAACAATATACTTTAAATAAATAGAGAAGAGAAAAACATAAAAGAAAAAGAAATAACAGTGAAAGAAAACCAAGACCCGGAGATGTTCTAGGAATCACCTCAAAAACCCAGAGTGTGGGCTCTAAAAACATTAAATTAAGACAAACAATTTCAAAGGCAATTTTCTCTCTTTGAGATATCCGAAAGTCAATACTTTCAGGAAACCTTTATTTTTTTTTATTGACGTTAACCCTTAATTTCATTACCCCTACTTGTAGTAGGCTACTGGAGAGATAAAGACTCAAAATTTTGATGTGGAATCGCAAACAAACAAACAAGAGACACAAAATGACATTGTCCAAAGCCCAAGTTAGAAACCTTTGCATGCCTGTCGGATCGTTCCATGTGGCATGAACCAATTTCCCAGCGCCAATGTGTAGCTTAGACATCCCAGTGCACGAGTTCGTCCATAATGACAGGCGCGGATTGCGCCTATCTTTCACTCACAGTGTGGCACATGTTATGCCGGTTGAACCTTTGAGATGCCTTTTTTTTCCCCACACATGTTGAAATTCATCTTTCGAATTTTAATAAAAAAATATATTATAATGTATAGCAAATTTAAGTTTATTCATCTCATGATAAAATCAAATTACCATATAATAGGACTTAGTTCCACTAAATAAATCTAACTCCACTCGAAAGTTAAATAAAAAAGACCTTGACCATTTGAATTATTAAAAGAGCCTCGAAGTTTTTGTCGTATTAGCAAAGAGGTCCCTAAGTTTTGTTGTATTCATAAAAAAGCCCCTATGCGGAGTGATAAAGTCATTTTTCATTGACCGAGCTGATGTGACAACTCTTGTTTTATTAATGCTGTTGTAAAATGAAGGTAACACCCTTCAATAACCTCATTTTTAAACAAACAAAGAGAAAATATATAGTTTCTACAAAATCAAACATCTTGAATTGTGTGCTTATAAAGTAATATTAAGAGTATTGAGGGTAGTTTTGTCATTATGCTATAGTATTACTTAAAAAAAGTTGCAACAATAGCTCTATCGACGAAAAATGAGGTCGCTGCGTAGGATAAGAGCCTTTTTATTAATATAACAAAAACTTATGGACATTTTTAATAATCCAAAAAGATTGAGGTCCTTTTTATTATCTCGAAAAATGTCATGGCACTAAAATATAAATAACGCTAAATTATTTATTCTATAATTCCCAAATAGACTACATTCACAAGAAGAACCTTTCTATGAAACATTTGTCAGAAAAAATAACTACAACTACCATTATTTTTCTCATAGGCTTTTCATTAGCTCCGGATCCGCTCTTTTTCGAATAATTCATTTATACTTAAACAAATTCACAATAGAAATTCCAAATGTCAAACACTTGGAACACTTTGGCCAAAGTTTCCGAATTAATTCAAACACTTGTGAATAAAATAAGGTTGCATCTATATCTCATAAGAGACTATAGATTCCATAATGAATACCTGATCCCTGACATACTTCATACTGTTACCCAATGCATGTGGGAGCTCGGCCATTTATTGAGTGTTGGAATAGGTGTCCAAGAAAAATCAAATTAGTTAGTTTTAAATAAACGTCCCCTTAGTTGATTTACGAATATACAAACAGATTCTGGAATCTTTGGGCAGAGTATTCCACATGTTTGATATTTGGAATTAATATAGAAATTGTTTCTGTATTATGAATTGTTCGAGAAGGGCAAGTCGGGAACTATGGCGATGGATGTGAGAAAAATAATGATAGTAGCTAAAGTGTTTTTTGCTCATGGATATCTAACAAAGGGGCTAAATGTTGAGATAAAATTATTTGGAAAATTCTTGAGTGAATATATTTAATTTTAGAGTGCAGTTAAACTTGTTTAATGGAATTAAGTTTTATTAAATGATAGTCAATTGTCATTATGGGATGATAATCAGATATTATCCATTTGGAGCTAGAATTAGATTATTCCCGAGTTCCCTTCATAGGCCACAACTTTAGCACTATTTGAAAACATTTAAATTGAATTCATGGGATGAATTATTTGTTCATAAGATGAATAAATTAATTTTTTAAAACATAATTCAAGAAATGAATTATTTATTCATAAGATGAATAAATTAATTTCACCTAAATAATATTCATGAGATTAATTTTGTATGTGTAGGAATTAAGAAAATGAAAAGAAAGATTGGATTACACAGGTGGATGTCTGCCTTAAAAGGGAAAAAAAAAAAAAACCAAAAGAAAAAAAAAAAAACCGACTGTGATCCAATGCCCCTTGAAAGGGGCCAACCAGGACGCTGCACGTGTTGTGCTCTAGGCAGCCCAAGATAGTGATCCGTGACTTCTTTCATGGCACTCTGCCATGTGGCATGTTGTTTATTTATAAATATGTTTTTTTCAAGCCTTGCGTTTTATACTTTTTAAGCTTTTGTTTTAGACTTTTGGAACTTAGTTTTCTCCTACGCAGAAAAACCTTAAATTATTTTGGGGGTTTTTTTAAATTAATATTTGGCATATTTTTTCTAAAAAATTGTTTTTAGGAAAGATTGAAAGAAAAATTTTATTCTAAAATTTTTCTAAATTAAGTATTTTGGGAGCCCACTCTCCAATGCTAATAGAGGTCGTTGCGGAGAAGATTTTTAGGTGTCAAGAAGCCTTCTTCTTCTAATTTCAGATCTTCAAGTCAGAGTTTGGATTACAAGTATGTTTAAATTAAATATTTGATATTTAATATATTTTCCTGTATATCATTCATTCTGCATACAATATTTATGCTTGTTTTATCTGATATTTTTTTATTAGTATATTCTGAGCCTATTAGAGTAAGGTCTAGGTCTATTTAAATAGTTTAATTTGATTAGGACATTATATTTAAAATTGATAATTTTAAATTATTTTTCTGCTGCACCCGATCTAGTCGATTAGGGAAAATTTTTGGAAATATGTTCCCATCATTGGCACCTTACTTATAGTGTACCAAGATAAATAACATTCCGTGCAAAAGTCCAGAATACTCTCAGGGCTTAGAGTCATTGTTCAAACAGTACATTATCTATCATCATTTCCGATAGTAGTCTAGAAATAAGTAACTCACATAGTCCAACTCAGTGTATTAATCATATTGAACGCACCAATATAACACTTTCGTATCACTATCCATGTGACAAAGACATATCATCTAAATTGTCATATTACAGCCTTAGCAGATAAGTAGTCCAAACTTGTCAACGTTTCATTAGATTTGCTTCAAGTCAATCTGTAGGTTAATCTCATAATCCACTTAGAACAAACATGTAAATATAGCATGAGGACTACATCCATCACATGGACGTTACCTAAAAGAAAATAACCTGCAATATATACTAACTTGCGCAAATTTAACGAGAAAACGACTGGGACTTAAATTTCATTCTATAGTGAAGTAATAATTACATGATAAATTTAGATTTTCATAAAACTTTTTCCAACAATTTCCCGCTTGTCATAAGTCAAATTTACTATACACTTTATTCCCATCCCTTCTAAATGTGATTCAAAAGTCTTCCAAGTCAATGCCATTGTAAAAGGATCAACAAGGTTATTCCTCATATCTATCTTCAATATCGGTTTCTTACCCTTCTCCAGATAGTCTCTAATGAAGTGGTATTTCCTTTCGATGCGTTTGAACGTCTTGTGCCTCCTAGGCTCTTTAGAATTTTCCATCGCACCCAACCTGTCACAAAAGACAGCAACGGGTGTTAGACCATCTCCAACCACCTAAAGCCCTTTCAAGAACATTTTGAGCCAACATGCATCCTTTGCAGCTTCTGAAGCTGAATGGTTGAGTTAGCAATACACGACGTGTATGACACTCCTCCAACTAATGGGTACACCTCCAAGGGTAAAGACATATCAAGAAGTTGAACGTCTAACATCTCTATCTGACTGAAAATCTAAATTTGTATAGCCAACTGAAATCAGGTTATCACTATGAAAGATTAGCACATAATCTTTATTTGTCCTCAAGTTCTTGAGAATATGTTTCACTGCCACCCTGTGCATCAGACCCCGAGTTAGACAGATATCTACTCACTATGCCTACGACATAGCAAATATTTGGTTTTTTTCACAACATAAAATTCATGAGGCTTCCCACGACCGAAGCATATGGGACATTCCTCATATGCTCTTCCTCTTGGGGTGACTTAGGACACTACTCTAAATAAAGAGGGACCCCATGCCTCAAAGGTAAAAATCCCTTTCTTAGAGTCCTCCATGTGGCACCTTGACAAAATTTTATTAATATAAGTGGCTTGAGACAGCCCCAACGTCCTACTCCTACAATCTCGAAAAAACATAATCCTAAGAATATAGTTGGCTTCTCCAAGATCCGTCATATCATACTGACTTAGCAGGCAAATCTTTATAGCTGATAACACACTTACATCATTCATAATGAGTAGTATGTTTTGCACATACAACACTAAGAAAGTCACTACTTTTGCTTGATGTTGTTTGTACATGCATGGTTCATCAATTAATTGCTCAAACTCATAAGACTTAGTCATTTCTTTGAATCTAAAATTCCATGAGCATGATGCTTGCTTTAGCCTATATATCGACTTCTTCAGCTTGCATACCATATGCTCTTGATTTTTGCCAATAAAACTATTTGGTTGCACTATATAGATGTCTTCTTCTAGATGATCATTCAGAAAAGCCATTTTGACATCCATTTTCCAAATCTCATAATGATGATAAGCCACAATGGATAGGAGTATCTTTATGGACTTTAGCATTGCTACTGGTGAGAAGGTCTCATCATAATCGATTCCTTCCTTTCGGGTAAAACCCTTAGCAAATAGTCTTGTCTTAAAGGTCTCTACGTTGGTGTCCACTCCTCTTTTTTTTCTTGTAGACCTAATTACATCCAATGGGTTTAATGCCGTCTAGGGCCTCTACAAGTTCCCATACCAGATTAGAATACATAGACCCTATTTTAAATTTCGTCACCAAGACCCAATGGTCTACATCCTTGTCTTTAATTGCCTCATTGCAGCTAAGAAGATCATACTCAATGTCACAGTAAACCATTAAGGTTCCTGCCATGAATCTGTCAACCGCCCTTACAATCCTCCCATTATGCCTTCGCTCTCGTGTACTTGGGACATCCTCGGCCCTTTCTATAGGTGCATCTAATACATCCACTATGTCCTGAGATGTCTCTAGCTATTTAGAAATAGTGTCATTATCTCTCAATTCCTCTAACACTACTCTGCTTTTGCTTTTGTACTCTACTAAAAAATCCTCCTCCAAATATCTGGCATTTGCACTTACAAACACCCTTTGTTCAGAAAGACTGCAGGAAAGACCGCCCCGTGTTCTTTTGGGATAATCAACAATCATATGCACCTCCATCCTTGATTCCAGCTTGTAAGAGTTCTTTTTCAACACGTGTTTGTCAACCCCCCCCCCCCCCCCCCCCAAAAATACAAAGGTACCCTAAACTAGGCTTTCACCTAGTCCACAACTTCACATGTGTTTTAGGAACTGACTTAGGTGGAACTAAGTTAAGGACATATGCTATTGTTTCCAAGGCATAACCCCAAAAGGAGATTGGTAAAGTAGCATGACTCATTATGGACTTTACCATCTCCAGCAATGTCGTATTCCTTCTTTCTGTAGCATCATTCTGCTGCAGAGTACCCGGAGTAGAAAGCTGAGATCATATCCCACATGCAGTTAGGAAATCCAGAAACTCTCCTTAAAGGTATTCTCCACCTCGATCAGATCAAAGTGAATTGATTTGATTACCTAATTGCTTTTCAACTTCAGCTTTGTATTTTAAGCCTCTAGTACTAGCAGTCTAACCTTGTGAAAGAGAGAGTGTAGATGAGAAAAGAAGTGAAGGAGATGAGAAATTAGAGTGAGAATTAGATGAGTGAGAGAGAAAATATCTCAAAGTGATTAGGTTGTATTTCATTAAATGAATGAATCTTACACCTAAGCCCACTACTTATAGAAATCTAGTTACAATGTATCAAGACTAGAACCAACCGACTAACAACTAGCTCGACATCCACATTTGACCATCACTTGACTTACTTAACCGACTTAACCAAATAATACAAGACTTGGAGCCAAACTATCAATTCAAACCTAACATAACAAGCGACTGAGACAACAGTCAGCAACTAATCAAAACAAGCTTCAATTATCAAAAGCTATATAGCAAGCACCAAGGACTTCTGCAGCATGATCATAGCATTCCCTTCATCTTGAAAACATTCTTGTCCTCAAGAATGGAAGCTATGAAATTGAATATTCAAGAATTGAAGCTCCTCCCTAGTCGAAAATTTGCCATCCAGATTGGTCCACTGCGCTAGAACCTCTTGTCTGACTCTGTCACCATCTTTCAACTTGCAAGAATCAAGCACATCAAAATAGCTCCACTTGAGGCTGTGTCAAGAGGTTGAATTGAGCTTTCATGACCTCTCTTCACCTATTTCTTGAGGAAGGACACATGAAAAACATGATGAATGTAAGAGTTAGGTGGTCAGTCAAGCTTATGAGCTACTTTGCCAATCTTTTCTAAGATCTTGTATGGTCCAAAGAACCCAGCGCACAACTTCACATTCCTCCTTAAAGCCATGATTGATTGTTTGTAAGGCTGTACTTTAGATAGACCATGTCTCCAGCTTCAAAATTTATGTCCACATGCTTCCTATTTGGATAAAACTTCATTCTAACTTATGCTTGATGGAGCTTGTCCTTCAACACTTGGATCAATTACCTCCTCTGCTGAAGTAAATCAGCCACTTCAGGTACAGTCGACACAATGCCTTGTAACATCAATGGTGTTAGGGGATCATAGCCATAGAGAGCTTTGAATGGAGCAGTTTTAATGGAAGCATGAGCATGAGTATTATACCAATACTCCGCAAAAGATAGCCACTTACTCTACACCTTGGGATGATTGAACACCATACTCCTATGGTATTACTCAAAGCATTGGTTGACTCTTTCAGTTTGTCCATCGGTTTGGGGATTGTATGATGAACTAAGAGCCAAGTTTGTTCCCATCAAATTGAATAATTCTTTCCAGAAATGGCTAGTCAAGATCCTGTCACAATCTGATACAATATATTGAGGCAACCCATGTAACTTATTGATGTTTTCCAAGAACCTCTTAGCTAAGTTCTCAGCTTTTACTAGCCTAGCCAAGCCAATGAAATGACTAAATTTGGTGAATCAATCCATCACAACCCATATAACCTCCTTTTCTTCTAACTTGGGCAAACCTTCAATAAAGTCCATGCTAATGTTTTGCCAAGCTCCTTCAGGGACCGGTAAAGGTTAGAGAAGTCCTTGATATCTATGATGTCCCAGCTTAGTTTGCTGATAAACCTCACAAGTTTGAACAAAATCAGCAACTTCCTTCTTCATGCTAAGCCAATAGAAATAAGCTTAAAGCCTTTTGTAGGTGCCTTTAACTCCAGAGTGTCCTCCCCATGCTGACCCATGTGAGGCACTAATGATTTGTTGTCTTAAATCAGTGAAAGAGCCAATGTACAACTTGCCCTTCAATCTAATGATTCTTTTCACAACAGATACCTCTACATCGGTGGCTTCACTGCCAGTGCTGCTCACATTGAAAGTAATAATGCATTCTTATGTAAAAGGATCATCTTTATAAGAATTGTATACCTCATCAGCCCAAGCTGGAAGTGCAATTGATATTGCTCAACAAAATGCTAACTCACAATCTTCCAATCTTCGAGATAATGCATCAACTGCAGCATTATCTTTCCCTTTCTTGTATTCAATGCCATAATCAAGGCCCAAAAACTTCATTAATCCTTTCTTCTAGATTCTTGTAGCAATTTTATACCCCAAAAGATGTTTCAGACTTTGATGATCTGCCTTAATTGTGAAATGATGCCCATCTAAGTAATGCCTCCACTTATCAGCATCAAGCAGAATTATGAGGTACTCCTTTTCATAAGTGGATAAAACTTGGTGCTTAGGACTCAAAGCTTGGCTAAGGTAAGCTATTGGCTTCCCTTCTTGAGACATAATAGCCCAATTTCACTTCCACAAGCATCCGTTTCTAGGATGAATCTCAAAGTGAAGTCAGGCATTGCTAGAACTGGTGCCTTACACATTGCAGACTTCATGGCTTCGAATGCTTCTTGAGCTTTGTCTGACAAGTTAAAGGAATCCTTCTTCAACAATTCAGTTAGAGGTTTGGCCATAGCTCTATAGTTAGCAACAAACTTTCGATAATAACCTATTAAGCCAAAAAGTCCTCTCAAATGCTTCAAAGTCATAGGTACAGGCCAATCCCCCAAAGCTTGCACTTTGGAAGGATCATTTGAGACACCTTCATAAGATATCACATGGCTCAAATACTCTAAATGAGTTTGAGCATAGGAACACTTAGCCAATTTGGAATATAATTTGTGCTTGCACATGACCAAGAATACTTCCCTTAAATGCTTCAGATGTTCTTCAAATGAGGTGCTCTAAATCAGAATGGCATCGAAGCATACCAATACAAGCTTCCTCAAGAACTGTTTGAAAACATCATTTATAAGAGCCTGGAAGGTAGCTGGAGCATTGGTCAGTCCAAATGGCATGACTACAAATTCAAAGTGTCCATGATGTGTTCTGAACACAGTTTTATACGCATCATGCTCCAACACTATGATTTGGTGATAGCCTTGCCTCAAATCCAGCTTGGAGAAGACTTGTGATACATGTAATTCATCAAGCAAGTCATTTATGTCAGGAATTGGAAACTTATCCTTCACTGCCATTGAATTTAGCTATCTGTGGTCTACGCATATCCTTGCTATTCCATATTTCTTCTTAACAAAGATTACAGGAGAAGCAAAAGGGTTGTGACTCTGCCTTATGAAACTTGTCTTGAGTAACTCATCCACTTGCTTCTCAATTTCTTTCTTTTGAGCATGAAGATACTTGTAAGGTCTTAACTTTATAGGTTTTGCATCAGACTTGAGAGGGATAGCATGATCCAAGCTCTTCTTAGGAGGTAAGGCCTTAGGCAATTCAAACAGATCCTCAAATTCCTTTATCATTGCCTGAACTTCAAACTGAGTAATCTTCACCGCTTGAGTTGGAGATATGGCAAACAATTGTCCTACACACTGGTAAGTGCATTTCTTGAATCCTTTCTCCAATTTCTTACCATTCATAGTCTGTAATTGAGCCTGATCTGCCGTACCTTGCAAAGTGACTTTAGATCCTTGAATTTCAAATGAGATTGTCAACTTAGCAAAGTCGAAGAGAACTGGACTATAAGATCTAATCCAATCTACCCTAAGGACCATGTCACATCCACCCAAAGGCAAGATCCTGAAATCATAATCAAACCTGTGGTCTTGCATCAACTACTAGAATCCTCGGCATTTGTTCTAAGTTAACACTGAATTCCCATCTACAACTATCACTACCAAAGGGTCTGTCTTGATTACTTCATGTCCCACCTTCTTCACCACTTTTGGATCAACAAAACTCTGGGTGCTCCCACTATCAATCAAAATTATGATTGATCTCTTCCCTGCTTTCCCCTTGAATCTTATAGTGTTATGAGTTCCATTGCCAGTTAATGCTTTCATAGAAATTCCAACTTCATCTTCACTAAGTTGTTCTAGTGACTCTTGTTCTAAACTATCATTATCCACTTCAGATTCTTCACTACTAGACAATTCCCCAACACTCTTTCCCCTAGCTAACATGAGGAATTTTGGGTTGCATTTATGGCCAAATTGATAATGTTGATTGCACTTGAAACAAACCCTTTGTGGCTTCTTCTTACTAAATCAACTTCCCTTGGACTTAATAGCCCCTTTCTGTTGCTGAGAACTACTTCCACGATACCTTGATCCTTCATTTGAAGCAAAAACTATTTCCTCAAATAGCTTGGCCTTAGCATAAGCCTTAGAAAGTGTTGCAGGATCAATAGCCTTAACAAGGTTCTTAACTTTAGGCTTTAAGCCACTTATGAAGCTTGAGACATAATATGACTCAGTAGCTTGAGGATAGGCAACTATCATGCTTGCTCAAAGGTTCTCAAACCTTGTCATATACTCCTTTACCGAAGTTTCTTGTATCACTTTATTAAATCTATCAACAATATCACTGGAATCTTTCTCTCCAAACTCTTATAAAGCTCTTTCACAAATTCAGCCCAAGAAAGTATAGGATTGCTCTATAACAAACTGAAAATCCACACCTCATGGTCTCCTAGAAGATACACAGATGCTATCAGAACCTTCTCAGAATCATCAATGTGGTAGAAATGGAAATAACGATCGCATCTTCTCAGCCATGAATGAGGTTGCTTCCCATCAAAAGGATCTATCTAAACTCTTCCCTGCTTGTAACCATTACTTCTATTATTTGATGAAGTATCATTACTGCCTGAATGTTGTTGGTGCCACTGATAAGGTGGACGATCAGGCTGTTCAACATTAGAATTGGAAGATCTGAAGTGAATCAGATGATCAGGTGGTCGATTATTCTGTCCAATAATTAAGCTAGTAGCTCATGACAAAACTTGATCAGATGGTCAACCTTGTGCTCTGGTAGTTACCTCAGCTTCTTGAATCTGATCCTAAGATCTAACAGAACCACTGGAGCATGTTCTTGAGGCCTAGCGGCAACACTTGGCATCTGAGGATTCACCTCATCAATAGGCCTCCTCTATTGATTTATGAGTATTAGACTAGCAGGAATTAGAGGTTAGGAGTAGATGACAAATTTTGCCTATCAAATTGGTTGCGCAACTCATTGAACTTCTCTTCAATGTTCTATGTTTGTGGATTCAACCTATCTGTGATCCTTTCCTCAAACTCTTGGGCTTGGTGATTTACACGATCGGTTATCTTTTCCTTAAAACCTTTCAATTGTTGAGACACTAGACCTTCATTAATTTGATCGTTTTCTCTAAGAACCGGCCTCATCTACTGAAGCATTAGATCTTTATCCTCTTGCCTCTGCTGCTGAATCTGATTGAACATTAGTTCCATTTGCAATGATAGTTGATCATTCATAACAAACTGCACCTCTCTTGCTGCACTTACATAAACCGCTATCATAGGAAACATTAAGTTCAACAAATGTAGCTGGATTTTAGCTCCAGCTCTTGATCGTGTAGTAACACCACTAGACATTGCTAATTGCTGATTCTTGCACTTCGCGCCAGCTCTGATTCACCTTGATCTAAGCGTAAACAATCAAATTGAAGTAATTCAACTGAATTGATAGCTTAAAACGAGTCTCTGATACCAATTGTTAAGCTCCTAGTAGAACTAAAAGTCGAACCTTGTGAAAGAGAGAGTGTAGATGAGAAAAGAAGTGAAAGATATGAGAGATTGGAGTGAGAATTAGATGAGAGAGAGAAAATATCTCAAAGAGATTAGATTGTATTTCATTGAATGAATAAGTCTTACACTTAAGCCTACTACTTATAGATATCTAGTTACAATGTATCAGGACAAGAACCAACCAACTAACAACTAGCTCAGCCGCCACATTTTACCATCACTTGACTTACTTAACCGACTTAACCAACTACTACAAGACTTGGCGCCAAACTATCAATTCAAACCTAACATAACGAGCGATTAAGACAACATCAAGCAACTAATGAAAACAAGCTTCAATTATAAAAAGCTAAACAGCAGCCACCAAGGACTTCTGCAACACGATCATAACATTGTACTCTTTTAACTTTTTAAAAGAATCTGACCTATGTCTCATTAAGTAAATATATCCACACCTAGAGTAATCATATGTGAATGTGATGAAGTACTCATACCCACCTCCTGCTTGAGCATTCATAGGTCCACATACATCTATGTGAACCAATTCAAGCAAGTCACCAACCTTATTGCCTTTACTCTTAAAGACAAACTTTTGCGATCTTTCCTTCTATATAGGAATCACAGATTGGAAATGACTTCAAGTCCAAAGGTTTTATCAGTCGAACTTTTATCAGTCTTCGGATCCTGTTCAAATTAATGTGACCTAAACGTTGGCGCCATGTGAAGGTATTATCCCTTTCATGGTGTATTCTTCTAAGAGATTGAGCAAGTGAGCTTGTGTTGGATTCATTTAAACAATTATCAGAGTTCTAATAAGCAAATAACATGAATAAACCATCAACACATGTACATTTGCAAATAAACAATATATTTCACATAATAGCAAGTTTAGAAACAAAGTTAATTGAATAACCATTATCGAGTAAATGGGACACAAAAATCAAATTCCTATTCAATGCAGGTACAAATAAAAAATCCTTCAACAACAAAACCCTGCCACTAAAGACTAGGATAAAATCTCTTACTCCTAAGACTGCTTCTCTTGTACCATCTCCTACTGTCAGGTAAACATCTTCATCATGCAGTGTCCTGGTTAGGCTAAGCCCCTACAACATGTTACAAACATGGTCAGTTAAACTTGGGTCCACACATGACAAATCTTGTAGACTCTCAACTACGCATGACTCAGCTAAGTGAGATACCAACATACCTTCACCAGATGGTTTGGCAGTCTTTGCAAGAAGGATAGCTAAGTATTTGGTGCAGTTCCTCTTCCAATGGCCTATTTTGGGGCAAAAGAAACACTTTCCCTTCGCTGACTTCTTATTAGACTTAGTTGTGACACTAGCAACCTTGCCTTTCCCTTTCTTTCCAGTCGATTCCTTAGTGCTTGCTCCCACTAGTCTTTAATGCTTGAGTCAAGTGGACACTGCCCTTGGTTTGCATCACACCCTCTGCAACTTCTAGCTTCCTCATCAGTTCAAGCAATCAATAATCTTTATTATTCATTGTTTAGTTAAGCTAGAACTAAGTGAATGAGCCGGATAGAGAATTGCGAATGATGTCTTGCAGAGAATGCCTGTCAATCTTATCGCTTGGAATTTTTAGCTCAGATAAACATGCCATCACCTTCATGACATGTTCTTGAACTGGTGTTCCTTTTGACGTCCTAATAATGAGGATTCCTCATCAGCTCTTGTCTAGCTACCCTATCCAAACCACCAAACATTTATTTAAGTGTTTGATCATCTCAGCCGTTCTTTCCATCTCATGCATCTGATACTTGAGAACATCTAACATAGGAAAAAAAATATAGCATCTGGCTAACTCATTGGCCTCATGCCAGAATTCATGACACTTTTTAACAGCAGTCATGGAATTAGTTATGGGTACTGTAAGAAAAGCATTAGTGACAACAAACTTGTGACCCTTGTGTATTCATTCAATGTCCAAATTCATTTATGAGATAAAATAATTAGGTCAAGTTAGAGCATTATCCTTACGAATCAAATGAAGAGCACTAGTCACATCCATTAAAAATATCTATAAATTCAAACATTTGGGTAACAGTAAAACATGAGACATGTATAGTGTAGTGATATCTTTTTCTTTAACTTTAGGAAATGGAATGAGTTAGGTGTCCACAAAACTGAACTATCATGTGTGTAATGATGACCCAAATACAACACTCATTACTCCCTAACAGTGAGGCCATACAAAATTAGTTTAGGTGAAAACTATTCCCTAATAACATGCTTTCTTGTAACTCTAACTAAACATGATTAACTCATCACTTTTCCTATGTCTCTAATGTGACACAACAGAGCTCCTCGGGGAGGCTAATGTACCATGCTAGTCAAGTGTAAACCACTACCTAAACCTCCATACAAATAGATGTAATACCCATGGCAGCATGTTGCTTCATTTAATTGCACCTCAATTTATCCTATTGGAAGTCTAATCTTGTAACCTGCAAACCGACATCCTCCATGGCTAGTGATGTCGATTCACCACACTGCTAGACCGAAAAGGAGACCATGAGGTCTAAACCATTGGACCTCACTCGCACTTGAATTTTATAAACTAGTGGTTTAACTTAAATTGCAATTAGCCCAAGATTTTCTCATAATCCATGTTAGAATCACATCCTAAAATAAATTAACGAAATTAATTTTTTTCGAAATTTCCACATCGGCTCTGAAGTCATCGGTGATGTCAACGTCAGAAAAACATATGTTATTATTATTACTATTATTATTATTGAAGATGTTAAGATAGGATTTGAGACTATACTGACGAAGGAAAGTTTTAGATACTTGGGTTCTATGGTATAGCAGAATGGTGACATTGACGAGGATGTCAACAACCGAATTGAGGTAGGCTAGCAGAAATGGAGGATGGCTTCCGAGCCTTGTGGTAGAAAGTTCCCACTAAAGCTAAAGAGAAACTAATACAAGACAGCAGTGAGATCGGCCATGTTGTATGGGACTGAGTGTCACCCAATGAAACAATAGCATGCACATAAGATGAAGGTGGTAGAGATGAGAATGTTGCAATGGATATGTAATCACACAAGGATAGATAGGGTCAGGAACGATGATATAAGAGAAAAATTGGGCATAGCCTCGATCTAGGACAAATTAAGGGAGCAACGCTTGAGATGGTTTGGACATATTAGAAGGAGATCGACCGCAGCTCCAGTAAGGAGATGTGAACAGCTACATACAACACTAGGTAGAAGAGGGAGGGGCAGACCAAAGAAGAGTTGGATGGAGATGATCCGGTAGGACCTAACCCACCTAAACCTAAGGGAGGAGATGGTCTTAGATGGAGCTCATTGGAGGGCGAGCATAGGGGTAGCCGATGCAGCGACTTAGAGTAGTGATGCGTCTCATTGCTAGCATGGGGTTTCTAGTGCGGATTTAACCTTATGGTGTGCTTATTTGCTTGCTTGCTTATTTGCTTCTTGGTTTATTCACCTTGTATTGGTCTTGTACTATTTGCCTTATTATGTGCCTTAGAGTTGTTTTCGACACGATCTAACCCATTTTCAGGATGCCATGCTTCCAGGACGACAAGATATTTAGGTTAGGGGGTCCTCACAAACAGTCTCTTTTCCACTGGGAAGGGGGAAAGCTGCGTACATCCATCCTCCAGCCCCTGCTTATTGCAGGAGCTTGTGAGGCACTGGGATTGTTGTTGATGTTGTATTATTATTATTATTATTATTATTATTATTATTATTATTATTATTATTATTATTATTATTATTATTATTATTATTATTATTATTATTATTATGATGTTATGATTCTCATAGTAGGGGGCATATGAAATGAAGTAAATGTAATAAGGCGTGGAATCGAGCCTATTCAGTTGTAATAGCTAGTTGATATTGTAATTAGTAGCTTAAGCTTTGGTGAAGTCATGTAATAAGTGAGGTCTAGAGCTCAGGTGGTCAATGCCGGTCAATAGTGACGGCTTGTGAGTGGTTGGTGGCTATAGAATGAGTTAGATGCAATGTAATAGATCATATCATGTAAGTAGTATAAATAGTAAGGCTTAGGCTTGTAATCTCATAACTTTGATGAATGAATTGATATCTTTGATATCCTCTCTAATTTCTCATCTCCTTTCACTTCTCTCTCTCATCTAAACTCTATATTCTTTCTCATCTCATACTCTCTTATCCTAGCTTACGTTGTGAATTAACCACAAACGTAACAATTGGTATTAGAGCCTTGATTTGGCTTCCGAATCAAGCTCATATCTGGAAAGAAATTACAAAATACGATTAATTGTATTGTAATTAATCAATAAAAAAAAATTTGTGTTACAAATCTAATTCAGAATTTGTGATCAGAATTCAAAAATGAAATTGGAAGTGATATTGGTGGTTACTGCACTGGTTTCAGCAAGGCCTGGGAAGTTGATTCCGGTTGGGAATTAAAGTGATCATTTTACATTGAAGGAAGTTCAAATGATCAGTATTGTTGAGTATATTCAACATCAAGCTGATTCAGATTGAATTTCAAAAGAATCGATGAAGCAAATTGCTGCAGAAGTTGAGTGCAGAAGCAATATTCAGTTGCTGAAGTTTAGTACTGAGCTAACTATCCTTGATCGATCTTTCACCTGAATCTGCTCAGGAGAAGACAAAATTGAGTTATATGATCCACATTATACTTGATCCCCATCAGAGTAGCAGAAAATCATCTGAAGGGAGATTTAATCAGATTCTACAACTCAGAAATTGAAGTTGAGGTACCTGTTTCTGAGCTGCAATTCAAACTTGAATCAAATCTGCTTTTCTTCCTTAATTGTGATGAAATTGTGTTGATAAGCTTAGAAGTGGTGAGAATTCGTCAGATTCTGCGTTGATTCTTAAGAATTTTATGTATCGAGAACTCTGACAACATAAGCGAATTCTGACAGTAGAAAGGAGAAACAAAAATTGTTGAAACCTGATTTCGTTCGTAAAGTTCGCTTTAGGTATTGTGTTGAGGACTTGATTGCGAGCTAAAGCCAAGCTTAATTCAGAAGTTTAGGTCGAATTACTCAACTAACATTGCGGTTAGGGTTTGTTCGAGTTCCTCTGTTCGAATCGCGTCAGTTAGGGTTGGAATCTGAGGTGATTCTTAAAACCGATCTTGAAATCCTGATAATTGTCGATCTTAACAATACTTGGTGCTGCGGTTAACTCGAAAATCATTCAGTGTGAAGTTTAAAGAGCGATTATGGATGCTTGTGATGCAACAATTCCGGATTGGTTGAAGACAATGTGTGATCAATTCTAGAAATCTAATGCTAAATGGATACAGCAAATGAACTAGCAAAACAACGTGAAGATTGGACAGCAAGCTCAGCCGATTGTAGTGGAGAGATCTGATCAGATCATTTTTCAATCACAAAATTTGGAGGACTAGATTAACAAGCGTTGGGATCAGTGTAAGGAGGAAATTGAAGTGAAATTAGCTGAGATTCAAGAACAATGTCGAAGGCCAAACTCTTCCGCAGTAGCTGAAGGGCACATTATGGAGCCACTTAATGTAGTTGAAGAAGAATTGGATCAAGGTAATGTCGTAGTTGATGAACACGAGTTGGATGAACCTGAGGTTAAACCTGATGATCTTTATGAAGACTCTTTGCTAGAGTTAGAGTATTTTGAAGAGGATGAGCCACAGTATGACATGCTTCCGGAATGGGAATATGATTTTCATGTCATGGGAATAATAAAGAGTACAAATAGTAAAGTGAAGAAGAATCATCTTAACGACGCATTGAAAGAATTTTGGGAAACAAAGAAGATTACAAAGAAGAAATTGAAGCATAAAGTTGTGTTGCAACCTATGAGGTTTGATGATCAACAAAAGTTAACTCAAGATGCTGCTTCTACTGATGTACATGCTGGTACACAAGCTTCAGTTATGTATGCTGGTGTACAAGGGGTAGTTGCTGCAGATTTTGTGATTCCAACCAAAATAATTGATGCCACTGCTGAGATTTCATTGCAAACATCTCCAAACCTGTTAAGTATTATCCCATGGCAAGCTTATATGCAGAATGGGAGCACTTTCTCTGTTGGGCAATGTCATTCTGTTAAAAAGACAGTTGTTGCTGCGGCTGTATCATCAAATGCAGAGCAGGGCATTTCTAAGTTCACTTTTGGGCATGATGGAGTGTTAACTTGGGTCCAGAACAACATTATGTTAGAGGTTGAGCAAGGTCACTTGTGTTGGGTGAGAGATTGCAAGTGTATAGTGGCTGAAATGTACTATCAGCATGCCGATCGGCAAGTTCGGCATGATCTATTCCTTCTTTTGAGTAGAATTGTGACTTATCCAAGTGCAAAATTTTGTGATAAGTTTCCTCCTGATCCGGGAGAAGACTCTCAAGGCTATATAAAGCTGAGGGGAGTCGAATTTTGGTTGAAAAGAAGCACTCGAGCTGCAACACTGCGTTTCAAGGTTCATGGCACCCAAAATCTGGTTCGTAGGCAAACAATTGAGCTGAGGAATGTGTACACATGTTGTAATGTGGGAAGAAAGACTTTTGATCTGATGCACATAAGTTCAAGGGGTGATTTAGGTGATGTAATTGGTGCTAGCAGACCTTTTGTACTGGAAAGAATAAATTACAGGTTTTGGAGGATGCTGAACATTCTTGGGGAGATTCTTCACTGTCAGTTGTGAATGAGCTGTTCAGATTTGGTTTGATTGGTGCTATTATGTCTTTTAGAAGATGTAATAACTTGTTCAATTCAAGTAGCTTCCACATGGACATACACCGAGCTGCAATATGTCATTATGAGCTGCATCAGGTTGGTTTTGCTGAGCTTCTGGATTCTGCAGCCTCTTGGGTGAAATTGGGTAGCAATCTAGGATCTATTGAACATGTCATGAATTGGTTCAGTAAGTGGTTGTGGAAGCTAATTAAGTTGGAAGTTACTGGTGCAGAGCATGTTAAATCAGCAAGAAATCAGATCCCAGTAGCTAATATGCACTTTCGGCATGCCGATTGGCAAGATCAGGATGATTTATTTCCTTTTTCAAAGGGAGTTTTGATTTATCTAAGTGCAAACATGAATGTCAAGCCTCCTCCTAAACTGGGTGAAGAAGTTCAAGGCGTTAAGAAGTTGAGACAATTGGAACTTGTGACTCAAGCTACTAATGTGCATTTCAGGCCATCTAATAGCAAGAGAAAGCTTGGGCTGAGTAGAAAGAAGTTCAGGTATTACAAAGTCTGGATGGAAGCTGTGATTGGTGCCAAGCTGATGTGCTTTGATGTGGGTAGACCTCCGGATGAGTGCTCCTCTTCAAATGCACGCAATGACAACAGGACCCTAGGCTGTGTAATGTGCTGATTCTGTTGCTGATTTGCTGTAGCTGGGTGCTCTGTTGCATTAGTTACCGTTGCTGCTATTAGATTGATGATTTAAGGTTGTTTGTGTTGATTAGTTTATAGAGTGATGCGTGGATATATGAGCTGCAACACGAATATTGTATGTTAGGATCGTTAAAATATGTTATGATGTTCTTCTGCTGCTGTTGTGCTCTTGCTACTGCTGATGTTCTGCTGCTGTCATGCTGCGTACTGATGTTAGTTGTTGTTTGGTAGTTAAGTCATGATGTATTAGTTTGGCATTTGTTCTTCAAGCTTCAACTTCCTTCTTGATTCTTGGGGACAAGAATCTTTTAAAGGGGGGAGTATTGTTATAATTCACATAGTAGGGGGCATATGAAATAAAGTAAATGTAATAAGGCATGGAATCGAGCCTATTGAGTTGTAATAGCCAGTTGATATTGTAATTAGTAGCTTAAGCTTTGGTGAAGTCATGTAATAAGTGAGGTCTAGAGCTTAGGTGGTCAATGCCGGTCAATAGTGGCGGCTTGTGAGTGGTTGGTGGCTATAGCATGAGTTAGATGCAATGTAATAGATCATATCATGTAAGTAGTATAAATAGTAAGGCTTAGGCTTGTAATCTCATAACTTTGATGAATGAATTGATATCTTTGATATCCTCTCTAATTTCTCATCTCCTTTCACTTCTCTCTCTCAGCTAAACTCTATATTCTTTCTCATCTCATACTCTCTTATCCTAGCTTACGTTGTGAATTAACCACAAACGTAACATATTATTATTATTATTATCATTATTATTATTATTATTATTATTAATCAATATCATTTTCACTAAATATTGATTCTAATCTCATTCGATCAATTTATTCTATTTCAACAATCTTTTTACAAAATATGCAAAATTACATCCTGCATATACAAAATATGATTTTGAAAAGTTAAGATCTATATATCTGAATTAACCATTATTTCAATCGGTGTTTCAAACAATTTGAAGCTAGTTATTAAATTATGATCGTTATTAAATAAATAACTCAACCATCTTTCATTTCTCATTTAACAATATCTCTATATTATTGGGTCAAAAATCTATTTGTTTTGATCTTATTATGGCCACCATGTATTATAAACGTAATTAGAAGCTGGCTCCAATACCAATTGTTGGGACGAATTTCAAAAATTTTCCTTAATTAATTAAATTAATGCATTGGAATGGTTTAAAATTTTTAATTTTAAACCTGCAGGTGATTTAAAATTCTTAATTGTAAATCTATTGGCCTTTATTCCGAACCAACCAAAATAATAACAGGAATATTAACTAGCATAACAAAATACTTTAAATAAATAAAAAACAAAAAAAAAAAAAACAAAAAGAACAAAGAAGAATGCCTGGATATTGCTCAAAGAAAGAAAACTGAGACCCGGAGACCTTATAGGCAATCACCTCAAAAACCAGGAGTGCGGGCTCCGAAAAATATTAAACAAAGAGAAAAAACTTCAACGAAAATTTTCTCAAATCCAGATCTCCGAAAGTGATCGCTTTTAGGATACCCTTCTTTTTTTTTAAATTGATGCTAAATCTTAATTTTAGTACTGCAATTTATAGTAGGCTAATGGAGCGAAAAAGACTCAAAATGTCAATTAAACAATCAAAAAGGCACAAAACGACATCGTCAAAAGCCCAAGGGAGAAACCTCCATGTGCCAGCCGGATTGTGCCATGTGGCATGACCCGATTCATCAACACCTATTGGCGCGGATGCGTAACAAGGATGTCCTAGCGCAAGACACATGTCGCACACTAGTTCTTCCGTAATGAGAAGCACGTATCACACCTCTCCTCAACTCATGGCGCAGCAGGTGTCTCTCCATGACTTGTTTAGCCTATAAAACTCCTTTTCTTTTGTTCCCACATGTAAAAACTCATGTCATAAATTTTAATTTAAATTTTTTTTTTTTTTTTGTAGTTCTAACTTTTATTCATCAAATAAATAATGTTTAGCAAATTCTAAATAATTTATCTCATGAATTCATTAATATTTTTCTGATGGTATTTAAAATACAGGCTTACATAGGGACCTCAGGGGTAATTTAAATCTAGCTTCAAATGGGTAAAATTAGTTATCATCTCATAAAAAAATCTAAGTAAAATTCAATGTGACTTAATTTCACTAAATAAATCCCACTGCACTCTAGAGTTAAATTACTTATTCAATAATTTATAAATGGACTATATTGACAACAATAACCCCCTTACGAGACATCCATGAGAAAAAATAACTATAACTATTATCATTATTTTTATCACAGCTTTTCCATTAGTTCCCTACTAATAGTTTTTTGAATAATTTATTTATATTTGAACAAATTTAAAGTATAAATTTCAAATGTCAAACACTTTGAACAATTTACCCAAAGTTTTTGAAGTAATTCAAACTCTTGCAATTCAACTAAGGAGATATCTATATCTCATAAGTGACTATAGATTCCATATTGAATACTCGATCCTTGTCACACTTCATGCCGTTACCTAATACACATGGGACTTCTGCCATTTATTGAGACCTCGGTTATAGTGCACTAATATAACTAACATTCCATACACAAGTTTAGAATACTCTCAAAATTTAGAGTCATCGTTCAAATTGTACATCATGAATCACTTATTTCTGATAGTAGTCTAGAAACAAGTAACTCACATAGTCCAACTCAATGTATTAATCTTATTGAACACGCCAACATAACACTATTGATTCACCATCCACATAACCAAGGTAGATCATTTAAAGTGTCATGGTACAGCCCTAGTGGACAAGTAGTCCAAACTTGTCGCTATCTATGAGTTTCTCAAATGACATTTCATTCTAGTTGCTCGAAGTTTGTCTATGGATTAATCTCATATTCCACTTAGAACAAACATGTAAAATAGTCTGAGGACTAGATCAATTACATGAACGTTACCTAAAACAAAATCACATGCAATATATACTTACTTACACAAATTTTACGAGGAAACCACTGGATCTTAAACTTCATTCTATAACTAAGAAATAATTACATGATAAATTTGCATTTTTAAGACCCTGTTCCTAACAAAACCTACCTAGTTGAGTGCTCTACTTTCTGAAGAGCAGACAAAGCAATATTTGATCTTGTTTCATGAGTTCCGTGACAGCTTTGCTTGGGATCATCATGAAATGCCTGGCCTAGATAGAAAGCTGGTTCAGCATGGGCTTCCTATTAAGCCAGGCTCGAGGCCCATAATTCAGGCGAAGAGAAGGATGTCCCAAGAAGTAATCGATTTGGTCAAAGAAGAGATTGAGAGACTCTTTAAGGCTAAACTCATCAGGACTGCCATGTATACTAAATGGTTGGCATGTATACTAAATGGTTGGCAAACATTGTTCCTATTATCAAAAAGAATGGTAAGATTAGAGTCTGTATTCATCTAATAGATATGCATGCAGCCACCCATAAGGATAAATACTCAATGCCAATAGTTGGTGTGCTAATTGAATCAGCCTCAAGACATGAGGTCTTATCCTTTATGGATGGCTATTGTGGGTACTACCAAGTTATGATTACTTTCGAGGATTTCCCATAAAATAACATCTAGATGTCCCTAATCAATAAGGACCCTTGAGTAGGTGGCTATGAAATTTTGGCTTAAAGAATACTAGCGCCACCTACCAGAGAGCCATGAATATGATCTTCCACGATCTCATAAACAAGACCATAGAAGTCTGTATAGATGACATCGTGGTCAAATCAAAGTCCTGAGATGCTTCATTTCAAATGTCGCAAGGAAAACCAAAGTCTTTTCTCCACTGCTAAGACTTAAGCTTGAGAAAGACTTCAAGTGGGAGGAGCCACACCAACCAACTTCCAAGGCCATCAAGGTGTACTTATTGAAGTCACCAGTGTTGCTTATGCCAAAGTAGGGCAAATGTTTGAAGATTTATGTCTCTTCTTTTAAGGACTCAATTGGTTGTTTGCTTGTATAGGGCAACGAGAAAGTATTTGAATAAGTCATGTTCTACCTCAGTCATTGAATGAATGTGAAATGAAATATTCCTCTATTGAGAAATTATGTATGTCTCTATTTTATGCATCTACGAAATTGAGACATTACTTCTTAACATTTACCATATATGTGGTTACTTAAACAGATGTCCTTAAGTACATGCTAGATAGGTCTTTGTTGAGAGGAAGATTAAACAAGTGGAGTATTACTCTGCTTTAGTTTGAAGTAGTATATGTGTCATAAAATTCAGTCAAAGGCGAAGCCATAGCAGACTTTTTAACTAACCATCCAAACATTTACACTAGCTTGGACTATGAGCTGAACCAGCTCCTAGTAATGGAAATGGTCCCTTGAAAGCGATGGACCAATTAAAGCATTGGGGTTGGGATTGTGAATAAATCACCTGTTGGGATGGTCACTAAGTTAACTGTTACTTTGGTTGCAGGTGCTCCAACAACATGGCAAAGTATAAGGCATTAATCATAAGCCTGCAGACTCTCCCTGAAATGCAAGTCCCTAATGAGATTATTAGAGGGGATTCCCAGTTGGTCATCTGCCAAGTAAAAGGGAAGTTTAAGTGCTTGAGTGATACCACAAACAAGTACAACCCAATGGTGTAAGAGCTATTGAGTACGTTTGATGGTGTTAAGTTTGAACACATACCTCGAGAAAAGCAGCCAATGACTTGGTTCAGTTACGATCCAGGACTTGGTGTTAAGAAATCATGGTCATTGAGGTTAAAGTTCTAGACAATAACATTGAATTCATTGGGTCTTTAGTTTTGACAGCAAAGTAGTTAAACATAAACATTTTGATTGCTTTGAGATACATTAATCTGTCAGAAGTCAAACGCGAGGATTTGAGGAAACTGTTCATGGATTGCTTCAAGAACCCTCAAGCAATGTTGAGGATAGAAAGATGAAATTGAGAGCTCATAGATTCTATCGTGATGATGAGAGTGGAGAGTTATACAAAAGGGACACTGGTGAAGTGCTTCTCAAGTGTCTTGACTTAGATGAAGCTTTGCTAGTGATTAGGGGTGTAATCAAGTCGAGTCAAGCTAAGTATCTGAGTACTCGGCTCGAACTTGATGAAATACTTGGGAATTCAAACTCGATTTGAGTAGTTAATCTTGCTCGAACTCCAACTCGATTAGCCATTCGACTACTCGACTCAACTCGAGTACTCATTTATTGTGCATATGAACCTTCAACAAATTAGCTCAATTATAATATTATTTCATACCCTTGAACAATAATTATACTCAATTTGGATACTCAATTATTACCTACACTATATTTTAACATATACAACCATAAATCACTGACACATTAATAGCAAATATGCATCAAAACCTAAGTTTCAAAAAATACAAGCAAACCAAATACAAGTTCTTTCACTCTACCACAAATATAACATATCATCTTTTATACGGAATTTAATCTTCCTTCTTTCATACTACTATTAATGTCATAAGCCATTCATTTCAAAAGAAAATAATACACAAGAACTACTTCATACGAGTTGAGTACCAATTTGAGTATCGAGTCGAGTATTTAATCGAGCTTTGAGTCGAGTATTTAATTAAGCATTGAGTCGAGTATTTAATTGAGTGTCGAACCGAGTAGTTCACTACTCACGAGCTCCACGCGAGCAAATCATATCGTTTACACCTTTACTAATGATGGTGAGAGCCCATGAGGGTATTTGTGAACCCATTTGGCTAGCAATAAGATGCATTCGCTCATCAAGTGTTATGGCCATTACTAGCCATCAATGATGGATGATTGCATTTTGTATGTCAAATGGTGTAGAGCAATGCCAAAGACAGGGTCATCTACCAAGAGTCCTGTAGCTAAGATGCAAGCTATTGTCAAACCATAGCCCTTTAGAGGATGGGTAATGGACATCATAGGGAGATTAACCCTCCTTCTAGCAAGCAACACTCTTACATTCTTGCAGCCGCAATCTACTTCACAAAATGGGCAGGGGCCAAACAATAAAGGAACATCAATCGGCCAAATGCCATTAACAACAACAACAATAATAATAAGCCCTGTGCCATAAGGAATCCCGCGTCAGCAGGGTCTGGGAGGGGTAGGATGTACGCAGCCTTACCCCATCAGGGTCTATTTTATGATCAAGACTAATCTCAAATCATAACCTAGGGGAAGATATAATCAAAGAGAGTTTAGATGAGATAAAGAAGTGAAGGAGATGAGATAATAGAGAAAGTTAGACGAGAAAGAGAGAAATATTTCAATAAGATAGTTTGTGTATTTGATTGAATGATCAAGAATTACACTTGAGCAATCTATTTCTACAAGAACTAGCTACATTGCTAAATTGACATGCTCAACCGACTTACTAAGACCTTAGCAACTGAACTAACTAACACTCAAGATATTTTTGGCGCTACTAACCAACACATACAATTCCGACACTACAATGACACTTCGTTTACACCTTATTACATCAATATTATTCTAATTACCATCTTTCATAAGTCCCCATCTTTGGAATCATAACAATACTCATCACTTAAAAGATTCTTGTCCTCAAGAATCCAAGAAGAGAATTAAAACAAATTCATTTGATGCCGGGGGCTGCCATAAATAATAGGCCCCACTATCATATGAGTGCAGCTGAGCATGGGGAGTTGAGATGCCAAGTAGAGGAATTGCTTGTTAGAGGGTTTATTCGGGAGAGCCTAAGTCCTTGCGTGGTTCCCGCTCTGTTGATGCCAAAGAAGGATGGTAGTTGGCGGATGTGCATCAATAGTAGAGCTATCAACAAGATCACTGCACGATACCAATTTCCTATTCTGAGAGGATGACTGACTTGATCAGCTGCAGACTGCCAAGGTATTTACTGAACTAGAGTTGAAAAGCGGATATGATTAGATCCGCATCTCACTAGGTGATGAGTGGAAGACAGCTTTTAAGACACACGAAGCGTTATACGAGTGGCTTGTCATGCCATTCGGACCATCCAATGCACTAAGTACATTCATGCGGTTCATGAACAAAGTTTTATGCCCGTTCATTGGAATATTTGTCGTCATCTACTTTAACGATATCTTGATTTATAGTCAAAACTGAGTTGAGCACTTAGAGCATCTCAAGGACCCGCTGAGCACCTTGAGGGAACAATACCAGTTCGCTGCTCTGAAGAAGTGCGAATTCATAAGGATCGAGTGGCCTTCCCTGGGTTTGTCATGTCCAAGTATGGCACAGCAACTAATGAAGGAAATATTGCAGTGATTCGAGATTGGCCATAGTCATAGATGATAGCCGAAGTTAGGAGCTTTCACGATTTGGTGTCATTCCATAGGGGGTTTGTGCCAAACTTCAACTCGATCATGGTGCCAATCACAGATTGCATGAAGAGGAGTTCCTTTACTTAGACCCCTGTAGCAGCTGACACCTTTTAGGAGGTCATGAGGAGGTTAACCACATCACCGGTACTAGCCTTACTGAATTTCCATAAGACTTTGGAGCTTCACACCGATGCCTTTAAGATCGGCATTGGTCCAGTGCTTAGACAGAAGGAAGGCCAATTATGTACTTCAGTGAGAAACGCGACGGAAATAAGTTGAATTACTCTACTTACGATGCTGCATTCTATGCGGTGATAAAGGAATTGAGGCACTGGAAATCTTATCTCGCCAACATGGAGTTTGTCTAGTACTCTGATAACATGGCCTTAAAATACATCAATAGCAAAGACAAGATATCTGACCGGCATGCCAAATGGGCAAGTTACATTCAGTTTTTCCACTTTGTGATCAAGGGTTAGGCATGTTGAATAGGGTGGCAGATACATTGAGTAGGCGTACTCACTTTATATCCTAGAGCAGAGTTTCCGTAGTTGGCTTTGAACAGTTGGGGAAGTAGTATTAAGATGACCTCACCTTCGAAGAGATTTTGGGACAGGCTCAATCCGAATCTGTTCTCAGGTATTCTGTCCATGATGGGTTTCTCTTTAAGGGGAGCCAACTATGTATTCCAGATTCTAGCCTACGCCTCAAGATCATCGAAGAAAATCCCAATGAGGGACATGTGGGGAAAGAGAAGATGCTTCAACTAGTAAACGCCAAATACTATTGGCCTTCAATTGGAAGGGGGGTTGAAGCATTTGTATGGAGATGCTGAATATGCTAGATTTTAAAAGGCGGTATGTCCAACGCGGGATTGTATCTTTCATTGCCAATTATGAGCCAACCTTGGGCAGATGTTAGCATGGACTTCGTATTGGGTTTACCAAAGGCACGTAGAGGTATTGATTCAATCTTCGCAATTGTAGGCTGTTTCTTGAAGATGGTGCACTTCATAGGTTGCAAGAAATCCTCAAATGCTGTTTATGTGGCTTAATTGTATTTCCGAGATGTCGACAAACTTCATAGGTTTCCAGCTAGCATTGCCTCAGATAGAGATGTATGATTCATCAACTATTTCTGGAAGATGGTATGGAAGATAGCATACACTTCTCTTGCCTTCAGCTAGAGGTGGCCAAGGGCCGGGCCTGGGTCCCCTCTTTGTTTTCTAATATTATAAGAACATATAAAAAACATAATTATAGTATATATTAATCAAAAAACAATTATAATTTATTAATAAATAGTATAACATACAATTACAATAGCGCCCTATACAGTTACAAATGTATTTTATAAAATGAAATGTATTATAACTTATTAAAAAATACGACTATAAAATAATATAAATAAATCAATCTAAACTTGCCGCGGTTGGTGTAGTACTTGTAGAGGAGTTTGTGTCATCGTCTTCATCGCTTATTCAAAGTTCATACGGTATTGGTCCCCATCTGCTACTACCATCTAGTCTTTCAAGCACACCGACATTTCTAAGTTGTGTGGTGCTACCTTCACACTCTTTGTTCTGAGCAATCTGCTGCCTACAGTAAAAGCAGACTCCGATGATACTATAGACACCGGACATGTTAGTGAATCGGGTGCCGTGGTGAAAAGCACAAGATATTAGGTTTTAGATGATTTCCACCATAGAAAAATATCAAAATATTCTTTAAACTCCATCGGTTGGAATTTGGACAGAGGTGAACGTAGATATAAAGAAAGCTCATCCTATAACGTGAGACTTTGCCTGCGCATTAATTGGTTAAACATATCCCACGCATATGATCGTCCTTAAAAAGAGAACGAAGACGATGTAGAAGAAATATTTATATTATTTGTTAATTTTTGAGAATAAATGGAAAATAAATCATGTAAAGTAGCTTCAACATTGTTAATAAAAGATTTTACAATAAAAGTTGGTAGCATTCTATTGTAAAATATTTGCACATAAAATTGAAGACCGGCAAGTTTGCAATGCAGATCAAAAATAGAGGCAATACAATATGTCATGAGTAATTTAATATAATATTTAAAAAAATTTTATCGCATGGCAGCAATGGACTCCTATGGCCCGAGTTGGACGAGTTCTCTGTTATGACCCGAGAATCCAAGGCTTGAGAGGGGTTAATGCTATGTTCGGTAGCTGCTGCTGGGTGGCTGTTATGTGGTTGATTGGTGCTGATATTGTGGGGTTGTGAGCTAACAAAGATGTATTGGTCTGGGTTAAGTATTGTCTAGCTGTGAGTTGTAATAAAGTGCATTGTAATGACCTGCATTGTAGTAACCTGCTGCAGTAGGTTACGGTTGGCTTTAAGAGTATCTAGGCACCAATGCTTTAGGTGTTAGTTAATAGATATTTTAGTTAGTTAGAAGCGGTTAGTTGTTAAGTCTAGGTTCAATGTTTTAGCTTACATTGTATTTCCAATAAGTAGGATGATCATGTGTAATTCTTACTCATTCAATGAAAATATCAAACCAGTCTCTTTGAGATTAAACCTTCTTTCTCTCATCTAACTCTCTCTATTTTCTCATCTCCTTCACTTCTTTCTCATCCCATACTCTCTTTATCTTAGGTTAAGATCAAGATTTAGTCTCGATCTTAACAATTGGTGTCAGAGCCTCCTTTGGCTTCCAATTCAAACGGATTTGATATCAAATATCCTTTGATTGCATTGCAATTTGCTTAAGAATTCAGTGCTGAATTCTATTGTAAATTGCAGAGAAACGTTGCTTGAAAAACGCATAAAAAGAAGTTCAATTGATGATCGGTTGTGAGTCCTTGAATTCTAGCTTGTGTTGATCTCATTGTTGACAGTTGAAGCAGCAGAATTCAGTGATTGAAGAGCAAGTTCGGTTTGATCGTATATGTGATCAGAATTAAGAGTTAATTGCAATACATTGATCACATTCAGTTGAGCAGCGGCGTGTGTTATTGATCATCAAAATTTATCAAGTTGCTGAATAAGGTTGAAGTGAGTATTGGATCAACATTACACTTGATCATAATCAGAAGATCAGAAATAAGCTGATTTGGGGTTAATTCAGATTCTACAATTCAGAAGTTGAGGTTGAGGTAACGGTCTCTGAACTTCAAGTTACAATTCGATCAGAAGCTGCATTGCTGCTGATTTGTGATATAATTCGTGTTAATAAGCATAGACGTGGTGAGAATTCATCAGAATCTGCGTTGATTCTTAAGAATTATATGTTATTGAGTTGAGATTTGCTTGGACGAGAATCTGACAATGAACTAAGAACCGGAAGTGTGAAATCTGATTTCGTTCTTGAAGATTGTTTGAGTATTGTGTTGAGGACTTGACTGAGATCTAGCGTCGAGATTAATTCAGAATTGTAAGTCTGATTACGCAAGAAACATCATAGTTAGGGTTTCTAGTTCAAGTTTTCTTTGAGTCGAAGTTGGTCAGTTAGGGTTTGGAATCTACGATGATTACTTTAGCAGAATCAAGTGCGAAATTCAGTTTCCGTAAGCAAGAGAAATGCAAGCTACAACTGATTCTGATTTACTTTTAACATGGAGAGCCGAAGTTGATGAGATCTTTCAACGCACTCTTGAAACATTAAACCAGCGTTTAGAAGAGATTGTAGCTGATATTTTTCGACCTCAAGAGTGGTTTTACAGCCTGAGGTGCACAATGTGGAGCCACTTATTGTAGTTGAAGGTGAATTGGACAAAGGTAATGCCGAAATTGATGAACACGAGTTGGATGAACCTGAGGTTGAACTAGTTGATCATTATGAAGACTCTTTGCTAAAGTTAGAGGATTTCGAAGATCTTGAGCTACAGCATGACATGCTTCCGGAATGGGAATACGATTTTCATTTCATGGGAATGATAAAGAAAGCAAAGAGTAAAGCTAGGAGAAGCCATCTCAATGAAGCATTGAAAGATTTTTGGGGAAAAAAGAAGATTACAAAGAAGTAATTGAAGCGAGAGGTTGTGTGTCAGCCTAAGGAGCTTCTGAATGTGCAAGAACAGAGCCATAAACAACCTGTGGTTGCCTTAATCTAGTCCAATTCAGTTATGGGACATCGGGATGATTCATTGGAAGAAGTTGGGATGCTTGTTGGTCAACAAGAACTAACTCAAGATACTGATTTTATTGATGTATATGCTGGTATACCAGGGGTGGATATAGCAAAACCTTTGATTTCAACTGGCAAAGTTGATGCTACTGCTGTAATATCAATGAATACATCACCAAATCTATTAAGTATCACTCCATGGCAAGCTGGTGTGCAAAATCAAAGCACGTTCACAGCTGAACAATGTCATTCTGTTGGGGAATCAATTGTTGTTGTTGTAGTGTCATCAAATACAAATCAGAGTATGCTTAAGTTCACTTTTGGGCGTGCGGTTGTGCTAACTCAGGACCAGAAGCTTGAACCCAACATTATCTTGGATGCTTTGCAAGGTTTCTTGTGTTGGGTGAATGGTGACGAACTTAGAGCAGCTGAAATGCACTGTCGGCTGGACGATCGGCAAGATCGGAATGATCTATTTCCTTTTTCGAGGGGAGAAAAAGTGTATTCCAATGCACACTCTTATGACGAGTTGCCTCCTAATCCGGGAGAAGATACTCAAGGCTATGTGAAGCTGAAAAGAGTTGATTTCATGTTGAATCGAAGTAATCAGGCTGTGAGAGTGCGTTTCAAGGTTCACAACAAGAAAAGCTTGGTTCCTTTGCAAGCAATTGAGTGGATGGATTTGTTCAAAGGGTGTAATGTGTGGAGACAGGTTCCTGATTAGACCAACATCAGTACAATTGATGCCCTAAATGATGTAATCGATGACAGTACCTTTGATCCGAAAAAGGATGAATTACAAGTGATTGGAAAAGCTAGACCTCTGGTGTTGCTGTTTGATGATGAACAATTCAGTGCCAGTGCAAGCTATGGTGAAAAAATGGTAGTGGCTGTGGGTTATGATGAAGTTAACATCCAAGAAAGCTTTGAAGGAAAGGATTTTTCATGTTGCAAGCTGCATAATTAAGATCTTTTCATTGTAGTCTCAATTGTTCCAGAATTGGTGTCTTTGAAGTCTCAATTGTTACAAAAGCTTCTCCTTGAAGGAATGGTAACTGCGGTTAGTTGGTTGAGGAATTGTGGATGGTTTGAAGATATGTTGGGCTGCTGGTATGACCTCACAGCTGGTGCACGAAGCCAAGTAAAGACAAAGACGATAGCACTTGGAAATTGGAACAAACGGCAACTGAAAAGTGCTGATCAGATTCAGAACCTGAACATCTTTGGGGTGCTCAGTTGTGGTTGTTCTGAATGGAAAAATTATGTACACAAGCTTCAATATTCTCTTAATGTTTGGATAGAAAAGATCAGTGCAACATTGAGGTTAATTCTAGCTGAAACTAGAGTGAAAAGCAGCAAGAGAGTTTGGAACAGATCAGCTCTAGATTGGGAAGAGTTTACAGCTGATCAAGAGTTCTGTTGGTGTCTTCACTGGTTATATTTGTTACTCATGTTTGAGATGGCTGACAAGAAAGTAGAGCTTGATCATTTGAGGCATGTTTGGTGGCTGGATGAGATTGAGATCCAGGAAAATCTTGAGAACAAGCTGGATATGGCAAGCTGCAGCTTTAACACTGTCGATTGGAATGTTTTGGGAGTTCAGGTCATGACAGTAAGTCTTTGGCATTCAACAATGGCTCATGAAAAATTTGTTGGTGTGGACTATGCAAGAGTTTGGGAGGAAAAGGCTGATATTTTCAGATCTTACAAGTTCACACTCAAGATTCAAGCAATGGAAGTATTGGAGGCTGCTGAACATTTTTGGAGAATTGCAATTCCTTCACTGTCAGCAGTAAATGTGTTGTTCAGATTGAGTGTGGTTGGTGCTTATGTGGCCTTGGGAAGATGTATTAACTTTTTAGCTGCAAGAAGCTTCTATAATCTAGCAGAAATCTGTGACATCCGCAGCAATGATTTGTATTGGTTATACACTGCTGAATTTTTGATCTCTGTAGCACAACTTGTGGAATTGGTGAAGTATCAGGCGGTTTTATTGTTACATTGGTCTCTTGGGCTGGGGTGTTTTACATCCAAACTTATTCCAAAGGATTAGAGTTTGTTAGTTGGAATCACTTTAGCTGCAGCGTGTCAATTGGAGGCAAGAAGCTGATAGTGGTCCAAACAAGAGCTAAAATCAGGTTGAACAATCTGGAAAGTGGAAGCGGCAGACTTTGGTCAGTCAAATGTGATACCTTGGAAGAAAAAGTGGTGACATTGTGTCCTTGGAGTTCAATTATGAAGGTTGACAATTCATCTTGCGAGAGGATAATTTAGAAGCTGCCAGAATGTTGCATTAAGAAGCAATGTTTCATATGTTTCTTGTGCACTCTCTTCATATTTTGGTTAGATAAGAGAGTGGGAATCTATTGTGTGCATTGTGTAAGAGATGCAAATAGCGAGGCGGAGACTTTCAGCTCTTATACACTCAGATTTGTCATGCGAACATCAGGGTATGCAGAAGTTGTTGTGGATTCATTGGGAGGCTCAGATTCTTCACTAACTGCAGCATTTTATAGCATGAAGGGGACAACTGAGTGTGGAATTTTGGCCTTGACAAGTCTTATGAACCTGTTAACAGCACTTCAGCTCAGGTTTGATATAAAGAAGCTCAAGAAAAGCAGATTTTGGGGGAAGTCCGAGATTGTTTGGTTGCAGCTGCAGCATCCTCGGTCTTGTACCTGTTTCAGCAACAAGATTGTGTTGTTGGGCTATATTAACTGCAACAAGGGGTGCCATGGTTTAGTTGTAGATGTTTGGCTAGCTTGGTTTGATCAGTGCAGACCTCCTGAAGAGCTCTATACATTCAAACACAGCGTGGTGTCGCAACAAGAGTCAAGTCATCAGTGGGTTGTTTCAGTTGCAAAATTTAGCACCCAAATGTTCTTCAGCTGCAGAACTTCAGCAAGAAGTTCAACACTTCAGCTATCTTTTCATAAGGTAAGTGATCTTCATTATTACAACTCTCTTCCATTCTTAAGGACAAGAATGTTTTCAAGGGGAAGGGAATGTTATGACCCGAGAATCCAAGGCTTGAGAGGGGTTAATGCTATGTTCGGTAGCTGCTGCTGGGTGGCTGTTATGTGGTTGATTGGTGCTGATATTGTGGGGTTGTGAGCTAATAAAGATGTATTGGTCTGGGTTAAGTATTATCTAGCTATGAGTTGTAATAAAGTGCATTGTAATGACCTGTATTGTAGTAACCTGCTGCAATAACGTGCATTGTAATGACCTGCATTGTAGTAACCTGCTGCAGCAGGTTACGGTTGGCTTTAGGAGTATCTAGGCACCAATGCTTTAGGTGTGTGTTAGTAGATATTTTAGTTAGTTAGAGGCGGTTAGTTGTTAAGTCTAGGTTCAATGTTTTAGCTTACATTGTATTTCCTAAAACTAGGATGATCATATGTAATTCTTACTCATTCAATGAAAATATCAAACCAATCTCTTTGAGATTAAACCTTCTTTCTCTCATCTAACTCTCTCTATTTTCTCATCTCCTTCACTTCTTTCTCATCCCATACTCTCTTTATCTTAGGTTAAGATCAAGATTTAGTCTCGATCTTAACATTCTCCATAATCTATGCAGCAATATTTAACAATTTAGATATTGCGCGTAGAACGGTTGGGTAATAGGATCCAAAATAAAATGTTGTAGTTTCAGTAAAAAGAACTAAGAATGTATAGATTTCATTTATCATTTCCCCAGTTCACATTGTCTACAATAAAATAACTTAAATCTGCATGATTTATTTGTACAAATCCCATTAAGATGTCTTTATATGGTATGCATTTTTCTGACATTTCTATCACTGATGACCACTTTGTAGATGAATCTAATTTAAAAGAATCCCATGAAATGCTATGTGATTTACACAAAATTTTAAAACTTCATCTCTTAATTCTAGATATTTTAATTGCTTTAATTAGATTTCTTACAGTTATAAGAGAAAAATCTATAAGCTGCATCCCATCCTTTATCATTAAATGCAAAATATGACAAATATAACACAAGTAAAATATTCCCATTTAACATGGGCCTCAAATACCATACTAATTGGTTAATAGATTCGGTGTTATTAGTTGCATTATCAAAAGTAATGCTCATAACTGTGTTATCAATCCCCCACTCACGGCATACGTTCACAATGGAATTTGTGATTAGATAAGAACTATGGGGATATTCGAATGTGAAAAAATAAATAATTCATTTTTGTCTTACAAATTTCTCCTAGCTCGTTTTTCATTTTCTATATATTCTTTAAACACATCGCACTTCAAAGTGTTGCAAGGGACCCTTTTAGAGGTAGAGTTTAGTGCGATCCTAAAGTAGCAGACAAATCTAAGGTCTTCGCTAGTGGTAAATGACTTCTCAGCCGAAATGACATATCTCACTAATTCATGCCTATTAGGCTCTAGCGAAAACCTAAAGTTTGCAAGCACACCATTCGCCTATTATATGAGGGTTTGTTGGGATTTATAAGCATTTAAGTTGGGGTGGGCTCTCAGTAGGTGTCGTTTTAAAGTGCCGGTCCACCACCACGTTGATGGCTGAAGGCTTTTTGATTATTACAATGTTTACAATACACTTCAATATTTTCACGATCTAATGTAAAATACTATCAGACCTGACTACTAGGACTTCTACTGGTGGTAGTCGGCGGGTTCTCAGAATTGGGAGTTTAACTTTCATCGTTGCTTGGTGCTGGTTCAAAATAACATCCCACACCACCTGATTCAAGATAACCCTGCTCGAAACCATGTTCATATTCCAATTAAATGTGTTTTTGTATGGAGGTGAGGTGACAAGTTCTAAACAAGTATGTTCTTGGGTATTAAGCTCAACTCCTCCAGTTTGGCTAGCAATACTTCTCACCCAAGGGACTCCAGGTGACCCAGAAGAGCTAGAACTAGATCGTCTAGCTCAAGATGAAGATGATCTGCGAGCCATTATATAATTATTATAAAAGTATGTCAAATGAAAATGATAAGTAAAGTAAGAATGCAAGTGAATAAAAATGACAAATTAAATAAAATTTTGATACTAGTTTTACCCAAGTGAAAATTAAAATTTGAACTTCAACAATCTTCTATGAACAGAACACAATTGAAACTTCAAACCTGAGAAGTTGAGATTTGAGAATAAAGAATTAAAGTTATAAAGAGAGTAGAGAAGATTTGAGAAAAGAGTGAAATGATGATTTTTGTGTGGTGAAATGTACAATTTGGTTAGTATTTATAGATAATAATAATTATTTTTTTATAATCCACAAAAACTAGCTATTTAGGGGGAGTAAATAGCCATTTTTTTATAATCCCCACTGGCCACCTCTACCTTCAGCACAGTTTACCATCCTTAGACGGATGGGTAGACCAAGGAATTCATCACCCTTAGGCAGATGGGCAACCTAAGGCAACCAATCGATCATTAGGAAACTTGCTCAACATCAAGAGTAGGGGTTAGAAGTTATATCAAGCTGAGTTCGCTTACAGCAGCTCAGTTAACAGAAGCAACGGGATTTTCACCATTTAAAGTCGTTTAGGGTTTTTTTCCTTGTTCGCCGATAGACCTCGATCATGTCTGATCGCACTCTCCCTCATGGAAAGGCAAAGTGTTTTATCTCAAATCTCAAGGAAATCCATGAGCAAACTCAAGCTCGGTTACTGGAGGCTAGCGCCAGGTACAACATGGCAATTGATAAGAAACGCAGGGTAGTCCAGTTTTTGGTAGGCAATCAAGTTTGTGCAATCCTCAAAAGAGAATGATTTCCATCATGGGCGTATAACAGCGCAAGATAGGTGCTTTGACAATTGTGGAAAAGATCAACGACAACGCTTATTGTCTTCAGTTGTCGAGCGGCATGAGAACTTCTGACGTCTTTAATCTCAAGCACTTAGCTTCATACATTGGTGACAACGACCCTGTTGACTTTGTAAGCGAATTCCAGGGCCCATTATCTCCAATTCGGGGAGGATGCTATAACCCCATACATAACGCACCATTGGCAGATTGGTGGTTAGGTCTTGGCGGGTACAAACTGGTGAGTAGGCGTCACGGATGGGAGAGGAGTTTACATCTTGTAGGATATTTAGTTGTTAGATTAGTAGATAAATAAGAGTTATGTGGTATTTATCTTTAAGTCTCTTATTTTAGGTCCAAGAGGTCCTTTATTTAAACAAGAAAGTCCTAGGATTTTAGTCATTCAATTCATGGACTTTCATTATTTTTTCTAAGAGTTTTCTCCTATTATTGGGTTATGAGAATTTGAATTACTTTTTCCCTTGTTCTTTATTATTTTTGTAATAAGAATTAAGGGAAGGTTGTTGAACCATCCCGTTTCCTTAGTTTTCCATCTATGCATTGCATCAGAAGGGGTCCCCCATGGGATACCCCATGGGCCCCTTTAACCGTTTGTTTGAGCTTGAAGGGAATTTCAAGTCGAGCATTTAGTTAGAGCTTCAGTTCAGCTCATCCTAACGAACATTACCTCATGCATAAGTCAAATATGATGTGTAAGTGCACCAACCCTAAGCATCATAAATAGTATGATCGTTAGAGTCATCTTAGATCAGTATTTGATATGCTTGTATCCCATTAGTTTTATGTTGAGCTTTCAAAATGCTCCTTTGGTCCTTTGCAAATGGAGTACAAAGGATATTATTTCAAAAAGGAGAGTTGTGATTGGCCCAACTAAGATTGATGCTACGGTTAGATGGCCCAAACCCACAACCCTTGAAGCCTTAAGTGGATCCATGGGGCTTACATATTATTATAGAAAATACATAGCGAGTTATGGTGTAATTGCTAAGCCACTAACATGCTCAGAAAGATGAATTTAGGTGAGATGAAGGTCCTGAAAAAGGCATTTGAGCGGCACACGTTACTCATAAATGCAGCCATATGTAGCAAATAGGTGGTTTAGTTTTGCTTGAGAATCCATAGCCCATATATAAAATCCATAAGAGGTAGAGTCATTTTCGTACTTCCCCTTCGCTTACATAGGAGGGCCTTGAATCGCCTTGATGGGACACATGGGTGTGTCATGTGCTGCTCAAGGTTAAAGACCATAAAGCAGGGACTTTAGGTGTTAAGAGTAAGAACTTCACATGTGAGATAAATGTGAGCCGACATAAGAGTGATGAGAGTGAAGAGAATAATTTATAAAACTAGTGGGTTGCTCCACCTAATGCAAATTAGCTTTAGGATGGAACCCCACTTAGGCTTATATTATGAGTCGGGCCCAAAAGACCCAGTGAAATTTAACATAGTATCATAGTGGGTTGATGATCCTGATTTCTTGTTTGCCGCACCATGTCCTCGTAAAGATGGGTGCATTTGAATTTGTTACGTTGAGGACCTCTCTTTTTAGTGTTGGAACCAATTGGATGTAATTCTAAATCGTACTAGAGAAAGAGAGGAGTGCGTTGCAAGTAATTTCACATGTGAGGGGAGAGTGTTAAGAGTAGAAACTCTACATGTGAGCTGAGATGTGAATCTCACAAAAGATTGATGAGAGTAAAGAGATCAATTCATAAGTGCAGTGGGTTACTCCACCTAATGCCAATTGATTATAGAATGGAACCCCACTTGAACTTATAATAATAATAATAATATTTGTCATATTTTTAATGAAAAAGGAATTACATAAAAAATTAGAAGTTAATGCAAATAACAGTAAAAGGCACCATATATCTTTTCACCTACCCAACAAAATGTTAATAAATTTCTTTATTTTCTTTACCCACTTGACAATTTCTCATAAACTTATTACTCTTTGTAGAACTAAAAATTAATGGGTGTGTTAAATAATCATACATTCTCTTTGTATATATGTAAAGAAATTGTTACAGATATATTCTAACTTCAAATTTGAAAGATGCAAATAATCTAAGATATAGAAAATCTAAAATTTTGGCATTTTGCTGCAAGTGCACAATCTTGAATGTTCCTCAAAACATGATAATTGCTCTAATATTGATGGCTCAGATTTATTTTAAGAATGAAAATTTCTAAAAGATATTATGCAAATGAATGATAGCACCCTAATTGAGAAACCTAGATTTTTTTTTTCCAAATACATATATTGCTTATAGAATAATGTTAAAATTCCGGTAATTGTTTCTTCGGCAAAAAGAAGTTTTTTCCAAACTAAACTTAGTACTATTTCACTTAGATAAACAATGTCTCAAAAAAAATTCAGACATTGGCCATATTATGAATTAAAAAAGAAATAATACAAGAACTGGATCACAAAAAATTAATTAGGAATATTGCATCTCAAAAAGCTATAAGAGTAATACTTAATTAAAAAGTAATATTGCATTCACCCGGTTTTGAGCCCACGTTGGCAAAGGACCCACCAGTGGTTGAATGTAGTATGTCGCGGGAGAGAAGAGAGAAGACGGTGGCAGGTCTTCATGGTGCTGGCCTTGTTTCTTTGAAAAGGAGTCGTAAAGCACAAAAGCACAGGATTAACGAAGAACCAAAGCGAGTTCTGCAGTAATTCCTAAAAGACATGTCTCCTGAAAAGTGTGAAAAAAAAATCGATCAAACCCTTCAGTAAAAGAAAGAAAGGGAGGTTGGCAAGGAGGGGTGACTGTCCTATAGAGGATGCGAAGTTTATTGATGCGAGACACAAGTGGGAGTATGGATAAAAAAAACAAAAAACAAAAAAACCTTGGTTTGTCTTAGAGCAGTGATGAGTCGGACACAGTTGAGTTTTTTTGCAAGGTGGGAATAGGGTTATAGGTGTTTTGACCCTGTCAATTTCAGCTCCAGTTTTGGTACGGTTGCTCATTTCCCCTTTCCATAGCCTATCTTAGCTGTAGTGTTGTATATCTGTAATACCTATTTGATTCTTTTCTATTTGTCTGGTTTGTGGTCTATTCCCCCCCCCCCCCCCCCCCCCCCCCTATTCCTCATTAGTCTTGTCTTCTATGTATTTACTCCTTGATCCCTACTTTTATGCTGGTTAATCAAGGCCTCGTTTTTACGAGTGTCTGTTTTGTATTGTGGCTGTGTCGCTGGGCTTACCTCTGTGGCGCGCCCTTCTTTGCTGTGCTAGTTTCTGACGCTTCAGTGTGATGGTATGATGCGGACCTTTTCCAGCATTGGGCTTTACATTTTCAATTTTTGATATTATATTCATTACAACAAAACTAGATACGTGAGAAATTCACTTTTCTCATCTAAAAAACCAGGCATGAGCTTGAGCTAGAGCTATTTACCGCTTCCTTAACCATTCTTTTTATAATAAAGATTGGATTATTGGCTTGATTTTATGCCCCACTTCCTCCATATGCACCCTTTTCTTCCATGACTACGATGAACTTTTCATTATATTCTTAACTAAACAACTACTCAAACAAGTGGATTTCTCCACCTATAAACAGAATGGCTGTGATTAGATACATAGAAATCATTGTCCCGTCTCCCTTACAGTGCTTCTTCTAATCTCTCGTGGTTCTTCTCCTTTCATTACTAAGCAAATTGGGGTGTACTCTAATCCATCACTTAAGAGTACACTTCAGTGTTGGACATCATTAACATGGGAGTTAAAGCACCATTTGGTCCCATTATACTACTGTGACATCATAAATGAGTTAGGTGAATGGTGAAACTCAAGATTGGCCTAAGTCCTAGATGATTCTAGACGAATTCAAGATTGGCACTGGTAAAACTCAAGACTGGCCATGTTCAAGATTTGTTATGCTCAAGGTCATTGGGTTCGCACTCCTATGTTTCTTCTGTACATCGTGAGTTAGTTTTATTTGTCTTAGTTTCATATTTTTATTTCTCGTTAGCACTATTTCTTTCAATGATCTACGTTGTTTATAAATATTAGGTAATTAGAATATGGTTAACATGGGTTTTATCATTCTTGATAAGTAGGCTTCAGATGGTAAAACTATAAGATGTGGGTTAACAAAATGGAGGTTTGCCTAAGAAAAATCAAGGTTCACTATAGGTTTACATATGATTAAGCACCAGCCATGTAAAATGAGGATTTCGTAAAAAATAATCAAACTTGTGGGGGAATGTTTTACCATTACATGACTGCACCACTATTTCAAATTTATAATAAGATAAAACAGCTAAGGAAATATTGGAAGTGGTACTAAATAGATATGGATCAAATGATAGCACAACTAAGAAATAAGTTCGCAATAGGTGGTTGTCCTTTTCTATGGCCACCGAAAAACCAATTTTAGATTGCATACATGAGTATGGAATTCTAAGCGCTAATATACTTAACAAATGAATGAGGATCTATGGGATGTTTTATGCTAACAATCTCACTGAGAAATTTCCTCCCTCTTGAGATAATTATAAAGTATGGTTAAAACACAAGAAAAAAGAACATGCCTCTGCAGGCGCTCATCTCCTATATCAATTTGGAGCACCAAAACAAAAACAAGTGAAAAGGGAGTCTTCTAAAAACTCTTCTTTGGCACTTATCTTGTTTAATCGAGAAGCGCAAGAAAAGGTTGCATGTATATGAAACCCTTGGACAAAGGGCTATCCAACTGCCAAGTGCGTGGCTAAAGTTGTAAATAAATTAAATTTCATGGAAGAAGAGTAGTAAGTAATCTTAATAATAGCAAGAAATGAGTCAAAAGAGCATGATGGATTCGTGGTGAGAGTGGTCAGACCTTAGGGCATTGCATAAAGGGATTTGGACTTGGAAAGGCCAAACAACACAAAACTGACGAAATATATCCAAGGGCAGAAACATGCTTGTTGATGTTGTCTCCTAGGTGAACATGGTAAAAAAACATGGTCCAATGGATTGTAGGAACATGGGCGTCTATGTACTTCTACACTACTTAGGTCATGTTTCAGGAATATGAAAAGGCCAATGTGGAAGAGGCTATCTCTATGGGTAATTCTAATTCAATCTCGATCTTTGTCAAAGGAAAGGTTCTTCCAAAACTCAACTCTAGCAAATTTATTTCCTTGCAAAATGTGTTGCATGTTCTTGATTTGCATAGAAATTTAATTTTTTTTCTTTTTTTTTTTTTTTGTGCACAGTTGAAGAAGGCCTATTATTAACTGATATTCAAGACCAAGAAGTTAATCCTTGTGAAAAACACAAACTTCATTACAAAGGGCTTTCTTAAGGGGGGGTTATTGGTAATTGATGCTGAAACGAATTGAACAAACTTGACTTCTGCGTATATTATTGAGCTGTCCAATTTATGGCATGTTAGACTCGGGCATGTGAATCTAATTTGATTAGAAGGCTCAAATAAACTAGTTTACCTGATTACAAACAAGCCTTTTTGAGAAATGTAAGATATATGGGTTGAGGCTAAGTATCCTAAAAAGACACTTGTAATAAATTAGTTGAAGGAACATTTACCTACTCAAACTCATTCGTAGGGTCTTGGGTAACTCCAAGAAAACCATAAGAAGTGGAGCAAAGTATTATATCACATTTGTCTGTGACTACTTGAGATACACTAAGGTTTATCTAGTAAGTTCGCTTTTAAAGTATAAAACAAAAGTTAAAAACCAACTTGAACGTGAAATATAAGGATTATGTGAATGGGATGCTTAGTAGCTCTTACTTGCCCTGAACTTTGTAGAGGAAAGCTTTATTATTTGCATGCCCAGCCAGAAGAAATATTACATGGAATGTGGGAAGATTATGCTCCTAACCATCCTTACCTAAATCTGTGTGGATGTCTAGCTAATACCAAATAAGTAAGGTAGATCTTAAAGATAAGAAAGCAACATTTGTTGAATATAATGTGAATAGTGCCACATATGTTAGGAAAGTGTTTCAAAAAATTTTCCCTAAATGACTAGAGCGGACGCAGCAGATAAATAATTTAAAATTTTTAATTATAAACCAAAATCCCTAGTCCAATTAAACTATTTAATTAGGCCTAGATCTTACTCTAAAATGCTCATAATATAGCAATCAGAACATCGAATAAAACCATGCATAAGCATGGTACATAGAACAAACGAAATAAATAGAAGGACAAATTAAATACTAAATACTTAATTTAAACATACCTGAAGCACAAATCCAAACTCCTAATTTGTAGATCTAAAATTCGAATAACGAACTTCTTGACACCTCAAGATCTTCTCCGCAATGACCTCTATTAGTACCGAAGTGTGGACCTCCAAAATATTTAATTTTAGAAAAAAATTAGGAACAAAATTTTTATTTTTAAACTTTCTGAAAAAACATTAATTTAGAAAAATCTTAAAGCAATTTTATATTTTTCGTCGCGAGAGGAAATTAGGTTCCAAACCTTTAAAAAAAAAACTAAAACTAAAATTGACCTGATAAAATAACCCACGTCAACCTGTGTATAATGCGTCAGCCATTACGCGTATAATGCGTGTCTTCTATTTTTTTTTAATTGTCAGCAACATGTGTCGCTTCCCTATTCGGTCTACCAAAAAGGCACGGATCATGAGCTCCCCAGTCACGTCGCGACAGTTGATGCTTTGTGATTGGCTGCGTGCCTTATGCATGGATGCGACTTTTTTTGCAATTTAGTATAATTTAAAAAAAAATTTAGAAAAGAGGTTTACTTTAAAAAATATTTAGCAAAATGGGATGATTTACTGTAGCTTATTGGTTGCACGCCAAACCAAACATCGTTCAAAGGAGAAAAATTACAGCCCTGGTTCCGAGCCTGTTGCACGACGTACGGCACGTCGTGCAACAGGTGACGCAGCCCCCAGGTCGTTGCACGACGTGCCGGAGGGTGTGCAATGACCCCCATCTATTATTTTAGGTGCAGGGTTCTTGTTTGGTCGTTGCACAACGAGCCGTATGTCGTGCAATAGGCTCGAGCCCCGGGCTGTAATTTTTATCCTTTGAACGACGTTTGGTTTGGCGTGCAACCAACAAGCTACAGTAAATCATCCCATTTTGCTAAATATTTTTCAAACTATACCACTTTCTAAATTTTTTTTAAAATTGTGCTAAATTGCAAAAAAAGTCCATGGATGCTGGGCTGTTTTACATGTGAATTTTCTTTTTTCTATTTTTTATTTGTTTTTGTTTAATTCCCATATATATAAATTTCATGTTATGAATATTATTTTACAAAATTAAATTATTCATCTTATCAATAACTAAAATTTATCTCATGATTATGTTTAACAAAATTAATTCATTCATCTTATAAACAAATTTAAATATTTTCAGACGGTGCTTAAGTTGAGGCTCACAGAGGGACCTGAGAGACAATTTAATTCTAGCTCCAAACGGATCAAATCTGATTATCATCCCATTACAACAATTGATTATCATTTATAAAACTTAATTCCAATAACTAAGTTTTACTGTACAATAAAATTAAATATATTCACTCAAGAATTTTTCAAATAATTTTATTACTATTATTGTTTGGTTTGGGGTGCAACCAACAAGCTACAGTAAATTATCCCATTTTGCTAAATATTTTTCAAACTATACCACTTTTCTAATTTTTTTTTAAAATTGTGCTAAATTGCAAAAAAAGTCCATGGATGCTGGGCTGTTTTACATGTGAATTTTCTTTTTTCTATTTTTTATTTATTTTTGTTTAATTCCCATATATATAAATTTCATGTTATGAATATTATTTTATAAAATTAAATTATTCATCTTATCAATAAATAAGATTTATCTCATGATTATGTTTAACAAAATTAATTCATTCATCTTATAAACAAATTTAAATATTTTCAGACGGTGCTTAAGTTGAGGCTCACAGAGGGATCTGAGAGACAATTTAATTCTAGCTCCAAACGGATCAAATCTGATTATCATCCCATTACAACAATTGATTATCATTTATAAAACTTAATTCCAATAACTAAGTTTTACTGTACAATAAAATTAAATATATTCACTCAAGAATTTCCCAAATAATTTTAGTACTATTATTGCTACAATCAATCCCACTATTAGATATCCATAAGCAAAGCAACTCTAACTACTATCATTATTTTCCCAATTCTATCGCCATAGTTCCTGACTCGCCTTCCTCGAACAATTCATAATGCAAAACTAATTTCCATACATATTCTAAATGTTAAATATGTGGAATATGCTGGCCAAAGATTTTAGAATTTGTTCGTGTATTTGTGAATCAACTAAGGTGACATCTTTAGTTGTAGATTCCTAGTAAGCTATCTGTTCTTGCCACACTTCATGCAATTGCCCAACGACGTAAGATCCTAATTATTAAATTTTCACCTCATCATTTTAGGCATCAAAGCAATTAACGTTCCATGTACAAGTTCGGGCTATTTCCCGAATTTAGAGCTATCATCTTATAGAATTAATTATTTGGGATAGCAGTAAAGAAACAATTAATTCAGATGGTCCGACTCAGTGTTCTAATCTTATTGAAAACACCAACATAATGCTCTTGGATCCCTATCCACATGGCCAAGATAAGTCATCAAAAGTATAATATTATAGTTATATCAGACAAGTTGTCTAAACTTATAATTGACTACGAACATACTTTGATAACAAGTCACTAGTTTGATCTAAGTCTTTCCGTGGTTCAATCATATTGACTACTTAAACCAAACCTGACAATTCATCTTGGACAATGTCCGTCTCATGGAATGTTTTAGAAAAACAATCACGCATGTTTGACTTATAAAACATAATCAGACAATAATTAAATAAAATAATTTTATATCTTTAATATTTAAAAACTAACTAATTAGATTTTTCTAGGACACCTATTCCAGCAATCTCCTATATGTCCTAAAATACAAATGGCTTGCACAGCATAACTACCCCTAGGGACATGTTAACACTTTGACTTCAAGCTTTAACCAATATTGATTTGTCACTATCTCATTTTTTTTTTCCTTGCATGCTTTCATATACTAAGAGCCTTCTGAGTCAACTAGTCTACTCAACTACTCTCTAGCTGTCAAGTACCCGACTTCCATAATGAAGTAAACCATACAAGACTGCTTCACACTTCACCATCGAATGACTCCCACTATAAGAGTAAATAGGAATTCTAACATCAAACATCTAAACTTCCTTTTAAACAAATGACCCATGACAAACACAACATCCTTTCTTTTGAATCTCGCCAAAGCTTGACTCTAAGAATACAGTTGGTTCGGCTTTGGTTTTAATTCACTGACTGGGCAATAAAAACTTAACAGCTCACAACAATTTTACATCATTCTTAATGAGTAGAAAATGTCATCTATATACAATACTTAGAAAGTTCTATTTTTCATGTTATGTCACTTGTACAATAATGGTTCACTAACCATTCACTCAAATTCCTAGGACTTAGTTAGCCAAAATCGAATCTGCAATGCAATGAACAAGATGCTCATTTAAGTCTATAAATAGACTAGCTCCGTTTGCATACTACATGCTCCGGACTCTTGGCAACAAATTTGTCTAGTTGTATCATATACATAATCTTTCAAGTTAACCATTCAAAGAACATCATATTGATCTCCACTTTGCCGTATCTCATCATATGATACACAATGGATGAGTATCCTAATGGGCTTAAACATAGCATCTGGCTAGAAGGCTTCATCAAAGATGATTCTGTCATACAGAGTACTAACCCACTGCCATCAATCTAGCGTTGAAGGTCTCTATCTTCTCGTCCGCTAAACTCTTTACACTTATAGATCCATTCAGATCCAATTTAATGGAATTAATGTCATTTAACGCCTCTACAAGTTCCTAGACTTAGTTAAAATATAATTACTTTACTTAACTTTTATCACCCCGACCCAATGGTCTAAATTACGTAAGAGTTTTATTGTAGTCTAAAAGCTCAGATTCGTCATCATTCTTAACTATTAAAATTGAAGACATGAATCCGTCAGGTAACCCTGACCATCCTCCCACTATACCAAAGCTCTCATGTACCTTGTGTGAGAACAACCTAGTTAAAGATATATCTAATACATCATTCATAGCTGTTCAGACACAGTACTTCATACTGTCAATTGAACCAATATAAGCTATTTGTTGTACTTTTAGCACACTTTCTAAAACATTTTACATAGTAAACCATTTTGATTTGTAAACATGACTTATCATATCTTACCATATTCAATAATACATTATTGATCTTTTCTACACCACTTTGTAATAGGGAAAAAAAAATGGAATTCTTCTGAAACCTCCACTTCGATCTAATCAAAGTGACTTGATATAATTACCTAACTGATTCTAAGTTAAGTCTTTAATTCTTTGAACTTTTAGGATTCAAGATTTAGTCCGTATAGTTATATACATATATCAACTTACTGAGTAGCCATTCTTAAACATTTTATGAATTACTCTTTCGCTTCTGCTAGCTTGAACTTTTAGCAGTCCATAAACACTTTATGAACAAGTCCTAGTAGCTTTGTCGTCTTACTGTCTTTACTCTTAAAGACACTTCCAGTCACCATTAATTCGAACATGATTCACATACCGATTATCATTCAAGCACTTAAAGATCCATAAGACAAATCAAACCAATCTCGATTCATATTTGATTAATGTGACCTAAGATTAAGCACCACTTAAAAGCTATATAGTTTCCAGAATTTCTCTTTTATATGGTTACATAGCCTAGCTTGTATTGGACTAATAGATCACCAATAATGTAGCTTTGATCAAAATAAGTCAACTATCAAGCAATGCACATTTTTAAATAAACACTTCATTTACATAAGTGTCAGCTTATTTTTTTTATAAAAAAAAATATGAAAGTATATTTTGAAACAAATAGTAGAAATAAATCAAATTACATCAAGATAGTTATTCAAAAACAAAACTGCATTCCCTGACTTAAACTACTACCTCTTGATGCCCTTACTGAAAACCTATTCACCAGCATACTGGTGAGCTTCCTACTAGTCACAACTAGAAGAGACATGATATCAAATGTCTTGTCATGTTGGCTTCTCGGACTTGGCAACAATCTAAGTACCTAGGCAATACCTTTTTAAAGTCCAGTGCTTTTATAAATTAGGCAAAATTATTTTGACTCATGATTTACTTTATCCTTTTGAAGTTCCTCATTCTTGAGGTAGATGTTTATACTAAGTGGGCTCTTCCATTAGTTCTAATGACACCTTTTCTCATAAACAATTCTCATGCTACTAGTTCTCTGACCAAATGCATCTCTCAAGTATCTGATCATCTCTACTATAGTTGGCAATTTAAGTATCTAATATTGGAATAAGTTCAACATCTAATGTCCAAATCTTGCATCCGACTAACTATTTAGTCTAGTCTAACATTCCCAACATTCTTTTCAACCTAGTAGTTCTACTAGTAGCATCCTACAGAACATTAAGCATCTCCTAGTGCTCCACATGTATTAAACATATCATATTATAATGAACAAAATAGAATAGACAAGACATACTAGTATTGATTGCAATGCATAATTCAAAAACCAATCTAAAATCAAAAACTATAAAACAAGTCATATAACATACATTACTACTTTTCTTAGTTTTTAGCAAACAATCAAAATTTGGAGTTCACATTCCGACATTTACTTGTATGTCGAGGAGACCCAATCGAACCACCCAAAACTTCCCTTCAGCGAGGTCATGTGAGAACATTCATTAATAAATATGTTTTCTTGAAAACTCTTCACTAAACACATTTAATGCACCACTTTTCCCTCAGCCTCTAAGGTCTTACAATAGAGCTCCTTGGGGAGGCTAATATAGACCATAGTCAAGTGTATACCATGACCTGAATGCTTATACAAGGTCTCAATATACTGTATGTTGACATGGTCTTACTTGATTGCTTGGACTTTAGTTCATCCTAAGAGATCTAACCTTGTATACCACAAATGAACGCTCTCCTTAAGGAGTCATGCCCACCTAATACACTACTAAACCGGTAACGAAGGCCATGAGCATTCGTTTAGAAGCTCACTCCCACTTGATATTTTGAGTATTATGAACTTTTAATAATTTTAGCAAACAAACAAAGCATAGATCCACCTAACCATTCTCTGTGTGTATGCAATGATGAGCTAACCAATATACTTGTTACTGTGGGAGAAGCGTAACAACTAATTAGTCAAATGAGAACTATTTTCAAATAATATATTTTCTAAACATATTTAATTCACCGTTACTACCTTGGTCTCTAAGATAGTATCATAACACTCTCTAGCAGACTATCATACTACCCTAGTTGAATGTATAGCATTGCCTAGACATTAGTTCAAGTAAACAAGATACTCCAAGGCGACATGGTAGCACTCAATTTTCTCGCACCTCTATCTATCATGAAGAAATCTAACCCTGTATTCATCGAACAATTGCTTTCCTCATGGAGTAGCGTCTATCCACTACATTATTAGACTGGCAAAGGAGACCGTAAGGAATCAACTCCTGATCCTCGCTCCCACTTTAAATTTTTAATGGCGGATCTTTCTTTTAAATCTTGATTATCTCATAATCAATATTAGAATATCATTCTAAATTTTATTTAACAATTAAATAAAATCCTAATCCAATTAGGTTTCTATAATTATTCAACCTGTGTGATCTAAACTTGTTAGATATATTATGAGAATTTTCTTTTCAAAATTCAACTTTTGAATTTTCTAGTCACATTAGAACTATTTGAAAAAATTCTCCCACTAAATGAAATAAGATATTTTACCCAAGTTATATGGCTTTATAATTTTATTCACATTGTACATGATATTTTACTCTTTAAATAATACTGAATATTTGAACTAAAGATAATAAGTACCCTGTTATCAAATAATTTGAATAACATTAATTAAGGCCTAAATGTTGGAGCATTTATGGATTTTTCTGAACTCTTATAGAAAAGATTATCACGTAATCTTTAATTAGAATCTCATCCTGATTAATTATTTATGTATTCAAATTATTTAAACAATAAAATATAAAAAAATAAAAAATAATTTTTTTAAAAAATTTGTTTTGGCTGGGCACGTCACCAATTAAAATTTTTTTTAATTATTTTTTAAATAAATGAACAAATAACTCAACCCAATTTTAATCTAATTAAATCAAAAATTGAACATCTAATCAAATTAGATATTCTATGTGACATTGTATGTATCTAAATCATTCAATTATTTGAATATCAAATCTATTTAGATTATTTAGAAATATACACCCACTATTTTAGTTATAATTTAATTATAATTCATCCTAATTTAAACAATTTAAATTTGATAAGCAACAATTGAATATTATTAAACTCTATAATAACACAATCAAGCTTTTCTTTGCTTTAGATTATTATAAAATATTCAACAATTTAATATTTCATACCGAGGTTCATAATCTAATAACATTAGACAAATAATCTAAATAGTTCAACTCTTTTGGTGTCTAATCTCATTAGATCCAATTTAGAAGTATGCTTATTGATTGAATCCTAACTCATATAAAATTTAAAACAATTTAAAACTTTAATGAGCCTTCAATCTTATTATTTAACTCTTTTAACAACAACATTAAGATAGCTTTTTTCCTTTATTAAAATTCCTAATTTCATACCTTTTCGTAATTCAGAGTTGGCTCTAACACCAATTGTTAGGAACGAATTTCAAAAATTTAAATTAAAACATCGAATAAAAATATGTATAAGCATGGTGCATAGAATAAATGAAATAAAGGAAAGGACAAATTAAATATCAAATAATTTAAACAGTCTTGAAGCGCAAATCTAAACTCTGAATTTGTTGATCAGAAATTGAAAGAAGGAATTTCTTGACATCTCGAGATCTTCTTGTAAGCTTTGAATCTTTCCGAAAAAATGATTTTTCAGAAAAACTATGTTAAATATTAATTTAGAAAAGACTTCAAATAATTTTAGATTTTTCATTGTGGGAGAAAACTAGTTTCCAAAACCAAAAAACAAAAAATAGAAATAGAAATTGACCTCATAAAACAACCCACCACAACTTTACGCTTTTAATTTAAAAAAACAAAAAACACTTGCCGACATCATCATGATGTCATCCATCGCATACAATACTGGTCTACTTTTTCACTCTCTGCACCACGTGTCGCTTCCCTATTCGTTCTTCCTAAAAGCCCCAGTCACAGCGCAACACATGTCGCTGCATGATTGGCTGCGAGCCTTATGCACGGATGCGAGGCTGTTTTAAGCACGAATTTTCAATTTTCTTTTTTTATTTGTTTTTGTTTAATTCGCAGATGTATAAAACTCTTTTTATGAATATTATTTTAAAAAATTAATTTATTCATCTCATGAATTATATTTAGCAAAATTAATTTATTCAGCTTATGAACAAATAATTTATCTCATAAATTTAATTTAAATATTTTCAAACAATGTTTAAGTTAAGGCTTGCGGAGGGGCTCCAGGGACAATTTAATTCTAGGTCTAAATGGGTCAAATCTGATTATCATCTCATGATAATAGTTGACTGCCATTTAATAAAACTTTATTCTACTAAATAAGTTTTATTGCACTCTAAACTTAAATAGATTCACTCTAAAATTTTTGAAATAATTTTATTATAATCACTGGGACAACCAACCCCTTTATTAGATATCCACGAACAAAAAAAACTCCAACTAGTATAATTATTTTCCTCACCTTCATCACCATAGTTCTCGACTCGCCCTTCTTGAATAATTCATAATACGAAAACAATTTCCGTTCGATTCCAAATGTCAAACATGTAGAATACTCTGAACAAATATTTTAGAATTTGTTCGTGTATTGGTGAATCAACTAAGGGGACATCTTTCATTGTAGATTCCTAGTAGATATCTGTTTTCGCCACACTTCATGCAATGGCCCAATGACGTAAGATCCTGATTATTAAATTTTAACCTCAACATCTTGGGCATCAAAGCAATTAACATTCCATGCACGAGTTTTGACTATATCCCGGATTTAGAGTTATAGTTTTATCGAATTAATTATTTTTGATAGCAGTAAAGAAAAAATTAATTCAGGTGGTCATATTCAATGTTCCAGTCTTATTGAAAACACCAATATAATACTTTTGGATCCCTATCCACATGACCAAGACAAGTCATCAAAAGTATCATATTATAGTTTTATCAGCCATGTCGTCTGAACTTATCACCGACTACAAACATACTTTGACACCATGTCATTAGTTTGATCTAAGTCTTTCCATAGTTCAATCATATTGACCACTTAAACTAAACCTGACATGTCATCTTGGACAACATCCATCTAATGGAATGTGTTAGAAAAACAATCACGTATGTTTGACTTGTAAAACATAATCAGACATTAAATAAATAAAATAATTACATTTATTTAATATTTAAAAACTAAGTAATTGGGTTTCTCTAGGACACCTAGTACAACAGCATATACATCATGCCGAAAATGACCTGAGTCCTAGACAAGGCTCTGTCATTGGCTCTCAAGATGCTAAATTCTTTGAACAATTTTTCTTATGAAACAATTTATATCTTATTTTCTACTCGTTGCATCCACTCAATGTTTTTTAATCATCCACCTCCTATACATGAGGTTTAGGAGCTTAGAAGAAGTAAAATGGCTTGAACGAAGACTATGTTTGGACCAAACATTATTGCCACCTTTTTTTGTTTTAGAATTTTAATTTATATGAGTATGTTACCAATGCATTTAGGATAGAGGAAGATCCTATGACTTTTGATGGGACCATGACATCAATATATGCGTCTCTTTAGAGAGACGCCATCAATAATTATTTAGACTCAATAATGATTAATAACACTTGAAAGTTACTAGAACTTCCTAAGGACGGATACCTATGGGGTGATAATGGTGTTTAAAAAAAAAAAAAAAAAAAAAAAAAAACCGACAACAACAACAACAACAATGGATCTAATAAATTTAAAGCCAAACAGTGACTAAATAGTACACTCCTAGAAATAGGGAATTGATTTCTTTGACGCTGACTCACATGTAACTTAAATTGTCACTATTATAGCCTTAATAGCTTTTACATCCCTTTAGCATATTGTAGCATACAACAACAACAATAGTCCCAGGGCCACAAGGGCTCCCGCATGAGCAGGGTCTGGGGGGATGGATGTACGCAGCCTCCACCCTTTAGGATGCTACTTTAAAGAGAGGCTGTTTTCGAGGACCCCCAACCTGAGGAGTGTGTCATCATGTGCCATGGAGCCTGAAAGCATGAAAACAACTCAGTATTAGATCAATATATAACACAAGCCAAGCGTACAAAGCAAAACTCAAGGAAAATTCAGGGAAAATATGAAGGGATGTGACTGGAGACAAATAGTCGGCTAGTCAAGAAGCTGATGCACAAATAGAAGCTCCAATATGAGTTTGCCAAAGAGGAGGTAAAGACACCTAGAATCACTAGTGCAAGCAGTCAAAGGTGCTCTACCCTAAGCAGCTACATCAGCTACCCCTATGCAAGCCTCAACTGAATTCTATCTAAGGTCATCTCCTCCCATAGGTTTAAGTGGGTGAGGTCCTATCGGATAGTCTTGATCCATCTCCTCCTTGGCCTGCCACTCCCTCTTCTCCATAGCGTAGTGTGAGACTGTTCGCATCTTCTGATTGGAGCAATGATTGGTCTCCTCCTAAAATGACTGAACCACATCAAATGTTGCACCTTTAATTTATCCTCAATTGATGCAACGCCCAATTTGGCTCTTATGACATCATTCCTGATCCTATCCTTCCTTATGTGTCCACATATCCATCATAGCATCCTCATCTCCGCCACCTTGATCTTTTATGAATGGTGTTCTTTCATTGGCCAACACTCCGCCCTATAGGACGTAGCCGGACTCCCTACCGTCTTGTAATATTTTTCCTTTAGATTTAATGGGAACCTTTTGTTGCAAAGTACAGCGGACACCATCCTCCGTCTATGTCATCCTACTTTAATCTGGTTGTTTACATCTTCCTCCAATTCGCCATTGTGCTGCACCATGGAACCCGGAAGTGTTCGAGAACCAATTCGGATTTATGCCCGAAAGATCAACAATATAAGCCATCCACCTCCTAAGGCTGACGTTAGAGCGGTACGGGAGAGACAAAAGGATCTCCACATGGTTTTCATTGATTTGGAGGAGGCATATGATAGTGTGCCAAGGGGGGCCCTATTTAAGGCTCTAGATAGGAAAGGTGATCCAATGCCTTATCCCTTGGCCATTAAAGGCATGTATGACGGTGCACAAACTAATATACGTAAAATGGAGGATGAGACAAAAGCTTTTTCGGTAACAGTCGGGGTACCTCAAGGATCTGCCTTGAGTCCCTTTCTATTTATACTGGTTATGGATAAGCTCACGAGGCACATCCAAGGTGACGTGCATTGGTGCATGTCAAATGCATATAAAACATACTTTCGTGAATGGTGACCTTAAGGAAGTAATTTATTGTTGGAATAGGGGTCTTGAAAAACCAATTAGTTAGTTTTAAATATTAAATAAAAAAATTGTTTTGTTTATTTTTTGTCTGATTATATTTTACGAGTAAATATACGTGTGTGATTGTTTTCTAAAATACTCCATGAGATAGATGTAGTCCAAGATGACATGTCAAGTTTGATTTAAGTGGTCAATGAGGTTGGGACACATATACTTAAATCAAAAAAGTGATATGTTGTCAAAGTATATGTTCGTAGTTGGTGATGAGTTTGGACAACTTGTCGGATAAGATTATAATATGATACTTTAGATGGCTTGTCTTGGTCTTGGTGTTGTCTATATGATTGGAACACTCAGTACCACCTGAATTAGCTGTTTCTTTAATTTTCGTCATAAATAATTAATTATCCAAGGGGATAACTCTAAATCTAGGAAATAGTTCGAACTCATACATGGATTGTTCGTTGCTTTGATGTACCAAAATGATTAGTCACATCGCATTGACTTAAATCTTATGTGCATTGGGTAACTGCATGTAGTGTAGCATGAACAGTAGTTTTATGTTGAATCTATAGTCTCTAACAAGATAAAGATGTCCTCCTAGTTGATTCATAGACATGAGAATAGATTCTGGAATATTTGGCCAAAGTATTTCATATGCTTGACATTTGGAATTAATATGGGAATTGTTTATGTATTATTGAATTATTTGAGGTGGGTGGGTTGGGAACTACGGTGAATGATATGAGAAAAAGTAACGATAGTAGTCAAAGCTACTACTTTTCTCATGGATAACTAATAGAGGCTTTGATTGTCATAATAAAAGTTATTTGGAAAATTTTTTAGTGAACATATTTAATTCTAGAGTGTAGTAAAACTTATTTAGTAGAATTATATTTTATTAAATGGCAATCAATTGTTATCATGACATGATAATTAGATTTGACTCATGTAGAGCCAGAGTTAGATTATCCTTGAGGTCCCTTCTCCAGCCTCAACTTAAACGCTCTTTGAAAATATTTAAAAACAAATTTATGCGACGAATTATTTATTTATGAAATAAATAAATTTTTATGCTAAACATGTTACGAATGGCATCTTGGAAATCCAATTCTCTCTAAATGTTACTTTATTAATAAATAAAATTGAAGTTACAGTTGTTAAATTTGTGTAATTGAGCATATATAGTGCATGTGATTTTCTTTTAGTAGCATCCATGAGATATGTGTAGTCCTTAGACTATAATTTATATGTTTGTTCTAAGTGGTTTATCAGATTGACCCACAAATAGACCTGGAACAAATGGTATAGATTGTTGTTTGAAAAATGCGTAGTCAAAGACATGTTTGGACCACTAAGACTATAATGTGACACTTTAGTTAATTTATCTTGGTCATGTGGATGGTGATCTAAAAGTTTTTATATTGGTGTCTTCAATAAGATTAATACACTGAGTTGGACCATGTGAGTTACTTGTTTCTAAACTACTATCGGAAATGCGTGATTCGTGTTGCACTGTTTGAAAGATGACTCTAAATCCCGAGAGTATTCTGGACCTGTGCATGTATTGTTTGTAACTTTTGTGTACTATAAGTAAGGTCCTAATAAATGGATGAATTCCCACATGCATTGGATAACGATATTAAGTGTGATAGGGATTAGGTATTTAATAAAGAATCTACAGTCCCTTATGAGATACAGATGTCCCCTTACTTGATTGGCAAGTGTTTGAATAATTCAGAATCTCTGGCCAAAGTGTTTTGGGTGTTTGACATTTGTATTCTATACTATGAATATGTTTAAGTATAAATGAATTATTCAATAAAAGGCAGGTTGGTATCTAATGGTGAAGGTGTGAGGAAAATGATTGCAGTAGTTATAATTATTTTTTGTCATGGACATCTAGCGGAGGAGTTGTTGTCATCAATACAGTTTATTTGGGAATTATTAAATAAATGAGTTACGTGTAGAGTGAAGTGTGATTTATTTAGTGGAATTAAGTCCTATTAAATGGTAATTAAATTTTATCATGAGATGAAAATTTATTTAACCCATTTGGAGCTAAATTTAAATTGTCCCTGAGCTCTCTACCCAAGCCTTTGTTTTTATTGCCATCGAAAAAATATTCTAAAATTCATGAGATGGATTATTTATTCATGAAATTAGTAAATTTAAATTTGCTAAATATTATTCATGGGATGAATACAAGTAAAAAAATTATAAAATACAATAATTTTTAAAAATTAAAAATATTCTGAAAATATTGACTTTTGGAGAGCTAATTAGAGAAAAAAAATTTCCTTTGAACTTTTTCTTTCTGCAATTTTATATTTTTTTGAATCCACTCTCTGGGTATCTTGAGGTGATTGTGTAGAAGTCTTTTTCATCTCGGCTTTCTCAGAGTTCTTTATTATTTCGGTATTCTTTATTTTAGAGTAATTCCAGGCATTCTTCTTTCTTTCTCTTTTTTTAAGTTTTTCGCTTTTCTATTTATTTACTGTATTTTTATTATTCTAGATGTGAAGGAACATACCCAGTACCTCAAGGGATCCCGCCTACGTTGGGTCTGGGTGGCGAATACATGCAGCCTTCCCCCTTCAGGGTGTTAACCTGATGAGAGGCTGATTCCCAGTGCCCCTAACCTGACGGTTAGGACTTCCTACAAGGTCACCCATCCTGGTCATACTATTTATTATGCTAGATGCCGATTCATGTTATTATTATGAGTATATTAGAGTAGAGACCTGTAGATTTAAAATTAGGTATTTAAAGACATAGAGCTTTAAAACTCGAATTTTATACCATGTCGCTGCATCAACTTTAATAATTTATGAAAAATGTTCGAAATTCATCCCAACAAAACTAACATTAATGAGATATATACATATATATATATATATATATATATATATATATATATATATATATATAGTTTTGAATAAAATAAAAAAAAGGGGGAGCAAAAAGTTACACACGCGGAGGCACATGCAGCCCAAAAAAGGAGGTGAGCGCGTGCATTGCGTCCTTCACCAGCCACTTGCTTAATTGTATCAACATATTGTTTACAGTGAAAAATTTAGGGAAATCGCACGGTTTGAACCCCCCACCCCCACTTTATTCTTTTTTAGACCCCCTTAACCATAAATAGATCTTTTTGGACAAAAATGCCCTCCCACCTCACCTTCCCCCATCCGTCCTCTCTCTCTCTCCCTTTCTCTCTCCTCATTTAATACAAGGCAGGCAAAATGACACTTTTTTGACTTTTTTCACTCTTCCTTTTCTTTATTTTTTTTCTTTTCGTATTTTTTTGTCAAAAAAAAATATTATTTCCAAATCTGCCCTTTCTTCTTCTTCCCTCCCAGATCTTGTTTAGGTGTATTTCAAGTAATTAGTGGTGTTTGAAATAAAATCATACACTGTGTATGACGCATTATAATGCTGTAAAATAAACTTATTCAGGTGTATTTCAAGTAATTAGTGGTAAATGACTTATCATACACAATGTATGATAGGTTATAATGGCATAAAATCAACTTTTGCTGTTTTTTTTCAAGTAATTAGGGGTACAGTGGTCTGAAATTGAATCATACACTGGGTATGATGCGTTTTAATGGTGTAAAATGAACTTATCCAGGTGTATTTCAAGCAATTAGTGGTAAATGACTTGTCATACACAATGTACGATAGGTTTTAATGGCATAAAATTAACTTTTGCAGTTTTTTTATGTAATTACTGTTACAGTGGTCTGAAATCAAATCATACACTGAGTATGATGCGTTTTAATGGTGTAAAATGAACTTATTCAGGTGTATTTCAAGCAATTAGTGGTAAATGACTTATCATACACAATATATGATAGGTTATAATGACATAAAATCAACTTTTGCTGTTTTTTTCAAGTAATTAGGGGTACAGTGGTCTGAAATCAAATCATACACTGGGTATGATGCGTTTTAATGGTGTAAAATAAACTTATTCAGGTGTATTTCAAGCAATTAGTGGTAAATAACTTGTCATACACAATGTATGATAGGTTTAAATGGCATAAAATTAACTTTTGCGGGTTTTTTCAAGTAATTACTGTTGCCAGTGGGCTGAAATCGAATCATACAATGGGTATGATGCATTAAAATGGTTTAATATGAACCTTTTCAGGTACGTTTCAAGTAATTAGTGGTAAATGACTTATCATACACAAATTATTATAGGTTTTAATGGCATAAAATAAACTTTTGCAGTTTTTTTTATGTAATTACTGTTGCAGTGGTTTGAAATCGAATCATAAACTGGGTATGATGCATTTTAATGGTGTAAAATAAACTTATTCAGGTGTATTTCATGCAATTAGTGGTAAATGACTTATCATACACATTGTATGATAGGTTATAATGGCATAAAATTAACTTTTGCCATTGTTTTCAAGTAATTAGGGGTACAGTGGTCTGAAATCGAATCATACACTGGGTATGATGCATTTTAATGGTGTAAAATGAACTTATTTAGGTGTATTTTATGCAATTAGTGGTAAATGACTTGTCATACACAATTTATGATAAGTTTTAATAGCATAAAATCAACTTTTGCTGGTTTTTCAAGTAATTACTATTACAGTGGGCTGAAATCGAATCATACACTGGGTATGATACGTTTTCATGGCGTAAAATGAACCTTTTCTGATATGTTTCAAGTAATTAGTGGTAAATGACTTATCATACACAAATTATTATAGATTTTAATGGCATAAAATCAACTTTTGCAGGTTTTTTCGAGTAATTACTGGTACAGTGGTCTGAAATCGAATCATACACTGGGTATGATGCGTTTTAATGGTGTAAAATGAACTTATTTAGGTGTATTTTAAGCAATTAGTGGTAAATGACTTATCATACACAATGTATGATAGGTTTTAAGGGCATAAAATCAACTTTTACTGGTTTTTTCAAGTAATTACTGTTACAGTGGGCTGAAATCGAATCATACAATGAGTATGATGCGTTAAAATAGTTTAAAATGAACCTTTTCAGGTATGGTTCAAGTCATTAGTGGTAAATGACTTATCATACACAAATTATTATAGGTTTTAATGGCATAAAATCAACTTTTGCCTTTTTTTTATGTAATTACTGCTGCAGTGGTCTGAAATCGAATCATACACTGGGTATGATGCATTCTAATGGTGTAAAATGAACCTTTTCAGGCATGTTTGGAGTAATTAGTGGTAAATGACTTATCATACACAATATATGATAGGTTATAATGACATAAAATCAACTTTTGCTGTTTTTTTCAAGTAATTAGGGGTACAGTGGTCTGAAATCGAATCATACACTGGGTATGATGCGTTTTAATGGTGTAAAATGAACTTATTCTGGTGTATTTCAAGCAATTAGTGGTAAATAACTTGTCATACACAATGTTTAATAGGTTTAAATGGCATAAAATCAACTTTTGCCAGTTTTTCAAGTAATTACTGTTGCCAGTGGGCTGAAATCGAATCATACAATGGGTATGATGCGTTAAAATGGTTTAATATGAACCTTTTCAGGTATGTTTCAAGTAATTAGTGGTAAATGACTTATCATACACAAATTATTATAGGTTTTAATGGCATAAAATAAACTTTTGTAGTTTTTTTTATGTAATTACTGTTGCAGTGGTCTGAAATCGAATCATAAACTGGGTATGATGCGTTTTAATGGTGTAAAATGAACTTATTCAGGTGTATTTCAAGCAATTAGTGGTAAATGACTTATCATACACAATGTATGATAGGTTATAATGGCATAAAATCAACTTTTGCTGTTGTTTTCAAGTAATTAGGCGTACAGTGGTCTGAAATCGAATCATACACTGGGTATGATGCGTTTTAATGGTGTAAAATGAACTTATTTAGGTGTATTTTAAGCAATTAGTGGTAAATGACTTGTCATACACAATGTATGATAAGTTTTAATAGCATAAAATCAACTTTTGCTGGTTTTTCAAGTAATTACTATTACAGTGGGCTGAAATCGAATCATACACTGGGTATGATGCGTTTTCATGGCGTGAAATGAACCTTTTCAGATATGTTTCAAGTAATTAGTGGTAAATGACTTATCATACACAAATTATTATAGATTTTAATGGCATAAAATCAACTTTTGCAGGTTTTTTCAAGTAATTACTGTTATAGTTGTTTGAAATCGAATCATACACTAGGTATGATGCGTTTTAATGGTGTAAAATGAACTTATTCAGGTGTATTTTAAGCAATTAGTGGTAAATGACTTATCATACACAATGTATGATAGGTTTTAAGGGCATAAAATCAACTTTTGCTGGTTTTTTCAAGTAATTACTGTTACAGTGGGCTGAAATCGAATCATACAATGAGTATGATGCGTTAAAATAGTTTAAAATGAACCTTTTCAGGTATGGTTCAAGTCATTAGTGGTAAATGACTTATCATACACAAATTATTATAGGTTTTAGTGGCATAAAATCAACTTTCCTTTTTTTTATGTAATTACTGTCGCAGTGGTCTGAAATCGAATCATACACTGGGTATGATGCATTTTAATGGTGTAAAATGAACCTTTTTAGGCATGTTTGGAGTAATTAGTGGTAAATGACTTATCATACACAAATTATTATAGATTTTAATGGCATAAAATCAACTTTTGCAGTTTTTTTTATGTAATTACTGTTGTAGTGGTCTGACATCGAATCATACAATGGGTATGATGCATTTTAATGGTGTAAAATGAACTTATTCAGGTGTATTTCAAGCAATTAGTGGTAAATGACTTATCATATACAATGTATGATAGGTTATAATTGCATGAAATCAACTTTTGCTGTTTTTTTCAAGTAATTAGGGGTACAGTGGTCTGAAATCGTATCATACATTGGGTATGATGCGTTTTAATGGTATAAAATGAACTTATTCAGGTTTATTTCAAGCAATTAGTGGTAAATGACTTGTCATACACAATGTATGATAGGTTTTAATGGCATAAAATCAACTTTTACTGGTTTTTCAAGTAATTTGTCCGATTTCGAATCATACACATTGTGTATGATGTGTTAAAATGGTGTAAAATGAACTTGTTGAGGTACGTTCCAAGTAATTAGTGGTAAATGACTTATCATACACAATGTATGATAGGTTTTAATGGCATAAAATCTACTTTTGCTGTTTTTTTCAAGTAATTAGGAGTACAGTGGTCTGAAATCGAATCATACACTGGGTATAATGCGTTATTATGGTGTAAAATGAACTTATTCTGGTTTATTTTAAGTAATTAGTGGTAAATAACTTGTCATACACAATGTATGATAGGTTGTAATGGTATAAAATCAACTTTTGCTGGTTTTTTCAATAATTACTGTTACAGTGGTCTGAAATCGAATCCTACACTGGGTATGATGCGTTATAATGGTGTAAAGTTACCTTATTAAGGTATACTTCAAGTAATTAGTGGTAAATAACTTGTCATACACAATGTATGATAGGTTTTATGTGCATAAAATCAACTTTTGTATGTTTTTTCATGTATTTAGTGGTACAGTGGTCTGAAATCTGCTTATATACGTGTATTTCAAGTTTTATTGGTGTATGATGCACTTCATATACGGTGTATGATGGGTTATATTTTTGTAAAATCAACGTATATTTGTGTATTTTTGGGATGTGTATTTAGAAAAAAAATATACATTTTCAATAAAATAATCCGTACGATTTCCCTTCAAAAAGGCCCTCCCATTCACCCCCCCCCCCCAACCCGTCCCCTTTCTCTCTCCTCATTTAATGTCATCCCATCCGTACCCCTGCTCTCTCCTCATTTACTTATAGCTGTAAAACCCCTTCCGGCCTTTCTGTCTTCCCCATAAGCAACTTATTTTGCAAGCTACCAGTCACTCTCCTCTTTCTCTCACCCGTTCATTCTCTCTCTCCTCTTTCCGAATTTGTTCATCCTCTTTCTCCTCTACTTCAGCTGCGATTCTCGTTCCTGTGGGTTTGACCTCTGTTTTCACACCTTCATCCTTGATCTCTAGCTGCTCTAGTGTTTAATCACCATTTTTGAAGGTGAGTAAGAGTTATTTTTGTAGGGTTTAGGGTTTTTGTGCTCCAATGTATAATATCTGTTTGTTTCGTACCATTTCCTGAACATAGTGCATAGTATTTGTTAGGGTTTAGGGTTTTGGTGTTAGTGGCTTTGTGATTAGTGTTTTTTATTTGTGTAAAATGATCTTCTGCATGTTTTGTGGTTTTTTTTCACGTAAAATCAACCTTTGTGGTATAATGAACTTCTGCATGTTTCATATGAGCAACCATACAGCGTGTAGGATTGGTTTTAATGGTGTAAAATCAACTTGTGTAGATGTTTTTAAGTAATTAGTGGTTTATGAGCGAGCAACCATATAGTGTGTATGATTGGGTTTAATAACCAACCATATAGTGTATTTTATTTGTGTAAAATGATATTCTACTTGTTTTGTGGTTTTTTTTTTTTTTTTCCATGTAAAATCAACCTTTGCGGTATAATGAACTTCTGCATGTTTCATATGAGCAACTATACAGTGTGTGTAGGATTGGTTTTAATGGTGTAAAATCAACTTGTGTATATGTTTTTTAAGTAAGTGGTTTATGAGCAACCATACAGTGTGTCTGATTGGGTTTAATGGTGTATAACCAACCTGTGTTTCTGTATGTTAAGTAATTAGTGGTGTATAATCGATCATACAGTGTGTAGGATTGGTTTTAATGGTGTATAACCAACTTGCGTTTGTGTATTATAAGTAATTAGTGGTGGTGTATAATCAGTCATACACTCTGTATGATTTGTTTCAATGGTGTAGAACCAAAGTGTGTCTATTTGTGTTCAGTAATTAATGGTGTATTGCTTTTATTTCAGATGGCATTTTACACACGTAGGAAGAGCCGTCTTGCAGTTGAGGTTGATTACATTTTCCCGAGGGGTTTCTGGAAATTCCTCCAAGTCAACCAAATAGGTTTGTCAACTAAGGTTGTTACAGAGATAAAGGAAATCTTGAAGGACGATGAAGCCAAGGTTTGACACTTTATCCATTTTAATTATGTTGACTTTTGACAATGACATTTATGATCCCATATTAACTAAAAGTGTTTTGCATTACAGCTTGCCCTTGCCTCACAATACAATGTCGGGCATCCGCTTGAGCTGAGTGAGACCAATGTCAGCTTCTGGCATAGTCTCATTCACGTTGTCCTTCTCCACCAGGTGGCCAACCCCAATCCCGAGGAGTTATCATTCTTATTTGGTGGGAAGGTAGTGCACCTCGGGAGGAGGGAGTTTTGTATTCTCACCGGCTTGAGATATGCCGGTGTGGAAGATGTACGCGGTGGTCCCAACAGGCTGGTTGCCAAGTATGGCATGAGGGGGAGGATGACTAGGCAGCAGCTTTTTGATGCATGCAGAACCTGCTCCATCATGGAGGATTAGGTTAAGCTTATTGTTGCGTACCTGATCGAGGGTCTACTGTTCACCAAATGCAAGCGAACGGGCATTGACCCGAACATCCTGGCCCGCGTGGACGATGTGGACTCTTTCAATCGTGTTGCATGGGGATCCTTGAGCTGGAAATTCTTGGTGCGGAAGCTCAAGGATTTCGCTTCAAGAATGCAGCACGGTTTGGAGAATACCTACTCCGTCCACGGGTACTACGATATGGTTTACATATTTACCCTGGAAACCCTTCCAGAACTTGCCAAAGTTGGGGCGGTGAGGGTTGGCGACCAGCCTCTTGGGCGGATCCTTAACTGGAAGATGTCCGTTAAGGCACCGTACTCCGCTCTGCTCTCAACGGTATTTGATCAGGTAATAAATACACTATGTTGTTATTGTTTCACTACTGTATGTTTTATATATTTTGGGTTAGAAGTATGATTTGTAATTTTACTAACGTGTATATGATGTATCTTCCTTTGATCAGCAATTGAATGCCGAACCGATTAGACTGACGAGTGCAGAAACCAGTCAGTCTAATCTACAAGGCATTCCCTATGCTGAGGATGCTGAGGAGGATTTCAATCTCCTGTTATGGCAATGCCAGCAGAGCTTGGTGAAGAGCCACAACCAATTGCAACTCAACCACCGTTGCTGGCATCCAGGGAGGACCCGTATCCTACGTCAACCAATTCGGCGGACCAATCGGTATGATGAATTATTTTGTGTTTATTTAATTGCATTTTTATCCGTGTAGATACTATATTATTCAAATTTGCTAATTATGCCAATTTGGAGGACTTATTGCAGGTTATGGAGACACTCGAAGCGATGGGTAAAGATGTGCAAATGGTACGGATGCAGCTTGAAGCGCACCAGCGAATGCTGCAAATGTATGAACGACGATTTGAGGCTCAGGATGCACTGATTAAGGAGCTGCTCTCAGACCATCAAGCGCATGCCACATCGCCGCAATTATGTTCATCGACTTCCGCTCATCCTTCCCCGATTGAACAAGCCATAATAGTTTCTCCTGCACGTACTGGGTAAGACACTAGATTCCTTGTTAGTGTCCCAATTTGTTATGTTTTCATGCATGTTGATGCTTATTGACTTGTGCTATTTGCTATGCCATCTAGGGCCGAGGAAAATGTCTTCAAGGAACCACAGTCACCGCATGTGGAAGGCGTTGAAAACTTGATGACATTGTCCGAGACAGTGTGTAGATTGGGGCCAGAGAGGAGGGACCCCAAGCCAAACCCCAAGTACAAAGGTGAGGAATGGACTATGGAGGGTAAGAGCAAATCGGCAAAAATTACTCATCTTGGACCGGAGCCAGTTCTGCCCTTCAATCTATTCCAGCCTCCCTCCGACAAAGACATAGAAGATTTTGAAGATTTTTACAAAAGTTTCCACGCAATGGTCGCTAAGTGCGTGTTATTTTGCACGATGCTTTTTGATAATTAGTATGTAAATGTTTCTAGAATGCATCTTTCTTAGGTGTGTTTCAAGTAATTAGTGGTGTCTGAAATAAAATCATACACTTTGTATGATGCACTATAATGGTGTCAAGTGAACTTATTCAGGTGTATTTCAATTAATTAGTGGTAAATGATTTGTCATACACAATGTATGATAGGTTATAATGGCATAAAATTAACTTTTGCTATTTTTTTCAAGTAATTAGGGGTACAGTGGTCTGAAATTGAATCATACACTGGGTATGACGCATTTTAATGGTGTAAAATGAACTTATTCAGGTGTATTTTAAGCAATTAGTGGTAAATGACTTATCATACACAATGTATGATAGGTTTTAAAGGCATAAAATCAACTTTTGCTGGTTTTTTCAAGTAATTACTGTTAGTGTTATGAAATCGAATCATACACTGTGTATGATTCATATTAATGGTGTAAAATGAACTTATTCAGGTGTATTTCAAGCAATTAGTGGTAAATGACTTGTCAGACACAATGTATGATAGGTTTTAATGGCATAAAATCAACTTTTGCTAGTTTTTTCAAGTAATTACTGTTACAGTGGTCTGAAATCATCCTTTTTATGGTATGCTTATATATCATGCTTGGTATTGTTTATTACAAAGATTTGAAGACCCCCTTTCCGTTACCTAATGATCAACGAATGGATTTCTCTATTTTGACTGTGACGACGGGTCAATTTTGGTATCGGTTGAGAAACGAGGACGCCTGGCTTACTGATGAGGTATGTTTCCCATCATGATAGTTTTGCCGTGTTTCAACTAATAAGTAAAATCAACCTGTGTTAAATCGACTTATGTTATTGTGTATTAAGTAAGTAAGTGTTGTATTACTAGTCATACACCGTGTATAATTGATGCTAAAGGTGTAAAATCAACCTGTGTTAGTGTGTTTTGAATAAAGAGTGGTGTATGATTAGTCATAGGGTTGAGCTGTGTAAAATAAACTTGTTTATGTGTGTAAAATCAACTTGTCCAAGAATAACTTGTGTTAGGGTGTCTCAACTAATTAGTTTTGAATTGCAGGAAATGGATGTAGTTCTGCACTATATTTTGGAGAAGAAACATCAGTGGCCAGAGCAATTCGACCAGAGGGCAACATGCGCGGACACAACGGTTGCTCCTCAATGGTTGATCCACGGGAAATATTACGATGCTCGTAAGTGTGCCCCTCTGGAGGTGATGCATCAGGTACAGTCGGTTGTACATGGGATAAATTGATATTGTCCAAATTATCCCATGCACTTTGATTGGAATTTTCCCAATCTCCACCTGTTGCTATTGCCTCAACCGTCACAGTAGGCATGTTCAAATCTACATCAGATGCATCTACACGGGCTGCTTCTTCCATCCCTGCATCCATGCATCCACCAGAAGTCTCGGGAACCTCAGGGTGCGAATGGCCACTATTCTCGTCACCATCGGGAATTGTTTGAAAGGGAGTTCGTTACCAATCGAAGCTAGGATTCCTGTCACCGGATGAATCTACAGTAACGATCAAAGGATGCTTCGCCCTATCTTCTTTGGCTAGTGCCTTCCAAAACATAACGGACCTATCGTCAACGACATCGTACAAGGGCACTGCCGGAACGGCGGTGAAAGATTGAAAATGCATCTTTGAACCCGCATCCAAATGAGCACCAATCACCTCCGCCACAGTCCTTTGCAAACCAGTGAAGTCAGTTTTCTCATCCACAAAAATATAAGCCAATTTTTCACCAGCGTACTTTGCCCTCTCCTTAAAGTGGCCACCGTACAGAACGCATGCAATAGCAGCATCATCCATTACTGTGGACAAGAAAAAAACATGATATCAAAGCAAAATTGACATGAAACACACTAGGGTGGAATGAAAGTGCAGCATTGAAACCACTAAAAAACAGTGTATGATTGGTTTAAAACCATAATATACAAATAACACCACTTTAAGAAAGAATACATGGTGTATGATTTGCGTTACATTCATAAACAAGTTCATCACACACCTTTTAAAGCAATCATACACAGTCTATGGTTAAGGATACCACATTCTATACACGAAAGACACCAAAACAGGTTCATCCTAGACCAATCAAAGCTATCATACACGGTGTATGGTAAACCATACACCATTCTGTACTTGAAAGACACCAAAATAAGTTCATCATACACCCGTTGAAGCTCTCATACACAGTGTATGGTTTAATATGCCCCATTATATACACAGTTAAAATCAATCATACACAGTGTATGATAGATTATACACCATTAATTACTTAACATACACAAACAGAACTTGGCTATACACCATAAAACCAATCCTACATAGTGTATGACTGATTATACACTATTAGTTACTTAACATACACATACAAAGGTTGGTTATACACCATTAAACCCAACCATACACAGTGTATGCTTGCTCATAAACCACTAATTACTTAAAAAACGTCAGCTCAAATGGGTTATACACCATTAAACCTAATCCTACACAGTGTATGATTGATTATACACCATTAATTACTTAACATACACATACAAAGATTGGTTATACGCCATTAAACCCAATCATACACAGTGTATGGTTGCTCATAAACCACTAATTAGTTAAAAAACGTCTGCACAAGTTGGTTATACACCATTAAACCCAATCCTACATAGTGTATGATTTATTATACACCATTAATTACTTAACATACACATACACAAGTTGGTTATACACCATTAAAACCAATCATACATAGTGTATGATTGATTATACACCACTAATTACTTAACACACATAAAACACAAGTTGGTTATACACCATTAAACCCAATCCTACACAGTGTATGACTGATTATACACCATTAATTACTTGACATACACAAACACAAGTTGATTTCACACCATTCAAACCTATCAAACACGGTGTATGATAGATCATACAGCACTATTTACATGAAGCACACCCAAACAAGTTGATTTGACACCATTAAAACCTATCATACACAATGTATGACTAATCATACACCACTAATGAGTTCAAACACACCAAAAGAAAGTTATAATACATCATTTAAGCCAATCATAAACCATAAACGACTTGTAACACACCGACCTCATAGGACAAGGATACATTAACGACAATGTCAGCAAATGGTCATGTTACCTTCAATATCTGATATGAAAACCGTGAAATTTGTGTAACGACTCAACGTTGAACCTACAGCAATGCCACGAAGCTTCAAACATGATCTTAAAACAACTTCTTCTTCTTCTTCTTCTTCCGAGGGCCCAATGTAGCAGATTGAGAGAAAAATGAGAGAAAAATGGACATGGGGAATTCAGATTAAGAGAAAAATAACAAATACAATGAATAAGAGGTGAGTAAATGGGCGGGAAATGAGAAGAAGGGAGGGATAGAGTGAGAAGCAAGTTACATGACATAAAGTAAAAATATGTACTTTTGCATTAAATGAAGAGAGAGAAAATGGAGTGGGGAGGGGCTAAAGTACAGTAATCGGCTACGCATTAAATGAGGAGAGAGAAAGGGGACGGGTTGGGGGGTTGAATGGGAGGGCCTTTTTGAAGGAAAATCGTATGGATTATTTTATTGAAATTGTATATTTTTTTTCTAAATACACATCCCAAAAATACACAAATATACGTTGATTTTACACAAATATAACCTATCATACACCGTGTATGAAGGGCATCATACACCAATAAAACTTGAAATACACGTATATAAGCTGATTTCAGACCACTGTAATAGTAATTACGTGAAAAAACCTGCAAAAGTTGATTTTATGCTATTAAAACCTATCATACATTGTGTATGATACGTCATTTACCACTAATTGATAGAAATACACCTGAATAAGGTCATGTTACACCATTATAACGCATCATACCCAATGTATGATTCGATTTCAGACCACTGTAACAGTAATTACTTGAAAATACCTGCAAAAGTTGATTTTATACCATTAAAACCTATCATACATTGTGTATGGCAAGTTATTTACCACTAATTACTTGAAATATACCTAAACAAGTTCATTATACACCATTTTAAGGGATCATACACAGTGTAGGATCTGCTTTCAGACCACTGTACCACTAAATACATGAAAAAACCTGCAAAAGTTGATTTTATGCCATTAAAACCTATCATACATTGTGTATGACAAGTTATTTACCACTAATTACATGAAGTATGCCTGAATAAGGTCACTTTACACCATTATAACGCATCATACCTAGTGTATGATTCAATTTCAGACCACTGTAACAGTAATTAATTAAAAAAACCAGCAAAAGTTGATTTTAAGCCATTATAACCTATCATACATTGTGTATGATAAGTCATTTACCACTAATTGCTTGAAATACACCTGAATAAATTCATTTTACACCATTAAAATGCATCATACACAGTGTATGATTCGATTTCAGACCACTGCAATAGTAATTACATAAAAAAAACTGTAAAAGTTAATTTATGCCATTAAAACCTATAATAATGTGTGTATGATAAGTCATTTACCACTAATTACTTGAAACATACTTGAAAAGGTTCATTTTAAACCATTTTAACGCATCATACCCATTGTATGATTCAATTTCAGCCTACTGTAACAGTAATTACTTGAAAAAATCAGTAAAAGTTGATTTGATACCATTAAAACCTATCATACATTGAGTATGACAAGTCATTTACCACTAATTGCTTGAAATACACCTGAATAAGTTCATTTTATACCATTAAAACGCATCACACCCAGTGTATGATTCGATTTCAGACCACTGTACCCCTAATTACTTGAAAAAAACTGCAAAAGTTAATTTTATGCCACTATAACCTATCATACATTGTGTATGATAAGTCATTTACCACTAATATCTTGGAATACACCTGAATAAGTTTATTTTACACCATTAAAATGCATTATACCCTGTTTATGATTCGATTTCAGACCACTGCAATAGTAATTACATAAAAAAAACTATAAAAGTTTATTTTATGCCATTAAAACCTATAATAATTTGTGTATGATAAGTCATTTACCACTAATTACTTGAAACATACCTGAACAGGTTCATATTAAACCATTTTAACGCATCATACCCATTGTATGATTCGATTTCGGCCCACTGTAACAGTAATTACTTGAAAAAACCAGCAAAAGTTGATTTTATGCCATTTAAACCTATCATACATTGTGTATGACAAGTCATTTACCACTAATTGCTTAAAATACACCTGAATAAGTTCATTTTACACCATTAAAATGCATCATACCCAGTGTATGATTCGATTTCAGACCACTGTACCCCTAATTACTTGAAAAAAAAAGCAAAAGTTGATTTTATATCATTATAACCTATCATACATTGTGTATGATAAGTCATTTACCCCTAATTGCTTGAAATACGCCTGAATAAGTTCATTTTACACCATTAAAACGCATCATACTCAGTGTATGATTCGATTTCAGACCACTGTAACAGTAATTACATAAAAATAACTGCAAAAGTTGATTTTATGCCATTAAAACTTATCATACATTGTGTATGACAAGTCATTTACCACTAATTGCTTGAAATACACCTGAATAAGTTCATTTTACACCATTAAAACGCATCATACCTAGTGTATGATTCGATTTCAGACCACTGTACCCCTAATTACTTGAAAAAAATAGCAAAAGTTGATTTTATGACATTATAACCTATCATATATTGTGTATGATAAGTCATTTACCACTAATTACTTGAAATACACCTGAATAAGTTCACTATACAGCATTATAATGCATCATACACAATGTATAATTTTATTTCAGACACCACTAATTACTTGAAACACACCTAAACAAGGTCTGGGAGGGAAGAAGAAGAAAGGGCAAATTTGAAAATAATATTTTTTTTTGACAAAAAAATTCAAAAAGAAAAAAAAATGAAGAAAAGGAAGAGTGAAAAAAGTCAAAAAAGTGTCCTTTTGCCTGCTTTGCATTAAATGAGGAGAGAGAAAGGGAGAGAGAGAGAGGACGGATGGGGGGGGGGGGGTGAGGTGGGAGGGCATTTTTGTCCAAAAAGGTCTATTTATGGTTAAGGGGGTCTAAAAAAGAATAAGGTGGGGGTGGGGGGTCCAAACCGTACGATTTCCCAAAAATTTATTATTAGGTTTTGGTACTTAGTTTTCTCCCTTGACGAAAAGCCCTAAAAATGTTTTTAGGTGTTTTCAAAATTTTTGATTTAGCATACTTTTTTGAAAAATTGTTTTTTGGAATGATTCAAAGGAAAAATTTGGTTCTGAAATCTTTCCTAAAACTAATGTTTTTAGAAGCCCACACTCCTGATACTACAAGAGGTTATTGTCAAGAAGATCCTGAAGTATCAAGAAATCTTCTTCTAATTTCAGGTCTTTTAGTTGGAATTTAGATTTGCGCTTCAGTTAAATTTAATTAATATTTGATATTCAATTTATTTTTTCTTTAGTTTGTTTATTCTATATACTATATTTATGCGTATTTTATTCGATGTTTTTTGTCTGTCATATTACGAACCTATTACAGTAAGATCTCGATCTAATTAAATAGTTTAATTAGATCAGACTTTAGATTTAAAATTGAGAATTTCAAATTCGTTTTCTGCTACACTCGTTCCAGGGAATATTTTTTAAAATATGAACATTTACACGGAACAGCTTGAAAAGTTTGGGGTTTCTAGAAAAGAAAAAAAATATTTGTAAGCTTGTAAAGTCCCTATATGGTCTTAAACAAGCTCCAAAATAATTGCTTTAAAAAATTAGAGTCGGTTCCAAAAATAATGCTTAAAAATAAAAAAATAAAAAAAATAATGCTGAAAAAAAAATAACTCCAAATATACTGTTGAACCGCGTTTATAAAATGCGGTTATAGTAAACCGTATCAAAGAAATGCGCTTCAACTAAAACAAAACCGCGTGCCCTTTTTTCACTAAACCGCATCATAAAGAAGCGGTTATAACTCAATAAAACCGCTTCTTTACCATGTGTTTTATCGTAACATAAACCGAGTTTTTGAGACGCGGTTTATGGGCGTTCCCTCCGTGTGTTCGCCTCTCCTCGTTTTGTTAACGCGGTTCACTATAAAACCGCGTTTTGTTAGCGCGGTTTATTCATGTAAACCGCATTTTGGTAATGCGGTTCATTTTATAGTGAACTGCGTTTTGTAAATGCGGTTTATTCAAATATAAACCGTGTTTTGTAAACGCGGTTTTTTGTTATTTTAAACACCTCACGTTGACGCAGTTTAGTATAGCCGCATTTTGTAAACACGGTTCAACAGTAGATTTGGAATTATTTTTTTTCAGCATTATCTTTTTTATTTTTTTATTTTTCAGTATTATTTTCGGAACCGACTCAAAAAATTGATTGTAATTTGGTGAGATAGGCATTTGTTGTTAACAGTGATGCCACTTGTGTGTACTCTAAAAATGCTAATAGTCATTCTGTAATCATCTCTCTATATGTTGATGATATTTTTTTTTTCTGGCACAAGTGTTGTAGTTGCTGTGGAGTCTTTTCGAGCTCATGCTTTGATATAAAAGACCAAGGAAATGCCAATATGACACTTGGTTTGAAAATCACTAGAACACTTCAGGCTTCAACTCTTAGTCAATCCCACTACGTAAAGAAAATACTTATGAAATTTGGTCATTTTGATGAAATTCTAGTAAAAACCTCATTAGACCTTTGTGTTCACCTGAGTGAAATATAAGCGTGATAGTGGGTTACAAGCTCAACACATTAAGATAATTGGCAAGATTATATTTTTGATAAACAACACTCATCCTTATATACCATATTCTATTAGTAGACTATGTCATTATACCTTTAATGTAAATGATGAGCATTGTAGTGCTTTAGTCATGCTATTGAGGTACCTTTGAGATATTTTGGACAAGGGCTTATATTGGATTCCTTACTATATGAGAGGGATACTATAATGCCAACTAGAAATCTGACAATTATGAAGTTCATTCCACTAGAGGCTATGTATTTATGCTTGCTAACAGTACCGTGTCTTGAATATAATCTTAACAAACCTGGATTACTAATTCGACTATGGGATCTTAGTTTTTTTTTTTTTTTTTTCTATAGAAATGGTAGGATTAGAAGTTCAATGGCTTAAAATGTCATAGGAGGCATTCCATTATAAGGGAAGCCCACACATTCGATCACGATACATTGTGACCTACGAGCCACCATTACAGCGGCTAAAAGTGAGGTGGATAATGGGAAGCAAAGACATATTCACTTGTGACATGGTGTTGTGAGATACTTAATTGGGAATAATGGAGTATCCCTTAAGATTTTAAGGAGTGAGAAGAATTTGGAAGATCCTCTTATTAAAAACCTTTCTAAGAAAATGATTTATGATACAACAGAGGGAATGGGGATGAAGTCTATTTGCTTGTTCTAATCTTGGTGGATGCCTGTTTTAAGAGTTTTTCTAGAGTTTAATGCTTGAAATGAATCTCAATGATTACGAAAGATGTGACTTGACCATTAGATTCCGTTGCAAGATATTGTTGATTTATTTGGCTTATAGATTTGTCATTACTTTCATGACATCAAGGGTGACCTATAATGCTCTTATTGAAGTCTATAGCGTAATATGGTAGTGTGATTTGGTGCATTTGATCACTTGCCTATGGAAATGCTAGGGTGCTAATCATCTTCTGTCGAAAGTCTATGCTATTCTTTAAAGTTCTTGAGCACCCAGGTTTTGGGCTGTCCAAAGGGACCTCGTATGTCCCGTTCAACATCTGTTCACAAAGTATGTTCAGTCCACGCTCTTCACAATGGCCATTCAGGTTCAAGACTACTTTGAGCTACATGGTTGTGGGGCATGTATTCTTTCTAGTTTACCATTTATTTTGAAACTATATTAGTATTGTCAAGTGTGTGGTATCTCATGCTTAGTAATGCTTTCCTTTTGTCCACCAAAAATTGAATCATATTGGAGATTGTTGGAAATGGGTGCTCCAATTTTGCTTGAAAACCCACGTTCCGCACATAAAATCTAGAAGTGAGAAAATCACATTTTATACTTCCCTTTCACTTGATGTGGTAAACTCTTATGGGAGTTGAGTGGGCAAGGTATGCCACACAAGTGTGCATGCATTGTGTCAATCCACGCTGCGCTGTGCTAGCGGGTGAGTTGTTTTGAGGTGCAGTGAAGATCATTTCTGACCTGAAATTTCATATTTTTTGACTTTTCATAATATAGTTATTGCAAGAAAATAAAAAATGTGGGAAATATGTTGTTTTGTTGAAAATCTATGCTCAAGCTTGAGTTTGAGGGATTGACTACTTCTCTAATTGCTCTTTCCATGAAAAAGGATGGATTCTTCACTTTGTAATATTCTCCCTCTCCTTCTACATTGGCCCTCTCCTTTCGGGACTGAGCTGAACTTTTTGTCGTTTCCTTGACTAGACAACTATTTGAACATGTTGATTTCTCCGTCAATAATCGAACGTTTTTGAGGCCTGAAGCAGATGCACAAAAATCATTTCCTACTTCTCTCGTACTTATTATCCTTATCTATTGAGTTTCTTCTCCTTTCTTTAATAAGTAAATTGGTTCGTTCCTCAATCCTCCATTCAAGACTACACTTTAATGGTTGGTGCTGTGTAACCTGAGATGTTAGAGTACCATTTGGTTTCATTGTGTCCGTGGAAAGACATACACTACTTAGGTGGAGATGAAGTCCATAACATGGTTATTCCTTGTCTGAGTACATGAGCAATTCCAATCAAGTTTAAGATTGATGATGTTCAACCATGAGATTGACCTCGTCCTAAATTTGTTCTACTTAAGGTTGCTAGGTTCACACTGCGAAGTTTGGTTTCTCTAAATCAAGTTAGTTTTGTTTGACATGAGTTTGGATTTTGATTGTTCATTAGCATCATATTTTCGGACAAGCATTAGCTCTGCCCAGTTGAATTATATGTGCATTGGTCATTGATGCTCATGTTGGAATTTGGGAGCTAATGTGCTTCAATTTTGATGTCTTGAGAAAACACCCAAACCCACATATAAAATCTAGAGGAGGAGAGTCTAGTTTATATATTCCATTATTATTATACTTGGTAAAGTACTGTGGGTCTAAAGTAGGTTTTGTGAACAACACATGTGCACTGTGCCTGCCCGCCTTGCTTAGCCAACCGTTGTGGTGTGGTGTCAACTTTTTCTAACCCAGACCTTTAGTTTTACGATCTATATATTTGTTTAAGTCGTCATAAAACTTCTTGAGATGTGTCCTTGTCCTGGGTACTTCTTAAGGCCTTTGGCTCGAGCTTGAATGTCCTTCCTTAGTGGACCTCGATGGTGTTGCCTAGAAGTACTATTGTGTGACCAGTCTTGAGGCTTAGGGTTGCAAGTTCAAGCTTGAGTACGTGTTTTAACTATATCAATTCCCATTTTTTCCACAACTGTTTCGATAAATGATTGGATTTTTAGGCTCTCCCGTATTCTCTACTTTCATTGTTTGAGGTAGATACGACCTTCGTATTTGTTGAGGTTGTTGTAAATCCTCTTGAGGTGTGTCCTTATCTTGGGTATTGCTTGAGGCCTCTAGCTCGAGCTTGAATGCCCTTCCTTAGTGGACCTCAAGTGTGTTGCCTCAAGGTACTATTATGTGATTAGTCTCGAGGCTCAAGGCTACAGGCTCAAGCTTGAGTACCCATTTTTACTGCATCAATTCCCACTCTTTACATAACTATTTTCCCATAACTAACCTTTTTTTTTTGGTAAGTCAATGAAATATATATATGAAAAGGAAAATTGTACAAGCTACAAGGGGCATACCCCAGGATAAAAAGTCCACACAGAGTTCATATAGAAAGCAACCAAAGTACAACTAAGGAACAAAAGGAACTAATCTTTTTGTAGGTTCTCCCATATCTGCCACTTTCTTTGTTTGAGACAGATCCTTTACCATGATCTTTTCTTTAATCTACAACAATTTTGCTGTAAAAATACCATGACTTAGGATTTTACAAAACACACGATTTTCACTGATATTACTTCTTCTTCTTCATGGCGTTCCTTCGTTCTCAAAAATATTCTCTCCTTCATTACTAAGCAAATTGGGGTATACTCTAACCCATCTCCCTGGAGTATACTGCTGAGGTGGGTGGTCTGTTAACCCTGAGGGTTGAAGTGTCGTTCATTGCATTGCATCTCTATGGGAGGCATAAACAACTTAGGGCAGTGGATTTTCCACGGCGCTGCAATTTCTTTGGTTATTGTTGGAATCTCAAAATTATTTTATTTGTAATAAAACAATTATATTTTGATTGCTTATTTACCTATTACTCCTATAGCTCAGGGAAAGTTACAAAGAATGCTCATATCTTTTCTCTATTCACTTTTGTTCTCCCTTTTGGTGGATATCAAGACGGGTGAGAAAAAAGTGTGTCTCAGGCATAATCGGTGGCAATATTTGGCATATCACCAATCATGGATACCATTGGTATGTTTCAATCACTTACATATGGTTTAGTTTGGCATTGTAATCCCTATCATGGCCGAAGACTAATCCCACAAATATTTGACACAACTGCTATTATGAAAAATAGATTCTGGTGCATGAAAGACGTCATTAGTAAGATACTATCCTCCTCAAAATTGAAGTCTCAAAACTCAAGAGTGACTTTCTTTGAAATAGGTCCGTGTTTGTCGTAATAAATTTTATTGTGAGACGTTGCCATGTCAGGTGGAGACATTTGATTATAAAAGCCGATACTTTATTTAGTGATTTCTTACTAGGATCCAGAAAAAATCTTATCATTTGGATTAATTTATTATTATTTTGCAAAGTTTTTATCTTGTGAATGACGTAGTACAATGTTTTTAGCACAAAATCCATTGAAGGAATGTTATTGGGACACTCAATATCAATAAAATGAATGGACAGCCCTAGAAGCGTGATTGGATACTACGTCATTTATTTTGTTAATGTTGTGGCTATTGTCCTTGTGTGCCTTATCTCTTCGTTTATCTTTCTTTCTCATGCCTTGGAAAATAATGTCCCATAATATTAAGTTTGTGTTCGCAAGACATGTAGGGGTGCAAATGAGATATCCATTATGGTTTATATATTTAGATGTTTCGACTTGTAAGACGATGAGCATTAGCTTTGCTAAACTCGGCTCACGTTCAAAATAAGTCAATGCTTTCTGACTTAACTGCTAAGTGGACTCAAGGTTTCTGTACACCTCTAAAAGCTGGGTTTTTCTACCAAAAGGATCATCACATGTCCAACACGATTGGTAAAATGAGACATTGACTATTAATAAGCTATTAAGAAGGGATGTCATAATTGAGATTTTGAATGAGACGACCTTTGTTATTTTTCATTTTTTGTAGGCTACATGTATATTTCAGGATCTTTTTGTGATATATATACCTTACATTTCATTGTTGTGCTTACAGAATCTATATAGGAGACATATAGCATGAAAGATTTGTAGTTGTCCGAATTACATTTGAAATTGGTGTAATTGAACATACTTTAATTTTCACATTACATCGATAATGAAATACATATATAATATTTATAATTTACAATTCAAAAATCATTCAAAACTTGATATAACTTGCTCTGTAAATAGAGTTTAATCCAATTGTGTTATGTGTTATAATTCAGGATTAAACCTGAATTATAACTAAGGATTAGATAGAATTTGGGATGAGAAAGAAGGGAAAAGAAGATGAGAAAGTCGAAGAATAGAGATGAAAAAGTAAGAGAGTATAATTTGTATTTGATGATCTTCCATTACACACTAAGTATCATATTTATACTATAGGTATCAAGCTAAGTACAAGCTCACTCACACATCATACTAACAAGTAAAACAACCAACTCTTATTAATGACTAATTACATCGGATCAAGCTATTATCTGCTACAACAACTGGCCACAGTCATGACAATTCCATCCCCTTAAAATCATTCTTATCCTAAGAATGTTGAGATAGGAAACTGACTACGAGTGAATCCCAACTCCTCCCAACTTGCTTGCTCTGGCTCTAGATTAACCCACTGAACCACAATTTCCTTTTGTCCTTTGCCTGATACCTGCCCCATCCTAGATCCCAAAATAGTTGCAAGGGCCTGTACCAGAGATTCATCAAAATGTGTTGTAGGAAGATCCTTGGAGTTATTCTTTCCTTCAGCCTTTTGTTTCTTCAGTAATAATACAAGGAAAACTAGATGGATCCTTGAAGAAGGAGAAAGATCTAAGCTGTAAGCCACATTCCCTATCTTCTTAAGGACCTTGTAAGGACCAAAGAAATGAGCTCCCAGCTTAACATTCTTTCTTACAGCCACAGTTGATTGTTTATACGGCTGAAGTTTGAGTTATACCATGTCCCCAACTACAAGGGATCTCTTAGTCATCTTTTTGTTTGCATAAAATTTCATCCTAGCCTGAGCTTTCTGCAAGTTGTCCTTCAATTTTATCATTAGCTGCTTCCTCTCATAAATTAAATCATTCACTTAGAAATCTGAGAGCTCACTCCTTGCAGCATCAAAGGTGCAGGTGGATCATATCCATAAAGGAAATTGAAGGGTGTGGTTTCGATGGCAGAGTGGAAATGAGTGTTGTACTAGTATTCTGCTAGAGCTAACCATCAAGCCCAATGCTTAGGATATGTATAAGTCATGCTGTGCAAGTATTGCTCCACACATTGGTTCACCCACTCAGTCTGTCCTTCAAATTGGGGGTGATATGAGGAGCTCAGAGCCAAGGTAGAGCCCATCTAAAGGAAAAGCTCTCGCCAAAATTAGCTAGTAAACATCCTATCACGATCAGATACACTAGAATGTGGCAACCCATGTAGTCTGTATATGTGATCTATGAACAATCTAGCCAATTTCTCAGCATACATTGGATGACTCGGAGCAACAAAATGGCTGAATTTCATGAATCGGTCCACTATGACCCATATGATCTCCTTCCCATCAGCCTTAGGTAAACCTTCCACAAAATCCATGTTGATGTGCTGCCATGCTCCATCAGGGATTGGAAGAGGTTGTAGCAAACCAGGATATTGAACGTGTTCAGTTTTAGTTCTTTGGCAAACATCACAACTCTCAACCAAATCCTTCATAGCTTTCTTTGCTCCTACCCAGCTGAAATACTGCTTAAGCCTTCTATAAGTACCATTAATACCCGAATGACCTCCCCAAGCTGAAGAATGGAAGGCTAAGATGATTTGTTTTCTTAAATTGGAAGCTGTGCCAACATAAATTCTCCCCTTGATCCTCACAATGCCGTTCAAAACTGATACATTACCATTTTCTTGGAAGGAAGGGTTGATGGTATAAGCAGTTATGCAATCAGAAGCAAACTTCTCTCCCTCATAACTCTTGTAAATCTCTTCCATCCACTTAGGAAGAACATAAGAGATAGCTGCACAAGAGCCCTCAATCTCTTCAACCAAACCTGTGAGAAAAAGCATCTACTGATGTGTTTTCTTTTCCTTTGCGATATTCAATTGAGTAATTAAGGCCCAACATCCTCAACAACCCATTTTTCTATATCATGGTAGTAATCTTCTGCTCAAAAAGATACTTAAGATTCTGATGGTCAGTCCTGATTATGAAATGATGCCAATCGAGGCAGTGTCTCCATTTCTTCACAGCTAATAGTATGGCTAAGTATTCTTTCTCATAGATAGAAAGTTGCTGGTGCCTACAACTCAATCCTTGGCTGATGAAGGCAATTGGCTTTCCTTGTTGAGATAAAACTGCTCCAATGCCTGAGCTGCTGGCATTTGTTTCCAAGACAAAAGGTTGCTCGAAATCAGGCATGGAGAGCACTGAAGCGGAGCACATGGCAAGCTTAATACCTTCAAAAGCCCTTTGAGCTTCTTCAGACCATCCAAAAGCTTCTTTCTTTAGTAGATTGGTGAGAGGCTTGGCCACTAGCCTATATCCAGTAATAAATTTCCTGTAGTAGCCATTTAGTCCTAAAAAACCCCTCAAATGCTTGAGAATTTTTGGAGTTGGCCACTCTTTCATGGCTTGCACCTTGCCAGGATCAATAGTCACCCCATCCTTTGAGAGTTTGCATCCCAACTACTCCACCTGTGTCTGAGCAAAAGAACACTTGGTAAGCTTAGGAAATAACTTGTTTTTCAGGATCCGGAAAACTTGTCTCAAATGATTGATATGAGCTTCCAAGGAAGAGCTATACACTAATATATCATCAAAGAAAACCAGCACAAATCTCCTTAGTTGATCCCTGACCACCCAATTCATCACAGCTTGAAAGGTGGCCGGAGCATTGGTCAAGCCAAAAGGCATGACCATAAAATCATAATGCCCTTAATGGGTCCTAAAAGCTGTTTAATGAATGTCCTCATCCCTCACTCTGATTTGATGATAGCCTTGCCTCAAGTCCAGCTTGGAATTGTACTGTGACCCTTTCAGCCAATGATGAGTATAGGGAACTTGTCCTTTACTGTGAAGGAGTTCAAAATCCTATAATCCACACACATGCGAGTAGATCTATCCTTCTTCTTAACAAGGATTACTAGTGAAGCAAACGAGTTATGGCTATGTCAGACAAAGTTTGTCCTCAACAATGCTTCCACTCGTATTTCAATTTTATTCTTTTGTGAGTGAGGATACTTGTAAGGCCTCAAATTCACAGGATCAGCATGAGCCTTCAAGGGAATAGCATGGTTCAGAGCCCTTCAAGGTGGCAAAGAAGTGGGTTGCGTAAAAACATCATCAAACTCTGTCAGCAACTGCTCAATTTGAGGGTCCCTTGCCTCAGATACTGCTCCAGAATTAGCTAAGATGGCATTGAGCTGACCGACCCACTGGAGCCCTCCCTTCTTCAACAGCTTCTCAAGCTTATTACCATTCATAAGTTGCAGGCTCCCCTTCTCAATGATGCCTTGTAGGACTACCTTCTTCCCCTTCCTATCAAAGGAGACTGAAAGCTGAGCGAAAGCAAAGACTAGGGAACTTATTGTTTTCATCCAATCAACTCCCAAAACCATGTCACAGCCACCCAACTTGAGCACCTTGAAATCATACTCAAAAGAATGTCCTTGCATACACCAACTGAATCCCTTACACTTCATCTGAGTGACCATGGAGTTGCCATCTGCCACAATAACAGTTAAGAGGACTGGTTCTGATCATCTCATGCCTAACCAACTTTACAACCTTTGGGTCAACAAAGCTATGCGTGCTGCAGCTATTAATGAGAATTAACAAACGTTTTTGTCCTGCTTCTCCTTTAATTCGAATGGTGTTGTGGGACCCATTCCTTGCGAGGGCCTTTATAGAGATTTCCACCTCATCCAATTCCACATCTCCCGAATCTTCTTCCAATTGTTCTTCAATTGCCTCTTCCCCAATCAGTTCTTCCTCCACATCATCAGATTCAATTCCTGAAACTGCCATTAGGTGTTTAGGATTACAACTATTCCATAAAAGTACTTCTGGTTACACCTAAAGCATAGCCTCTTATTCCTTGTTTCTTCATTGCTAGTAGGTTTTGTAGCTTTCCCTGAGGTTCCCTATTACAGAACAGGACTAGAGGAAGATCTCGTTCTAGTAGTCTCATAATTAGCTAGAATCTTTACTTCCATCAGCTTAGCCTTAGTGAAGGCTTGGGACAATGAAACATGATTTAAGGCCTTGACCAAGTTTTTGAGCCTTGGTTTAAGGCTACTGACAAAACTAGAGATGTAATAAGACTCATGAGCACTAGGCCATATAGACAGTGTTCTAGCATGTAAGTTCTCAAACTTAGTCATATAATCCTTCACGGATGAAGTTTGGATTAATTATTCGAATGATCAATCACTTCTCCTGGATCCTCCTCCCCATATCTCTCACACAATTCATTCACAAAATTATCCCAAGTTAAATTTGGCATACTACGAATCAAGCTGTAGTACCAAAGCTCATGGTCACCTTGCAGGTAAATTGCAGCTAATTCAACTTTCTCTAATTCATCCGTGTTATTGAATCGAAAATACCTTTCACATCTACTGAACTAGGATTGAGGATTCTTTCCATCAAATGGATCTATCTTCACTCGAGGTTGTTGAGGGCCTTGCATCCTACCAGCAGCCGATCCTTGCTCATTGGATCCAGCTGAATGAGGAGTGATAGAGTCTGGTCGTCGATCAGGATGATGAACTGGGGAGAGGAACCTAGTTCCAGCTGGTACTTGTTGGTGATCCAATTGCTGCTGTAACCCTTGAATTCGAGCTTCCAACTGGTGAGATTGTTGATCCAACCTCTCAGCTATCCTCCGATCTTGATTCTGTTGCATTGTCTCAAACATTTCCTGCATCTGAATCCTCAACTGCTCGAATTGGTTGATCTCCCCTCCAGTTCGAGGATTAGCTCCCATAGCTGCAGCATAGTTAGGGTTAGCAGCAGTGCCTGCTTCAGCTACTGAGTAGTCACACCGGCCATTTGAGTTGATTTCTTGTGTTTTGCCAAAGCAAGCAATAGCTAGCTAGGTGCTTTGATACCAATTGTTGTAATTAAGGATCAAACATGAATTATAACTAAGTATTAGATAGAATTTGGGATGAGAAAGAAGGGAAAAGAAGATGAGAAAGTAGAAGAAAATAGAGATGAGAAATTAAGAGAGCATAATTTGCATTTGATGATCTTCCATTACACACTAAGTATCATATTTATACTATAGGTATAAAGCAAAGTACAAGCTCACTCACACATCATATTGACAAATAAAACAACCAACTTTTATTATTGTCTAATTATTTCGGATCAAGCTATTCTCTGCTATAACAACCAGCAACGGTCATGACAATATGTCCAATTGAAGACATTATTTTAATGTTTCATAACTGGTGACGCAATTTGAATCCAAATTTATTCCACTATTTTAAACTAATTGAATTTCTAAATCCAACTGCAACTGAGTTCATAAAGTGCGTATCAAACTTCCGATCTTCACATCTGGTTATTAGATTTTGTTAAAGTTCATCAGCCTTAGTTGGAAGGTTTCGCTATTGATTAAAGCATCCTTAATTTTTAAAAAACGAAAAGCTTTGTTTAAGAATTAATCTCTAGAATTGATTATGTTGTTTTATGTGTATCACCTGTCAGTGGCTTGAGTCACCATAGATAGTGATTATGAGTCATCGGACCACACAATACGCTAAGTAATTAATTGGTACAGATTCATGTCTTGGCTAGTAGCGCTTCAATAATAAATCTATGTACAACGGATTAATCTATATACAGTCGGAGGCCTTAGTATTTTGATATTTTATGGCACACAATAAGATTGTATGAGGATCGAGCTTCTTATCACCAGATTGTATATAAGTTTGATTAAAATTTGTGCGATTATAACGAATTATGCATGCAAAATATTAATATAATGTATCATTATATCTGTGTATATATATATATTATTAGCTATATTTTGTTTCAAGTGATACATATGTGGTCACCGTATATGTGAAAACAAAACAAACAAGGAAAAGGGACTTATCGCGACTAGGGAGTGAGCCAAATTACAAACCGCATGTCTTTGACCTCAACCAATCACCGTTTTCGGAGAAAGTGTTATGATACATTGGTGTATCTAACTTCGGTTATAACGTGAGTTCTGTTTACGCTTCAATTAAGAAGACTTTGTTAAAAATTATTGTGGATTTTTATGTGTTTTTAGGACAGAAAATTGAAGATATGGACCTAACTCAAGTGGCAGTTACAATGACGGAGCAGGGCCCACAGAAACCATTCCTTGTACGCCTAAAATTTAAGAACTTGGATAGAGACAAACTTGAGAGCCTAGCAATCCGCTTACAAGCCTGACTTTTTTTTGCAAAATGGCATATTTTTCAAAAAAAATTAGCAAATTGGCACTATCAAAAAAATATTTAGTAAACTGGCAACTTTACTGTTCACTTATCATTGCACGACATTTGAAAGGGCATACACGAATTTGGCACCTGTTGCACGACTTGTGAAAAGTCATACAACCATTGGACCTGTTGCATAAATTTGAAAAGTAGTGCAACAGGGCCCAAACCATTGGGCCCAAATTTGGGCTCTTGCACGACTTTGGAGAAGTCGTGCAAAGGCCCGATTTATTTATTTATTTGTTTTACATTTTTTAAATTAAAAAATTAATAAAATATTTTTTAATTGAAATTAATTTTTATTTTTATAATTTGATTTACTAAATACATATTTCTTTTAAATTAAAATGTATTTGTATATTATTATTTAAACTATCAAGAAGATATAAATGAGGCACACAATTAAATGCGGTGATGGTGATATGTATATTATTATTTAAACTATCTCATACAGGAACTACGGTATTATAATACTATTAATAAAGAAGATATAAATGAGGGATACATTTAAAGGAAGAGAGGTTGATATCTCCAATAAAAAATCACAAGTTTGCGCATTCAAAGTCAATATATTAGTTTTTAAGTTATATATATCTAATAAAATAGTTCAAATAATAATATACAAAAGCGTAAACTCGTGATTTTTTGTTCGAAACACTATCATCTCTTCGTTTAAATGCGTCCCTCATTTATTAATCATATTATAATACCATAGTTCCTGTATGAGATAGTTCAAATAATAATATATATATTACCATCTCCTCATTTAATTGTGTGCCTCATTTATATCTTCTTTATTAATAGTTTAGCTAATAATATGCATATAACTTTTAATTTAAAACGTATATGTATTTAGTAAATCAATTTAAAAAAAAAAATTATTTTAAATAAAAAATATATCTTATTAATTTTTTTAATTTAAAAAAATGTAAAGCAAAAAAAAAAAAAAAATTGCCCTTGCAGGACTTTTCCGAAGTCGTGCAAGAGCCCAAATTTGGGCTCAATGATTGCACGACTTTTGAAAAGTCGTGCAACATGTGCCAAATTCCTTCAAAACGTCATGCAAGGATGAGTGAACAGTAAAGTGTGCCATTTTGCTAAATATTTTTTTGATAGTGCCGATTTGCTATTTTTTTTTGAAAAATATGCCATTTTGCAAAAAAAGTCTACAAGCCTGAGTCAATAAGGTATTTAAGCTTGGGCATTCTTGACTTATAATAACCCAAATTAGTTTAGGTCGGACAAGATTAAGGTGAAGTGAATGGTATTCAAGTCACTGGATTAGGACCAATGCAATCAAGAGACAACTCTTGGCCATCAAAGCCCTAATTTAATAGCGCGAACCTAAGTTAACCTGACTTATCAAGCAGTAATAGTAATGTTAAAACCAACGCAATCAAGGAACAAAGCCTTGGCCATTAAAGCCTTAAACTAAAGACTCCAATCTCGACTTTTGATTTTTTGGAACAGAAAATATTAGGAAAATCATACTTGAAGCCCAAGAACTGTATTACTAGGGATGTAAAATAGCAAAGATGTACGTTATACTATGCATAGCTAAGTTATGCTACTCCTAAGAGAGAGCAGAAGTGTGCTATAAAGAAAAACTTAAAGAAGTTTTGTATTGAGTGTATGTGCACTCCTTTGGACTAATGCAGAGTCCTTTGTTTATAGAAAAAGTAAATAACGGCTGCGCCTAATTTCACGGCAACTTCATCCATGTCTGGCCACTAAGCTCTTATCTCGCGCGCACTCACCTTTCACCAATGTGTCTTTAGTTTTTGGAGAGAAATCCATGATGCCCACGTCCGAATTTTCAGTAGAAGCACCCTCTGGAAGCTCCACGTCCTCCTAAATTAACCTTAAGGCCCAAGAACCTAAAATTGCTCTCCAAGTAACTTCCTCAAGCTTGGAAACTAAATTTCTTACAGGGCCTTGAACTCGAGCTTACTTTACCTTCCAGCCATCTTGAGCCTTGAGTAGCTAAAACCCTTGTCAAGGGTAATAATGATTCCCAAGTACTTGGCTCCAGAGGTAGCTATCACAGCACCTAAGGCATGACTCTTCTCGAGGTGGACCTCACATGATGGCCATATGGCCTGGAGTTTAAACATATATATACACACACAGAGTTTTTTTCGTTTAAAATTTTATGGTATTCATTCATCAATATTATTGGGAATTAACGGGGGATCTCACATAGTATTTGTAAAGGAAGGCAATTCTGAAATAATATCTAATTGCTCTTCAAAAGTAATTGCTTTCACTGCCTCTACCAGATTAAATAGCGCACAAGCTCCACCTCCTCAGCAAGCACAAAGTGTTAGAGCTTGCATCACTTCAGAATCACTTCCTTAAGTTGTTTGTCCTTTGCAAGAGGGATTTCTACTGCCTCGCTTTAGGTTGGGTAATGTTCGTGTGAGGATTGATGAGAGAAGTGCAAACCATATTGCACTACATGTTGTCAGGCACTTAATTAGTACGAGGCCATGGGGTCTCTAGAGCCCACGCTTGACTCTTACACCTTCCCCTCCCTAATTAGTTATCCGATCGACCGTAACCACCACCCAAGCAACTCAAGTCAACTAGAACCCTCCGCATCGCTTTCCATCTGTTTGCCCTTTTTGTTTGTTATGTGCGCGAATATGGTCACCGTAAATACAAATAAAACAAACATGTAAAAAGCAACACCCAATGACGTCTGACAACACGTGTTTGACCTCAACTACTCACCTTTTCGACCAAAAGGGATGGTGCAGTTACAATGATGGAGTAAGGCCCATAGACACCTTTTTCCTCATACACATAAAAGTCACGAACTGGGGTGTAGACAAATACAAGAGCTCAGCAGTCTACTTACATGCCCGATTCAACCAGATTTTAAGGCCTAGCATCCTTGACTTGTAATAACATGAATGAGTTAGAATCTGACAAGAGTAAGATGGAGCAAACCATATATAGGTTGCTGGATGAGGAACAACATAATTAAAGTTAAATCTTGGCCATCAAAACCTTTCGAAAATAGCTCAAACCTAAGTTCATCTCACTTATTAAGCAGTGACACTAGCGTTACGACTAACACAATAAAAGTCAAGTCTATGCCGTTAAAGCCTTAAACCAATGCCCTAATTCTCAACTCATCAATTATGGGGATAGATTATAACTAAGAGTTCATACCTGAAACTCGAAGAACTACATCACTCTAAAAAAAAGGTAAGAATAACAAAGTTTTACGTTACGCTATGTTAAGCTATGCTAGGCTGAGTTTCGCTACTCCTAGGTAAAAAGCACAAGGGTACTATAAAGAAACTTGAAGAAGTTTTTATAGGTGGTCTAGACTCTTTAAAACTATAAAAGTGTTTCTCATTTATAGAAAATAAAAATAACTACTACATACTAATTCCCCGACATTTCTTTTCCAACCCTGCCTCAAAGTGCCTTTGGCGATGGGTTAATAGCTAGTGAACGTGCCCTGAATTTGTGTCCTCGAGCATCTTTAGAGAAGCCTCACATCTGCATATCTTGCTGGAGCTCCTTCTAGATGCCCCACATTCTGTTGGATAGGTTTGAGGCTCATGTATATGAATTGCGGTCCAAGTAACATTCTCGAGCTTCAGAATAACTTGTCTTACCTCCTTGGGGGTAGTCCCTTGAGCTCGAGCTGTTTTTACCCATTCAACCACCTTGAGTGGCTAATACCCTTAAAAGGGTTTTAAGCACCTCAAGCAACTCGGCTGGAGATGCTATTATCTTAACATCTATAGGCCTTATATCCCTCGAGGATGGCCCTTCGTGATAAGCGCATGGCGCTTTGCTTCGAAACAGCGTCGTCCCAACTCGCTTGATTTACGGTGTAAACAAATGCCCCATTTTAACCGTTGGTAATTTCGGATTTTCAATAGGTAAAAAATCTGCTTGGTTTACCCTCCAATGGCTACAGGAAGCTCAGGAGAGTAGTGTTTGATGGTTCACCTTTCTTCGGTCTTGCAGGTCTATAAATATGATACTTAGGGCTTTGAAAATTCGCTTTTCTCTTTGTGCTCTCTTTCCATTGTGATCAAGCACTCTGAACAATTTCTCTCAGCTTTCAATTTTTTTTCCTAAGTTGTTGATTTGTCTTTAGCATTTTAAGGTTCTTTCAAACCATTGGAAATGAATCAAATCTCTTATTTTATTTCTTCCCCATCTCCCAACCTGATAGCCCTATAGGGTAGGTTGCATGTCTTATTCAATCAAAAATTTCAATGGTCTCTGATACGCTTTGGAGCCCTATTGACCTTAGTAACATCAAGGAAGACCTTTCTTGGATGACTGAGAATATTTTAATTTCATAAATTAAAATTACATACAATGATTTTATCTAGTGTAGCAGAATCATAATTTACAATTCTTAATTTTAAATATTTACATGTTTACAACTCTAATTAACATTAAAATGCATAGCATAGAAGACATAACAATGAAAAACAATTAAATAGGAATTTAAAAGTAAAAGTTGAGAAATCTCATACTTTGTTGTAGACTGCAAATGTATCAGATGCACCAATGAAACGTCTGGGATTTTCTCTGCAATCCCTCTTAACATCGGATGTGTGGGCGTAGTAAAACAAGTAATTCTTAAAAGCTATTTTTAAGAATTAATCAGGGAGGAGACTTTTCCTTTTAATTCTCTAATTAATTATGTCAAAGCCAAGTGGTTTTTCATTAAACCCTAATGAGCCAGCCTCTTGCTTATATAGGGAGCCAAAATCTATAAACTAAATATAAAATCCTTGGTGAGTGCAACATGTGTCGCATGCTGATTGGCCCAAGCAAGTTTTTGTGGTTTTTTTTTTTTTTTTTTTTTTCCTTTCGTACATTTTTTTAGTACAAGTTCATCTCTTGAATTTTAGGTTTATTACAAATAATTTATTCAACTCTTGAATAAAAAATTTATTTCATGAATTCTATTTACTTCTTCAATTGCATAATTTAGAAGCTGACACAGGAACCTCAGGGACATTCTTAGATCCAATGGATAAAATCTAATTATCATCTAATGATAACAATTGATTATCATTTAGTAAAACTTAATTTCACAAAATAAGTTTTATTACACTCTAGAAACAAATATATTTACTGTTTAAATTTTTCTGTAATAGTTTACTCCCAATTGTACGCTCTATTACATGTCAATTAGAAAAATAACTTATACTATTACTGCTGTTCTTTCTTACTTTTCCTTCTTAGTTCTCAACTCGCCCTTCTCGGATAATTCACTAATACAGAAAAATACTTCTCTATTAATTTCAAATGCCAAACATATGGAATGCTCTAGCAAAGGTCTCTGGAATCAATTTAAATAAATGCGAATCAACTAAGGGAACATTATACTTGTTAGATTTCTAGTAAATATCCTTTCCCGCCACACTTCATACAATTACCCAACGAAGTAAGGTCCCAGTTAAACCTAATAACCTGATCCTTTTAGTGCATCAAAATAATTAATATTCCATGCACAAGTTCAAACTATTTCCCAAATTTAGAGTCATTTCATAATATATATATATATATATATATATATATATGAGTTGCTCACTTTCGATGGTAGCCTAGGGACAAGCCAATCAGGTGATCCATTCCGTGTAACAATCTCATTGTAATAAACCAACATAACATTCTGGATCACCATCTACATAAACAAGATAAGTAATCAAAATGTTATATTATAGTCTTAGACAACAAGTAGCCCAGACTCATCATTGATTATGAACTAATTATTAAATAACATTTTATTGCGTCATTAGTCTATCAGTGGTATAGTCTCATCATCCACTAAAACGGATATCCGTAATGTCATCTAAGGACTTCGTCCATATCTTGGCACATGCTTTGAAAGAAAACAACATCACATGCATAAAAATGAACTCGTAAACATATAGACGACAACAAAAAACTTTTATTCACTAATAAAAATGTTCATATAAATTGATTTCCCTAGGACACCAACTTCAACAATCTCCCACTTGTTCTAAACCTAATTGGCCATACAATGAATTCCCATCCTACCGAAATGAGACTCAAACAACTTTTGAGTGAATGTCTTTGCCAAAGGATCTACCAAATTGTTTATGGTATCTTTCTTTAGAATTGCAAGATCCTCTTTCTCCATTAACTCTGAATGAGGCCATACGTTCTTTCGATGAGCTTGGAATGATTATGCTGTCAGGGTTCCTTAGAGCTAGCCACCAGACCCGAGTTGTCACAAGTAATGGAAATATGTGTTAGCCCTTTGTTAATTACCACCAGATCTGTAAGGAACTTCCTTAGCCAACAACCCTCCTTGGTAGCTTTAAAAGCTGCCACATACTCGACTTCCATGATGGAATCAGCAATGCAAGACTACTTGACACTCCTGCAACTAATGTCTCCACTTCTGAGGGTAAAACATTACCAAACTTCGACTATCTAGCACCTATGTCTGGCTGTAAATTTGAGTCAGAATAACCAACCAAAATCAGCTCATCACCATGAAAAACAAACATATAATCTTTAGTCCTTCTTAAGTACTTGAGAATACGCTTTATTATAGTCCTATGCATAAGACCTGGATTAGACAGATATCTACTCACCATTCCATTGACAAAATAGATACAAGGTCTAGCACATAACATAGCATACATAAGGCTTTCCACAGTCGAAGCATTCAGAATACTCCTCATATATTCTTTTTCTTGAGATGTCCTAGGACATTGCTCTAAAGAAAGAGTTACTCCATGCCTGAAGGGCAATATACCCTTGTAAGAGTCCACCATATTAATCTTAGACAACACTTGGTCTATATAGGTAGCCTAAGACATACCCAACACCTTGTTCTTATGATCTTGCAAAAGTTTGGTACTAAGAATATAGCTGGCTTCTCCTAATTCATTTGTATCAAACTGACTTGACATCCATATTTTCACAGCCGATAGAACTCCCACATCATTCCCAATGAGTAGGACACCATCCACATGAAATAAGAACAAAGTCATTACTTTCTTTACATTGCACTTGTACATGCACGCTTAATCAACTGATTGAAAAAAACTGTAGGGCTTAATCGCTTCATTGAGTCTTTTATTCTATGAGCGAGATACTTATTTAAGTTCATAAATGGACCTTTTCAGTTTGCATACCATATGCTCCCGACTTTTATAAATGAACCCGTCTGGTTGCACCATGTAGACGTCTTCATCAAGACTATCATTCAATGGGGCTATATTGACATCCATTTTCCAAATCTCATAATCATAATGAGTACCAATGGACAAGAGTATCCCAATGGACTTTAACATGGCTACTAGTGAGAAGGTCTCATCATAATTAACACCTTTCTTTAGGGTCTAGCCTTTAGCAACCAGCCTTGCTTTGAAGGTTTATATCTTCTCGTCCACTCCTCTCTTCCTCTTATAGACCCACTTACAACCAATGGCTTTAATGCCATGTGGCAGCTTTACAAGATCCCAAATTTAATTAGAATACATAGATTCTACCTCAACTCTCATTAGTAAGAGCCATTGGTCAACATCCTTATCCTTGAGTGCATCATCATAACTAAGAAGATCAAAACATCATCTTGCTTGATCACTAGGGCACATGACAAATATCTTTTAGGTTGCCTGACAATCCTCCCACTATGCTGAAGCTACTGTGTACTTGGAGCTGCCTCAGAACAATCCATAGGTGTATCTAATACACTTACTTGGTCTTGAGACATGACAAATTGTTCTAAAATAGCGTCATTTTTACTTGATTCCTCCAAATCTATTTTGATTCTTACATTTGTAGTCCATTAAAAAATCCACCTCCAAAAATCTAGCATTTACGCTAACAAATACTGTTTGGTCTGAAGGACTGTAGAAAAAACCACCTTTTGTACCAATAGGGTACCCTCCAAACACACACACTTTTGTTCTAGAGTCTTAACTTGTCTAGGCTCTTTTTTAACACATGTGTTGGACATCTCCAAATACAAAGATATCCTATACCAGGCTTGTGGCAATCCACAACTCCAGAGGTGTTTCAGGAACCGACTTCGTATGAACAAAATTACGAACATAAGCTGATGTCTCCAAGGAAAAACACCAAAATCCATCGATAAAGTAGCATGATTCATCATGGACCTTACTATCTCCAACAATGTCCTATTCTCCTTTTTGGAATGCCATTCTGTTGCGGTGTACCCAGTTCAAAAAGCTGAGATCTAATCTCTCTTGCAATTAAGAAATCTAGAAAGTTTCCCAAAATGTACTTACCACCTTGAATAGATCAAAGTGATTTAATATGTTTAACCATTTGATTCTCAACCTCAAACTTAAACTCTTTTGAAGTTTTTGAATGAGTCAGACTTTTGTCTCATCATTTAAACATTAGCATACTTGGATTAATCATCAGTCAAATAGATGAAATATTCATGCCCTCCTCTCACCTAAACATTCAATGGTCCACATATGTTTGTGTGAACCAGCTCAAGCAAGTCACCAACTATGTTGCCTTTACTCTTAAAGATAGACTTAGTCAGCTTTCCTTCTATGCAGAATTCATAGACTAGCAAGGACTTCAAGTCTAACGACTAATAATCCTTCATCTACTAGTCCTTGGATCCTGCTAGAATTAGTATGACCAAGGCGTTGGTGCCATTTGAAGGTATTATCAATTTCAGGACTTTTACTTTTAAAAGGTACACTAAGCCCGCTAGTGTTAAATTTTAGCATGCATTCAGTAGGGTTTTAATCAGGCATAAAAATAAACAAACCATCCACAATAGTACATTTGCAAATAAACAGCGTCCTTAACGATCAAATCAGTTCCAAAACTAACTGAATATCCATTATTGACTAAATGACACACAGAAATCAAATTCCTGCATAGCATAGCTACATAAAGACTGTTCTTTAAAATTAACACTCTACTCCCAAAGACTAAGCTAATGTCTCCTACTCCTAAGAAGGAAATGCACCTCCTGTTTCATGTAGTCAAGTGCAACTCTCCATTATGCAGTCTCCTGGTCAGCATGAGTCCCTGCAACATATTGCAAACATGGTGTCATGACCATGAAGGAATTTATGCATTTTTAGTTAATTTTTTATGTGTATTTCTCATTTGAATTCAAAGTATGAGGTTGTTAGCTAGGTAGAAGTGTTTTGGGGGGCAAATGCTTGTATTTGGTTTCTTGCTTGTTTTCTCTCCTTTTGAGTTAGCCGACTACGTCTTTAGTATAAATAAGCTTCAAACATTGTAATTGATGTTCATCCAATGAAATTGATCTAATTCTCTCTCTCAATCCTGATTTCCTCTCTAATTCTCATTTCTTTCATGTCTTTCTCATCTCGTATTCTCATAGCTCAAGTTTATGATTCAAGTTTGATCTTGAATGATAACAATTGGTATTAGAGCTTGTGTTGCTGCCGATTGATTGGAGGTGGCTAGACGCAAGAAATCATTACCAATGGCTGGTGGAGTAACTACTTGAGTAAACACTGTTGCAAATGCAACCTATGTTGCTGCTTTAGGTACAAATTCGGGAGCAAGTGTTAAGGTCAACCAATTCGAGCAATTGAGAATTCAAATGGTGGAAATGTTTGCAAGGATGCAATAATGGTAGGATCAGAAGCTAGATTAGCATTCTCAACAAATTGAATCAAAACTCCATGGATTGCAGCAACAAATCACTAGACAGAATCAACCTCTGAGAGTAGGAGTGCTAACTGCTGCCAACCAGCATGATCGTCCTCATGATTCAATACAACCTCAGTCTTCTGGATCTAGTGAGAATGGATCTGCTGGTGGAAGAACTCAAGGATCTAGATAGCCACCTATGGAGATTGATACATTCGATGGGAAGCAGCCTCAGTCATGGATCAGGAGATGCAAAAGGTATTTTCGATTCTATCACATTGATGAACTGAGAAGGTAGAACTAGCTGCGGTTTACCTCTAAGGGCATCCTGAAGTCTAGTATTATAGTTTAATTCGTAGCAATCCTTGTTTGACATGGAATTAATTTGTGCATGAACTATGTCAGAGGTATGGAGAAGAGGACCCTGGTGAGGTGATTGATCACTTTACTAAATCGACTCAAACTTTATTTGTGAGAGATTATATGACTCGTTTTGAGAACTTGGGAGCTATGATGTTGACAGTTACTCCTGGAGCTAGTGAGTCTTATTATATACCGAGTTTCATTAGTGACCTTAAACTAAGGATTAAAAACTTGGTTAAGGCATTGAATCCTGGAACCTTAACTCAAGCCTTTTCCAAGGCTAAATTGTTGGAGGCCACTATCTTGGTTGGTTCTAATGGGCCTAAGATCAAGGCTCCACACTCATCATCTTAGCAGCAAGTCACTTCTGTTAGTGGTCCAAAGACCTTGAGTATTGATAAGAAGAAACATTACAAGCTATGCTTCAAATGCAACCAGGGGTATTTTTTTTGGACATAAGTGTAATCCTAAGTTGTTAACGGCTGTGATTGGAACAGAGTCTCGTGAGGACTACGAGGTTTAGGAGGTAGAAGAGGTCCTTGAAGAGTAAGATGAGGAGGAACATGGGCAATATGAGGATGATGAAATGGAGATTTTTGTCAGAGCCCTCACTACTGGTAATGGCTCTCACAATACAATAAGAATCAAGGGAGAGGTAGGACACAAACGCATGTTGATATTGATTGACAGCAGAAGTACAGATAGTTTTGTGGATCCTAATGTGAAGCAGGTTGGGCATGAAATGATCACAAACATGTCCCTTAGCTGTCATAGTGGCTGATGGGAATTCCATGATCATGCAGATGAAGGGTCAAGGGTTCTATAGGAGAATGAAAGGGCACCAGTTTGAGTATGACTTTAGAGTACTTAATCTAGGAGGTTAAGCTATGGTCCTTGGGGTTGATTGGATGAAAACCATTAGCCTTTTAGTCTTTGATTTTGCTCATCTATTTGTATCTTTTGATAAATAAGGACAGAAAGTGGCTCTGCAAGGCATCTTGGAGAAAGGCTAATTGCAGATGATGAAGGGGAAACACGTTGAGAAGATGGTCAGGAAAGGGAAGTATCAATGGATTGGTTAGTTGTTTTCTATCATTGCTAATTCTAATGCAACTCAGGTGCTTTTTGATCCCTCTATTAGACAGTTGTTACAAGAGTTCGAGGACGTGCTTTTATAGCCATCTGCCTTGCCTCCTAAGAGGGCTCTGAATCATTCTATTCCTCTTAAGGCTCTTTCCAACCCTGTGAATTTAAGACCCTAGAAATACCCTCACTCACAAAAGAGTGAGATCAAGAGACAAGTGGAAGAGCTATTAAGAACAAACTTCTTTCGATGCAGTCACAATCCCTTTGCTTCTCCAGTGATTCTTGTCAAGAAGAAGGATGGCTCATCTCGAATGTGTGTGGATTACAAAAATTTTAACTCTCTCACCATTAAAGATAGGTTTCCAATTTCTATCATAGATAATCTGCTTGATGAGTTGGATGATTCCCAGTATTATTCTAAGTTGGACTTGAGGCAAGAATATAACCAGATTTGATTGTTGGACAAAGATATTCACAAGATTGCCTTCAGGACACACCATGAGCATTATGAGTATGTGGTTATGCCTTTTGGCTTGACCAATGCTTCGGCTCCTTTTCAAGCATTAATGAACTAGATGTTTAAAGCTCATTTAAGAAAGTTTGTACTGGTTTTCTTTGATGATATACTAGTTTATAGTCCCTCAATTGAAGCACATGTCAAGCATCTGAGGCAAGTCTTCCTGATTATGTGCAAGAATAAGTTGTATGCTAAGCTTGCCAAATGTTTTTTTGCTCAGAATAAAGTAGAATACATGGGACACATAGTATATAAAGAAGATGTTGCCATAGATCCTAGCAAGATACAGGTAATGAAGGAGCATGTTCCTCAAAACCTCAAGTAGCTGAGGGGTTTTCTTGGATTGTCTAGATATAATAGAAAGTTCATTGCTAGATATGGAGTGTTGGCCATGCCCTTGACTGATATTTTGAAGAAGGATGCCTTCTTATGGTCTAAAGTTACACGGGAATAATTTGAAAGCCTCAAGGTTGCTATGTGCTCTGCACTAGTTTAAATTATGCCTGATTTTGTAAAGCATTTTGTTCTAGAAACTGATGCCAATAGGATGGGAATTGGGGCAGTCCTTTCTCAACAGGAGAGGCTAGTGGCTTTCCTTAGTCAGGGTCTCAATCAATGGAATCAGTAGCTCTCGATTTATGAAAAAGAATACTTAGCCATATTACTATGGTGTAGAAGTGAAGGCACTATCTTGAGGGGCATCATTTTATGATCAGAACTGACCACTAGAGCCTCAAATATCTCTTGGAGCAAAAGATTAGTATTAGAGTGCAAAGGAAAGGACTTATGAAGGTGTTGGGACTAAGTTGTTCTATTGAATATCGCAAGGGGAAAGAGAACATTGTTGCTGACGCTCTCTCTTAAAGATTGAAAGGAAATGAATCTGGCTCTTGCTCAGCTATTTCCTATTTCTTACCTGAGTGGATGGAGGAAAGATACAAGTCTTATGAGGGGGGACAAGTTTGCTACAAATTGCATTAAAGCCTACAGCATGAGTAATTCATCCAATGTAGAAATTGAAGTCTTTGTTTTGAATGGAATGGTGCATATTAAAGGCAAGGTGTATATGGGGACCTCCAGTGATTTGAAAAAGAAGATCATTCAAGCTTTTCACTCTTCCGCTTGGGGTGGTCACTCTGGCATAGAAGGCACTTATAAGAGGCTGAAGTAGTACTTTTGCTGGGTTGGAGCTAAGAAGGGAGTTGAAGAATTTGTGCAGAGCTGTGACGTTTGTCAAAGGGCTAAGTCTGAGCTTGTCTGGTACCCAGGCCTACTGCAGCCCTTGCCCATTCCTAACAGGGTCTGGAAGCACATGAGCATGGATTTCGTGGAAGGTTTACCAAAGGATAACGGCAAAGAGGTGATCTGGGTCATTATGGATCCGTTTACTGAGCTTAGCCACTTCATTGCTTTGAGTCACCCCATCTCTGCTGAGAAATTAGCCAGATTATTCCTTGATCACATTTACAAGTTGCATGGGCTTCCTTAATCAGTTGTGTCTGATCGGGATAGAATGTTCACTTGTCAATTTTGGAGGAAGTTGCTCTTGTTGATGGGTTCTTCACTTGCTCTCAGTTCATCTTAACATCCCCAATCAGATGGACAAACTGAGAGGGTAAATCAAGGTGTGGAGCAGTATCTACAAAGCATGACTTTCACCTATCCGAAACACTGGTTTCGTTAGTTGTCCTTGGTAGAGTTTTGGTATAACACTCACTTTCATTCAGCTATAGGGACCACTCCCTTTAAAGCATTATATGTGTACGATCCTCCTTCACCAATGGTGCTGCAAGGTGTAACGTCTTATGTGGCAAAGGTCAATGATCTTCTTTCACAATGAAGACAACTAATTCAGCAATTAGAGGACAATCTTCAGCTAGCTTAGTCTAGGACGAAGTTCTTTGCTAATAAGAAGCGCTTTAATAGAATTTTTGCAATTGGAGACTTGGTGTTTCTCAAACTTCAACGCTACAGATAGTCCTCTATTGTAGAACGCAAGAATGTAAAGTTAGGGGCTCGTTTCTTCTGTCCTTACAAGATGTTAGAGAAAGTAGGCAATGTGGCTTATAGATTGGAGCTACCTTCTAATTCTTTTTTTCATCCTATATTCCACGTTTCGCTTTTCAAAAGACACAGGGAAGAAGGTAAAGATTGTTTAAGTAAGCCTCCTGAAGCAACAAGCAATGGAACTTTGATACAAGCTCATGCAGCAGTTCTAGACTCTCTGTGGTGCAGCAGCAAGGCAAAGCAAAGAAGGACGTTCTGATTTAGTGGGTCAATTTGTATCGAACACAAGCTAGCGGGGAGAACTTGGAATTTCTATGCAGTCAATTCCCTTCTTCTTCAGAATGATTTTAAGGAGCGATTATTGTCATGACCATGAAGGAATTTATGCCTTTTTATTTGATTTTTAAGTGTATTTTTCATTTGAATTCAAAGTATGGAATTGGCAAGAAAAACAGGTAAGGTTGTTAGTCGGGAAGAAGTGTTTAGCGGGAAAATGCTTGTATTTGGTTTCTTGCTTGTTTTGTTTTCTTTTGAGTTAGCCAACTATGTCTTTATTATAAATAAGCTTTAAACATTGTAATTGAGGATCATCCAATGAAATTGCTCTAATTTTCTTTCTCAACCCTTTCTCTCTAATTCTCATCTCTTTCACTTCTATATCTTCACAAACTCTCATATCTCAAGTTTATGATTCAAGTTTGATGTTGAATCATAAACATGGTCAGTTGAACCTGAGTCTACACATTAAGAACCTGGTGAACTCTCAACTGCATATGGCTCAATCAGATAAGATGTCTCCGCACCTTGTCCTGATAGTTTCTTTGTCTTAGCGGAAACAATAGCTAAGTACTCAGGGCAGTTCCTCTTCCAATAGTCATCCTTCCCCCCCCCCCCCCCCCCCCCCCCCCCCCCCCCCCCCAAAAAAAAAAAAAAAAAAACCCTTTACCCTTAATGGTTTCTTTTTCGTTGGCTTAGCTGCTACATTAGCAGCTTTTCCCTTATTCTTCCTTCCAGACTTTTACTGTGATGATTCCCTATGCTCCGTCCAAGGTGCCTGTGTTAAGTGGATAGTCTCCTTAGCTCTCATCACCCCTCCGCTATTTTCAACTATTTCATCAACTCAAGCAACAAGTAATCCTTATTATTCATTATATAGTTCAGCTAGAATTGAGTCAAGGACTCCACTAAAAAGCTAAGTGCCATGTCTCGCTGTGATTGACTATCACTCTTAGCACGAAGGAATTATAGATCATTTAAGTGAGCCATCATTTTCAGAACAATGTTCTAAAATGAACTTCCTTCAAACATTTTCATAAACATGAGCTTTCTCATAAGCTCTTATCGTGCTACTCCATCTTGCCCTTCAAACATCTTCTTGTGATGTTCTTTCATCTCCACTGTTGTCTTCATTTCAAGCATATGATCCTATAGAATGTTAGACACGGAAGCTAAGATATAACACCTGGTTAGATCATTAGACTTAATCCAGCACTCATAACATTCCTTGGCAACAGTGGTGGCATTATTAGCAAGCACAAGAAGATAGGGTTTAGTTAACATAAATTTATATCCCTCATGAATTAGCACAATATTAAGATTCATTTTCCAGTTTGGATAATTCGGTCTAGTAATGAGGCTATCCTTAAGTATGGAATGCAAAGCACCAGTAGCTATCATGATTACACTTAAAAGATATAAAATAAGCCATACGAGTCATGCATGTAACTATGGTATTATTTCTTTTAAAATTTAGCAATCATTATTAATCAGGTATCCATTACACCAAACATAACGAAAGAAATGATGATCCAAACTACCCACTCATTACTCCTCGTTGACAAGGCCACATAGCTTGGTTCGATTGAAAACATTTCTCTAATATTATATTTTTTGTAAGCTCTCACTAAATATTAATAATTCACCATTCTGTCCTCTGTCTCTAAAATAGTACAACAAAGCTCCTTAGGGTGGCTAATCTAGCACTTTAGCCTAGTGTAAACCATTACGTGGACATCCAAACAAGTTCAAAAAATACTCCACCTTGGCATGGCCTCACTCATTTGCTTGCAACGAAGTTTGGCCCCGCGGTAATGTAATCGGGATTTCATCTGCTGATTTTGACTTCAAAGGTGAATAGGAGCTCGTGCCGAAGAAGCCAATAGTCGTTTAAGTCGGCACTGATGGTTTCCCGAACTTCTTCTTTAATAAGAAGGTAGTTGGAGCAAAAATCTCAATGAGAATCAAGGATCTCCTCTTCTCTTCTAAACTTCCCCCAATCCTCAGCCTAAGGTGTATGAGATAGAACCTCATCTCACGTGCCCCAGCACATCAATTTCCAATCAACAACTTGGAGGTATGGCTGAGTGGCTTAAGGCATTGGTTTGCTTAGTTCATCCTAAATGAAGTCCAACCCTATATGCTGTATATCAACATCCTCCCTGGGAAGTAATGCACACTCACTATACTATTAGACCAATACTTGAGACCTAGAGTTTTCAACTTTGAACCTTGCTCGCACTTGATTTTTAGAACAAATTAGTGGATTTTAGCAATCTTAGATTACCTCATGATTTATTATTATAATATAGTTAGAATAATTAATTTACAATCCTATTCCCATTAAGAACACTTAAATTATTCATTCATTTTCAACATCTCATTAAAAGTTCTTTGAATAACATAAATTCAAGTCAATACAAGAGTCAAAAAATTTTCCAAGTTGTCTTAGAAAAATACTGATTATCATATAATCCCTTTTAAAATCTCATTCAAAAATTTAAAAGAAATTTTTTTTTTTTATGTCAGCGATGCCACCCAATTTTTCCTTAAAAATAATCATTCGTGTTTGTTATGTTTGTGATCAAATCACAAACATAAACTAAGATTAGGAGAGTATAGGATGAGAAAGTAGTGAAGGAGATGAGAAAATAGAAGAGTTAAGATGAGAGAGAGAAGGCTAATCTCAATGAGATTGGTTTGATATTTCATTTGATGAATGAAGATTGCACAAGATCAACCTATTAATAGAAACTACATACATTGAATCAAGCCGTAATCAAGCTTAACCGACTTAAACACAGCCGCCAAGCTTGACCAGCCAATTGACCTACACAATTAACGGCCAACCGACTTTGGTGCCAAAACTGGGATTTGAAAGCTACCGAGCCTAACGATACAATTAAGCTCCTTATTACATTGTATTGCATCACATTAAGCAAGAAACATAACAATCCCCTCACCTTAGAGCATTCTTGTCCTCAAGAATGAAAAGAAGGAAATTGGCTCTTTAAGAAACGCTTTGCTTCCCAATTGGTAAACGAATCATCCAACTTGCACCAGCTCACTCGAACCTCCTGTCCTGCACGGTCAGCTACTGCTCCTTGCGTTTGCTCTACTACTGCAGCAGGTTGTAAGATCAAAGCACCACTGGATCCTACTTCCGGAGGACTTGAAGATGGGCTGAGTCCCTTCTTGACCTGTTTTTTAAGAAGTGAGACATGAAAGACCGGGTGAATATACGAGTCCGGGGGAAGCTCCAACTTGTAAGCCACCTTGTCAATTCTCTCTAACACCTTGTAGGGACCAAAAACCAGTGCGCAAAGCTTAACATTTTTTCTTACTGTTGCTGTGGATTGCCTATATGGCTGCAATTTCAAGTATACCATATCCCCCACATCAAAATTGAAATCGACTCTCGTCCAATCTGCATACCACTTCATTCGGGCTTGAGATTCACTGAGATTATGCTTCAGCTGCTGCATAACATGTTTCCTCTGATGCACCAGCTCATTAACCTCAACCACACCTGCCCCCACTTCGTGCAACATCAAGGGAGAAGGAGGATCATACCCATATAATGCCTTGAAAGGTGTAGTACCAATTGAAGCATGGAAATGGGTGTTATACCAAAATTCTGCCAAAGATAGCCATCTTCCCCACACTTTAGGTGATTAAACACCATACCTCTAAGGTATTGCTCAATGCATTGGTTGACCCTCTCCGTCTGACCATTTGTTTGGGGGTGATAGGAAGAGCTGAGTGCTAAGATCGTTCCCAATAGTCCGAACAATTGCTTCCAAAATCGACTTGTAAAGAGCTTGTCTCGATCAGAAACTATGGATTGAGGCAAGCCATGGAGCTTGTAGATGTTGTCTGGGAGCACCCGAGCTAGCTTCTCAGCAGTCACAGGACGAGCCAAAGCAATGAAGTGCCCAGACTTAGTGAATCGATCCACTACTACCCAAATCACCTCTTTTCCTTCTGACTTAGGCAATCCTTCGATAAAATCCATGCTTATGTGCTGCCAAATACCCTCAGGAAGAGGTAAAGGAGGTAGAAGTCCTTGATACCTTTGATCACCAAGTTTAGTTCGTTGACAAACCTCACAACTTTGAACAAAGTTATGCACTTCCTTCCTCATTCCGGGCTAACTAAAGTAACCCTTCAGCCTCTGATATGTTCCCTCCATGCCTGAGTGTCCTCCCCGTGATGAATCATGAGTAGCACTGATAATTTGGTGTCCAAGATCAGTCGAGGTACCAATGTACAACTTCCCCTGAATTCTGATATTGCCTCGGGTAACAGATATCTGTGCACCAGCAGTCTGATTGCAAGCTTTACCCACGATTGCAACAGCTATACATTCTTGCACAAAAAAATCATTCTCATAGGACTGATGTAACTCTTCCATCCAAGCAGAAGAAACCACAGAAACAGCTCCAAGAGAACCCTGCTCAAGGTCCTCAAATCTGCGTGACAATGCATCAGCGGCCCAGTTCTCCTTTCCTTTTCTGTATTCAATGTCGTAATTGAGTCCTAACATCTTCATCAGCCCTTTTCTCTGTATCCTGGTGACAATCTTCTTCTCCAACAAGTGCTTCAGACTTTGGTGATTAGTCCTAATGAGGAAATGGTGCCCATCCAATTAGTGTCTCCACTTGTCAACCGCTAGCAAAATGGCAAGATATTCTTTCTCATATGTAGAAAGAACTTAATGTTTAGTACTCAAAGCTTGGCTAAGATATGCTATAGGCCTTCCACCTTGAGATAACACTGCCCCAATACCACTACCACTCACATCAGTCTCTAGAATAAAGCTTGAAGAGAAATCGGGCATTGCCAAAACTGGTGCTTTGCACATTTCAACCTTGAGTGCTTCAAAAGCCTTTTGAGCTTCATCCGACCACTTGAATGAATCTTTCTTCGACAGGTCTGTTAATGGCTTTGCTAAGGCTCCATAGTTAGCCACAAACTTGCAGTAATAGCCGGTTAATCCCAAAAAACCTCTTAATTGTTTCAAAGTAACCGGAGCTGGCCATTCCTTCATGGCTTGAACTTTTGTGGGATCTGTGGCAACTCCTTCACCAAAAATCACATGGCCAAGATACTCCAAGTGAGTTTGAGCAAAGGAACACTTGGCTAACTTAGCATACAACTTGTGCTTCCTCATGACCGAAAACACCTCTCCCAAATGCTTCAAATGCTCCTCAAACGATACACTATAAATCAGGATGTCATCAAAGAAGACCAACACAAATCTCCTAAGAAATTGTTTGAAGACATCATTCATAAGAGCCTAAAATATTGCTGGGGCATTTGTCAAGCCAAATGGCATGACCACAAACTCAAAGTGTCCATGATGTGTCCGGAATGCAGTCTTGTACACATCTTGCTCCCCCACTCTAATCTGATGATATCCTTGTCGAAGGTCCAGCTTGGAGAAGACTTGAGCTCCATATAATTCATCCAACAAATCATCTATAACTGGTATATGAAACTTGTCCTTCACAGTCATAGAGTTGAGTTGCCTATAATCAATACACATACGAGCCGTGCCATCTTTCTTCTTGACAAGAATGACAGGAGAAGCAAAGGGACTATGGCTAGCTTGTATGAAGTTGGTCTTAAGTAATTCATCCACTTGCCTTTCAATTTTTGTCTTCTGAGCGTGAGGATACCTATAAGGACTTATCTTTACCGGTTCAGCACCCTCTTTGAGAGGAATTACATGATCCAAACTCCTTTTGGGAGGTAAGGATTTAGGTACTTCAAACACATCTTCAAAATCAGTAACCAGAATCTGCACTTCTGGCTCAGTAATGCCAATCAGTTCAGCTGAGACAATAGCAAATAGATGGCCCACCCATTGGTAAGCACAACTCTGCAGGCCCTTCTTCAATTTACTCCCCTTGATTACCTATAATTGAGCTGGTTCGGATATCCCTTGCAAGGTAACCTTGGTGCCTTGAACATTAAAGGAGACTGTGAGATGAGTATAATCAAACAATACCGGGCTGTAGGCCCTCACCCAATCAACTCCGAGCACCATGTCACACCCTCCCAAAGGAAGGATTCTAAAGTCATAGCTGAACTTGCGGTCTTGCATCAACCAAGAGAAACTTTGGCATTTATTCTGAGTTGTGACTGTCTTTCCATTAGCCACGATAACTGTAAGAGGGTGCGTTTTGATCACTTCATGTCCTACCTTCTTGACCACTTTAGGATCCACAAAGCTATGAGTACTCCCACTATCAATGAGAATGATAATGGACCTCTTCCCAGCTTTTCCTTTAATCCGAATTGTGCTATGTGCTCTATTACCGGTTAGAGCCTTAACAGAAATTTCCACTTCAGCATCTTCCAAGCTTACTTCACTTTCTTGGTCTGAATCAATGCACTCCTCTAAAATTTCCTTACCATCAGAATGTTCACCAGCCTTAGTGCCTTCCACAGCCATGAGAAACTTGGGATTGCACTTGTGGCCAAATTGATAAGGCTGATTACATCGGTAGCACAATTTCTATTGAGTTCTGTCCTCCAATCTGTTTGGCCTATTTCTATTCGAGCCCTGCTGAATTTTGGAGCTATTCCCATGAGATCTGAAGCCATCATTTGCTGCTATGACCGTGGATTCATAGAGCTTGGCCTTTGCAAAGGCCACTGACAAATCAGTAGGATCTATCGCCTTGACTAAGTTCTTTAACTTAGGCTTCAACCCACTTATAAAAGCTGATACATAATACGACTCGGAGGCCTCAATTTCAGTCACAATGCTAGCCTGGAGGTTCTCCAATCTGGTCATGTACTCTTTCACAGTCGTCTCTTGCTTCACTTTATTGAATTTATTCACTATATCACTCTCATCCTCATCACTATACCGAGAACACAAGGCTTTGGCAAACTCATTCCATAAAATGGAAGGTTTACCTCTTATCAAGCTATAAAACCACACCTCATGATCACCAAGCAAATACACAGCCGCAATTTGAACCTTCTCTGATTCAGCAATGTCATAGAAGTGAAAATAACGCTCGCACCTCCTAAGCAAAGAATGAGGTTGTGTACCATCAAATGCATCAATTTGCACCCGAGGTTGTCTATGGTTATTGTTTCTGCTGTTGGACGACTCCTCATTACTTCCTGATCGTTGTTGATGCCAAGAATCAGGTGGTCGAACCAATTGATCAGCATTTACTTCTGGAGGTCGGAATGTATGCTCCATTTCTTGAACTCTATCACCGGTTGCAGCATCCCAGTTCGAAGGTCAAGATGGTACATGCTCACTGCGACCTTGCCTATCAGTAACCTCAGCATCATGTGCTCTAACTGGAGCTCCAGCTTCTCCCTCACGGTGTTGTGTTTCAACTTGTATTGAAGGATTTACTTGTAACACACTTGCTGGAATCAATGCTTCAGGCACAATAGGAGGATTTGGCCTCCTGAATTGCTCACGAATTTCAGCTAGTTTCACTTCCAACTGCTGCTTTTCACGATCAAGCCTCAAGGAAATCCTTTCCTCCAATTCTATGAATGCCTTGTGATTTGATCAGTTACCAAAAGTTCAACCTACTGTGACCGTTGCCAAATTTCACATCAAGTTGCTGACATATCTGCAAGGTCTGTTGGTTCAAATTTTAAACGGTTTCAGCATTAGACTCCCTAATTTGAACAAGCAAGCGATCGCTCATCATCTGCAATTGACTGTTTAATTGTGCATTTGTGACAACATCTCGATCAGCAGCATCATTGTTGCCAACAATTTCGGCATAAGAGGTCCTGGCAGTAGCTTTAGTTGCAGCCGATCTGGTAGTTACTCCACTAATCAATACCGCATCAGTTGATTCCATAGATGACCACGAATCAAGTGTATATGTTTGTTTTTTTTTTTTTTTTAACTTTTTTATATATCAATTAAGAGTTAACCGCAAGCATTTAACCTAAACATTCAAGATTGAATCCCTAAGCCAATCACAATGTGATCAATGGATATGTGATATCAATTTCGTTTGAATTTGGAAGCCAAACGAGGCTCTGATACCAATTGTTATGTTTGTGATCAAATCACAAACATAAACTAAGATTAAGAGAGTATGGGATGAGAAAGAAGTGAAGGAGATGAGAAAATAGAAGAGTTAAGATGAGAGAGAGAAGGCTAATCTCAAAGAGATTGGTTTGATTTTTCATTTGATGAATGAAGATTACACAAGATCAACCTATTAATAGAAACTGCATACATTGAATCAAGCCTTAATCAAGCTTAACCGACTTAAACACAGCCGCTAAGCTTGACCAGCCAATTGACTTACACAACTAACGGCCAACCGACTTTGGCGCCAAAATTAGGATTTGAAAGCTATCGAGCCTAACGATACAATTAAGCTCCTTATTACATTGTATTACATCACATTAAGCAAGAAGGCATTGGTTTGCTTAGTTCATCCTAAATGAAGTCCAACCCTGTATGCTGTATATCAACATCCTCCCTAGGAAGTAATGCACACTCACTATACTATTAGACCAATAATTGAGACCTAGTGTTTTCAACTTTGAACCTTGCTCGCACTTGATTTTTAGAACAAATTAGTGGATTTTAGCAATCTTAGATTACCTCATGATTTATTATTATAATATAGTTAGAATAATTAAATTACAATCCTATTCCCATTAAGAACACTTAAATTATTCACTCATTTTCAACATCTCATTAAAAGTTCTTTGAATAGCATAAATTCAAGTCAATACAAGAGTCAAAAAATTTTCCAAGTTGTCTTAGAAAAATACTGATTATCATATAATCCCTTTTAAAATCTCATTCAAAAATTTAAAAGGAATTTTTTTTTTTTTACGTCAGCGATGCCACCCAATTTTTCCTTAAAAATAATCATTCGTGTTTAATTTACTATAATCTCATTATATTAATGAAGTCATTTAATCTAATTAGATAATTATGTGAAGCACGAAAATTCTGTTTTCACAACCAAAAACTAAAAACAACATAAACATCGATGAATACATTCCCTTTAATTGAATTTTAACAATTTAAAACAATCAATTAATTATATAACAATTTATGTGAACATATTTAACAATGATTACGACATACTTTTATATGATCTCATCATAAATTCATATCTTAATCATGGTTTTTCAATTATGTCTAACAATGACCTTATGCACAGCATGAATAATTGAGTATGGCTCTTATACCAATTATTGGGCGGGAAATTTTATTTTCATAAACTAAAATTACATAAAACGATTGAAACTAACGTAGCAGAATCATAATTTAAAATTCTCGATTTTAAATATTTACATGTTTACAACTCTAAATATACGTAACAATGCATAGCATAGGAGACAGCCATGAAAAATAAGTAAATGTCCAAAAATCTCATACCATGTTATAGACCGCAAGTGTAAAAGATGCTCCAACAAAACCTCCGAGATCTACTCCACAATCCCTCTTAGCACTAGACGTGTGGGCGTCGTGAAATCAAGTAATTCTTAGAAACTATTTTTAAGAATTAATCTAGGAGGAGGCTTTTGCCTTTTTAACTCTCTGGTTAGTTAGGTCCAACTAATTTTTTATTGAACCCTAATGAGCCAGCCTGTTTCTTACATAGGGATCCAAAATCAACTCACTAATTTTGAATTAAAAAATAAATATAAAATCCTTGTTAAGTCAATATACCAAGATAATTGTACGTATCCTCTTTGGGCGTCACAGGGTGCCACATGGCACCCTATGACTAATTAGCACCATTAGGTGCGGATTAATGCAAGCTGGTTGGCAAACGGGCAATTTTAATTTTAGCTTGATAAACTAAAATTACATAATCGACCTCATTGCAAGTCAACATGCGGCACGTGTCACGCGCTGATTAACCTGAGTATTTTTTGTGTTTTTTCCTTTTGTTATTTTTTTAGTACAAATTCATCTCAAGAATTTTTGGTTTAGTAAAAATAATTTATTAAACTCTTAAATAAATAATTCATTTCATGGATTCTTTGGACTTCTTTAGGTGCATAATTTAGAAGCCTGTGTAAAGACCTCAAGGACAATTTATTCCTAGCTCAACATGAATAAAATCTAATTATCATCTCATGATAACAATTGATTATCATTTTGTAGAACTTAATTCCACTAAATGATTTATACTTCACCCTTGAAATAAATATATTTACTCGTTAAATTTTCCTATGATAGTTACGCACAATTGACTCCACTGTTAAATGTCCACGAGAAAAATAACTTAAACTACTATTGTCATTCTCTCTCACTTTTCTTTCTTAGTTCCCTACTTGTCCTTCTTAATAATTCATTAATACAGAAAAACACTTTTGCATGAATTAAAAATGTATGGAATCCTCTGCCAAAGTCTGTACAATCAGTTCAAACACTTTCGAATCAACAAAGGGGACATTTACATGGTAGATCCCTAGTAAAATATCAGTTTCCACTATCCTTCATGCAATTACACATCGAGTGTAAGATCCTAGTTATACTTAATAACCTGATCCTTTTAACACATCAAAGTAATTAACATTCTGTACATGAGTTCACACTATTTCTCATATTTAGAGTCATTGTATAAACAAAATATAGATGAGTTGCTCACTTCCGATAGTAGTGCAAAAATGAGCAAATCACGTGGTTCATTTAGTGTAACAATTTCATTCTAATGCACCAACATAACATTGTAGAACACCTTCTACATAACCAAGACAAGTTTTCTAAATGCTATATTAAAGTCTTAGCAGACAAGTTGCCCAAACTATCACTGGCTACGAACAGATTATTAAAATAACATTTTAATTTGTTATTAGACTATCCATGGCATAATCTCATCATCCACTAAACAGATATCCCGAATTTCATCTAAGGACTTCGGCCATTTCCTGCTACATGCTTTGAACAAAAACAACATCAAATGCATAAAATGAACTCATAAGCACATTGACAGCAATAAGCAACTTTTATTCACTAATAAAAATGTTCACATAAATTGGTTTCCCTAGGACACCAACTCTAATACAATCTTTGGCTCATCCATGGATACCCCTTCGAATAGGTTCAGGTTCTCCTTATATGTGTATGTCGATTTCTTTATAAAACCACACACTAGTGAAGGTCCTATTCTAAGTGAGTCAGGAGGGCAACTATTCGCAGTACATGAATTGGGTGCACAATCTTATAGCCTTTCAAATGTAGGTAGTGCCTTTGTTTTTATTTGAAGTGGACATTTTCCCTACCGTGTTAATGCATGGCAAGTCCGCACTGCATCGTAGGTCTATACTATGATAGTTTCCAAAGAAGCCATAGACAACTCCCTCTGTAGTCCTAGTCTCCTATTAACCTGATCATACACTCCACTTTTGAATTTCAAAAGCCTGCAAGAAAGACCTGAAGGTGCTAGGTCATATTGCATATTCCCTCACGGGTATTCAAGCATCTGGGTCACATACCCATTATCCATCACAAATGCTTCAAGCAAGGTAAATGAGCCTCCCTCCAGGTTTAATATACCCTTAGTGCCTTGAGAGAATTCTATTGTGACTCTATTCCCTTTAGGCCTTCCAGTTGTTCTTTCACATCTAAAGGGTTGGAGAATCAGAGTCAAGTAGTAGAAAACCAAAGCCCAGCAAGCCCTCCAAGAAGAAGCCATCTCCATGGACCAATAATTAAATGAGGCTACCAACCAGTTATCATCCATAGCGAAGTCATTATTTAGTATTAGGAGTTAACATTTCCAGTACTGTATAGAAGTTTTAGGCTATATAAGTGACTAACTTGTATTATTTTTTATTTTCCATGTATTATGAAATTATTAATGAATTACACATTTTTGTTAAACATGTCTCTCAATTTGGTAATTCCTTTTCTTTCCTCAATTACTTAAGGATCATTAAGTTGATCCTTGAGACATTGATACTAAAATTTGGCCCATGAATTAGAGATTCTAAATTTAAGAACTTCCTTCATAGAATCCCAAATTGAAGGCACACATTTCTTAAGGAACCTTCCATTAATGACCCTTGGATGAGTCATTCTATCTAGATCTTGGAGTAAGTAGGTATTTCCTCCTAACACCTCTATGACTTTGAATGGACCCTCCCAATTTTGAGACTCTTTCCAAAAAACATAGTCTTTCTAGCCAATAGGTAATGCCACTTTCCATACTAAGACCCCAAAGTCAAAGGACCATGGTTTGACCTTTTGGTTGTAGGCCTTGGCCACTCTTGCCTTTTGTTTTTCCTACTTATGAAGAGTGTTAAGTGCAAATTGGTTTAAATTAGTCAATTCATCCATTATATCTTGCTCATATCAAAGCTCAGAAAACCTCCCCTAATGAGCCAACCAAACGAAATAAACTGTAACTTGCATTAGCATAACAACATTATGGCCATACATTAAATGGAAGGGGGTTGTCCCAGTCGTATCACATTTGGACGTTCTACAGGCCCAAAGCGCATCAAATAGCAACTCATGCCACTTCATGGGATTGTCCTAAACCATCTTTTAAATATTGGCCTTTAGAATCTTTTTAGTAGACTTGGCTTGGTGATTTGCTTGAGCATAGTAAGAGGTTGAGTTCAAGATCTCAATATTGAAACTCTTGTAAACTCTTTAATCTTAACTCCATTAAAAACTTTAGCTTGGTTCACAGTCATGGTCTCTAGGATTCCAAAGCTACATATGATATATTGTTTGATAAAATCAATCACATCTTGTTTATTGATGTTTCTATATGGTTTAGCCTCCACCCATTTGGTAAAATAGTCATCCATGAAAAGAATGTCGGAATGCTTCTTGCAAGAAGGAAGGTTGATTTCTCCTATAATATCCATTGTCCATCCTCGAAAAGGCCAGAGATTAACAATAGCAGGCATCTCAATAGTAGGAACCCTTGGAAAATGACCATATCATTGGCATGCTCTGCATCCTTTGGGATATTTGATACAATTGTCCATCAATGACCGCCAATAGTATCCACAATATCTGATGAGCCAGTACATCTTATTACCGGCTATGTGGGATATATGGATGCCCTTATGGGCTCCAGTCATCACTAGCATTGCTTCATCTAGGCCTAGACACTTGAGAAGCACTTGATGTATTTTTCTACGTCTATCAAAATTTAATATAAGACCCTATGTATTAAACACACCTAATTGAAGTGTAGGGCAAGAGGGTGTCGAACCATAGGGCCTAAGAGTGCGTGAATTTAATCTATGACCTAAATTGATTTAACGAAAAGTGATATCTTTGCGTTAATTAATCTAGGAAACGATAATTAGACTAAAGTAATCTATTACTAATCGGGAACATGTATTAAATTGGAGCCCAGGGTTTCAAATCCATCATTAGCTAATTATTTTTGCGCTAACTCTTAAATTAGGGTTATTGATTGGCACACAGGTAGAAGTTTAGGCTACAAGCTTCAACCTACTAAGATAATGTTGTTTGTATTGTGTACTAACCTATCTAAATAAAGCATAAGGAAAATAGGCTCCACCTAATGTATTGTTAATTGTTACTTATTGACCCTATCCAACTAAAGTATGGGGAAGACAGGCTTTAAGTAACAATTCGGTTAATACTATTGCTTAATTAATTAATCCTAAGGCTACAAGCACAAAGAATTAATTTATAAATATCAATATCAAACTAAAGGTTACAAACTCAATAATCATATCAAATGAATAAATAATAAAAATATAATTCAAAGTATTTATCTCAACCAAACAATTCATGTAAACAATCGAATTAACCCGAATTAAAAGTAAACAAAAGTAAAGGCTAAGATTTCATCTAATCCCCAGAGAGCAAGTTAGCTCTCCATTAAGGATGATTCAGTGAAGAAGAAGTCGAACAAACTCATGTTGATCTCCACGCTAATTTCGCTCTCATTCCAATTTAATGAAAAAGAAAAATAAAATATAAGAGACAGAGAGAGAGAGAGAGCTGAGAGAAGAGAGAGAAACGGTGAGAAAATCCCCAAAACAACAGAGCGCGCCCCAAAAAACCAAAGACTGGCCAATTTAAATCCCCCCAAACCGACTTTTCTTCCTCTTCTCTAGGCCCTACTGGATCTCGGCCGAAACGATGGGTTGGAGGTTATGCGTTGATGATGGGTCGAGCTTGCTAGTGCTAGAGGTGAGTCGAGGCTCGGCGATGATGGTCTGGGCCTGGTGTTGATCATGGGCCTGCTGATGGTTGACGGCATCGGTGTGGGTGCTCGGCCTGAACAAGGCACAGGTCTGGGCTGAAACGGGCTGAGGTCGGTGATGGTGGTGTCGCGGGCTGGAGGTCGAATGGGGCCGGAGTTGGGCCGAGGGGATGCTGCGTGTGTTGGGCTGCTGGGATGATGATGATGCAGTGAAGTTAGGCCGAAGTTGCGCCTGCATTTGGGGCTTGAGGTTGATGATGTCCCGAATCTCGATTGACATGATTTAATTGTTTATGCATCGAATTTGCCTTATTTGCACCGAAATTTGACAATTTTCGGAACTTTACTTTCAAACCTGTTAAACATAAAAATTGCCAAAACGAGTGTAGAACTATCATTAAATAGGTGCAAAATAATTAAAATAACAATTAAAAGATGCGCAGTTATGAGATGCATCGACACCCCCATACCTAACCTTTGCTAGTCCTCGAGCAAAGCATATGATTTAACATAAAGACTACGGTGACCAACTACCCCAACTATCCCAACCTTTATCAAGTTTTCCGAGATTAACACCTATATTACAATTCAAGACAAGATTAAATCATCTAGAGCATTCTCCAATTCCATGAATTTAGATGATTAAACTTCAAAACTCATCATCGAATTTCATTAACCTTGTATCAACTAATAGGAATTACTCCAGCAACGCACAAGTGAAAGTGGATAGGATTTCATGCCATAGAATCTCCTCAAATTCTCGCTTCCAACCGAATATATAAAGGTTTTGTGCACCCGCACCATTGAATCACCTAAACACATGCCTAAACATAGAGAAATTTTAAGTGGCATATGAGTGACCACTTTACAATATTATGACCTCAGTATAGGACAAAAGAACATCTTTGTCATGAATGTACACCAGTTTTTTCTTTTTCCTTTTTCTTTTGGAGGAAACCCTTTTTTACTTTTTTCCTTTTCATTTTTCTTCTTTTTGTTTCCTCTGTCTTTTCTGTCCATTTTTGGATTTTTTTTTTCTTTTTATAACACGTACTTCATCATTACAATTGATATTGACCAACTAGTACTTTACATAACATCAAGGACAAGGATTAGGATAAGCCAATAGGGCAAGCTTGCAAAACTCAAGATATATAAGGTTGTTTACTTAAATTTTTAGATTTTTCACAACACAAAAGTCTTGTGCATAGTGAATATGTGAGCAGCATGAGTAGAACCCATTAATATCAACAATGATCAACAATACTCGTTAACAAGTATAGAGTAGAATCATTTAATTTCATGGAATTAAAAGAACTAAATAAGCAACTAATCCCATTGTCATCATAACATACGCGTCGATCAAGGAAAACTGGGCTAAACGGTTATGATGCACTCTAAAAATGCGCAAAAAATGATCAAATTTTAATTCGACCAAAAATGGGCACATGCAAATGAGCCTCACCCCCACACCTAAATCATGCATTGTCCTCAATGCAATAACATCAGTCATTAAAGGACAAGAGATAGGTGAGATGGGGCAATACAACCTGACGAGACAGCATGGACATGTATATATGATTCCTTCAACCCGATATAAGAATCAAAAAAGAGAGAAAACAAGCGCCGAAGCAACTAATTATGTCAAAAAAAGAAATTAAAAACAAGAAATAACAAACCTAGGTTGCCTCCTAGGAGCTCTAAATTTTACGCCTTGAGCCGGGCGTAGCGAATCCAGTAGAGATCAAGTATCAGTCCTGGTGTCTATCAAGGAGACAACTTCAATAAGCTATCCATCAGCAATGCCATCCAACTCAACTATATGTTTAAGCCTTTGACCATTTACAGTGAATGCATGACCATCTTTAGGGTGATATATCTCAATAGCACTTGAGGGGTATACCTGCTTAACTACAAAAGTACCATCCCACCTAGACCTGAACTTACCAGAAAAAAGATGCAATTCAGAATTAAAAAGCCAAACCTTTTGATCAGGAGCAAATGTTTTCCTTAAAATATGTTTATCATGAAAAGCCTTGGTTTTAGCTTTATAAATCTGTTCATTCTTGTAAGCTTTATTTTTTAACTCCTTAAGTTCACTCAATTGGAGCTTTTGGTTTGATCCAGCTTGGTCTAAGTCAAAATTCAAGGCTCTAGTGGCCCAATAAGCACGGTGATCTAGCTCAACTGGTAAGTGACATGCTTGACCAAAGACCAACCTATAGGGTGGCATACCAAGTAGGGTCTTATAGGCAGTGCGGTAAGCCCAAAGATCATCATTCAACCTAAGGGACCAATCTTTCCTATCAGTCGAACCATTTCTCAAGTATATACTTGATCTCACGGTTTGAAAGCTCTACTTGACCACTAGTTTGGGGATGATAGGGGGCGGAAATCTTATGATGCACTAAGTATTTCCTAAGAAACGCCTCAAATGGCCTATGAATAAAATGACTACCACCACCACTAATGAGTGCTCTAGGGGTACCAAAGCGGTTAAAAATGTCGTCCTTGACAAATTGCATGACCACTTTGTGGTCATTGGTCCTAGTAGGTAGATCCTCAACCCATTTAGACACATAGTCGACCCTTAAAAGTATGTAAAGAAACCCAAAATATGGGGGAAATAGTCCTATAAAGTAAATACCTCGAACATCAAATATTTCCACAATTGAAATGGGGTTCAAAGGAATCATATCTCGACACGTCATTGCGCCTGTGTGCTGACAACGCTCACATATAACACAAAACTTGTGAGCATCCTTGAACAGAGTAGGCCAATAAAAACCACACTATAGGACTTTTGCAGCAGTCCTTCGACCTCCGAAGTGTCCTACACATGCATATGAGTGACAAAAAGATAAAATACTACGATACTCACACTCTGGAACACATTTACGAATTACTTGGTCCACACAATGTTTAAACAAGTCATGGTCATCCCAGTAAAAGTGCTCGACTTGAGAGTAAAATCTATCCTTTTCTTGCTTAGATCAAGTAAATGGAATTGCACATGCAGCGAGGAAGCTAACAATATCTGCAAACAAAGGGCCACGTGAAAGGGAGACAACAAAAATTTTCTCATCGGGAAAAGTGTCATGCTTTGAAATAGATGGATCATGATTCTCAAAGAAAATCCTAGAGAGATGGTCAGCTACCACATTCTCTGCAACTTTCTTATCTCTAATCTCAATGTCAAACTCTTGAAGTAGAAGAATCCATCTAATGAGCCTAGGTTTCGCTTCTTTCTTTGAGAGAAAATATTTCAATGCAGCATGATCAGAATATATAATGACTTTTGACCTCAAAAGATAGGAACAAAACTTTTCAAGAGCAAACACAACAGCTAGCAACTCCTTTTCAGTGGTGGTGTAATGGTGTTGGGCATCATTAAGAGTTTTACTAGCATAGTGAAGGACATGAGGCACTTTGTTCATTCTTTGACCTAGGACGGCACCTGTAGCAAAATTAGAAGCATCACACATAATTTCAAAAGGGAGAGAGTAATCAGGTGGCTGCATAATAGGGGCCGACACAAGTAATGATCTAAGCTTTCGGAAAGCTTCTAAGCAAGTCTCATAAAACTCAAATGATATTTCCTTAACTAGCAAGCTAGTCAATGGTCTAGCTAACTTGCCAAAGTCCTTAATGAATCTCCTACTGAAACCTGCATGACCTAGAAAGGATCTAACTTGCTTCACGTTTGAGGGAGGGGGTAAGTTTGCAATCAGATCTACCTTAGCCTTATCAACCTCAATACCCTTCCTAGGCACTCTTTGACCCAATACAATCTCCTCTTGAACAACAAAGTGACTTTTTTCCCAACTTAAAACAAGATTGGTCTCTTCACATCTTTTTAGCACAAGCCTTAAATTCTGCAAACATTCATCAAACCAAGGTCCAAAAAAAAGTGAAATCATCCATGAAAACCTCAAGAAATCTGTCTACCATGTCAGAGAAGATAACCATCATGCATCTCTAGAATGTACCGGGTGCATTACATAAACCAAATGGCATCCTACTGTAGGAAAATGTGCCAAAAGGGCACGTAAAAGTCGTTTGTTCCTGATCCTCTGGGTAGACTACTACCTGGTTATATCCTGGATATCCTGAAAGAAAATAGCAAAAGCTCTGACTAGCTAGCCTCTCTAAAATTGGGTCAATGAATGGTTAATGAAAATGGTCCTTCCTAGTGGCAGAGTTAAGCTTCCTATAGTCAATACATACTCCCCAGCCCGTGGTCACTCCAGTAGGCACTAACTCTCCATCGCTACTCCTAATCACTTTAACACCCGACTTCTTTGGGACTACCTAAATAGGGCTAACCCACCTACTATCAGAAATTGGGTAAATGATACCCACATCAAACAACTTCATAATCTCTTTTTTTACCACTTCCTTCATGTTAGGGTTCAACCTCCTTTGCATCTCCCTAGTGGGTCGAGCACTCTCATTAAGAAAAATCCTATGCATGCAAATGGAAGGGTCTATACCCTTCAAATTAGCCACAGACCACCAATGGCACTCTTATGATCACTAAGCACTATCATCAATGCATCCTCTTGTTCCCTAAACAACTGTGAAGAGATAATCATAGGTAAGGTCTCATCGGGTCCTAATAAAGCATACTTGAGAGTAGATGGGAACGACTTAAGTTTAAGTTTGGGTGGTGAAATTATGGAAGGCAAGGCAGGGGAATCCGAAAGCGTAGGTAAAGCTTCTACTTTTGATGACAAATGACAAGTCTCTAAAGGGGCACATGACTCAAGCAAATCATTCATCTCTCTAATGTCAGTTGCAACCTCAAAATCGTCGGAACAGTCATATACTAGCGCTCGCTCAAGGGAATCATTAACTAGGATAGAAGGGAGTGTTTGGTCCACCAAATCAGCAATAATATCCTCCCAGAAACACTCCGACGCATCTTCACTAGTGGGGGACAACGAAGCCTTAAAATATTCAACCTAATAGTCATATTGGCAAAGCTAACATCCGGTATCCCATATCTACAATCGATGGTAGCATTGGCCGTCTCTATGAAAGGCCGACCTAGAATGACAGGGACATGGTTTTTCGAATGGCTAGAAGGTTCCATATCAAGCACAAGGAAATCAGCAGGAAACAAGGCTTTGTCAACTCTTGCTAGCACGTTAATTAGCTCACCACAGGGAATCCCAGTTAATTTATCTGCCGATTGCAAGGTCACCGTTGCAACTCTCCCAGGCCAAACTTCTCATAAACCGAGTAAGGAATAATGTTGACACTCGCTCCTAAGTCCAGAAAGGCTTTATCAATATGGTTGTCTCCAAGTGAACAAGAGATGGTGGGGATACCAGAATCTTTGTACTTAATTGGAGTGTCACACTTCAGAATAGAGCTCACTTGATCGGCTAAAAACACTTTTTTAGAAAGATGTGCTCTAGATCGGCTCTTTTAGTTCAGTAGATCCTTAATGAACTTCGCATAGGCTGGGATCTGTTTAACAACATCAAGAAGGGGAATGTTTATCTTTGCTTGCCTAAACATCTTCAAAATGTCTTCCCACTTCTTGTCCTTCCCATTTGGATGTGGTGCAACTAAAGCTTAGGGGAAGGGTACCCTAGGTTCATATGACGAGGGAAGATCAAAGGCTTTAGGAGTGAGAGAAGGGTGCGTGACCTCATCAGTTTCCTTTTCTCTTTCCTTGCTCTTCTCTTCTTTCTCACCACTCATGGGTACTTCACTTTCAACTCTCACCCCATTGTCAACCTCCTTCCCATTTTTCAACACTGTGATGGATTTTGCTTGTTCTTGCCGAGAAGGATAGTTTTCTTGTCTTACATAGTTCCTAGGGTTCTCTACAACCTGGCTAGGGAGTCGTCCCTCATCCCTCCTACTCAGAGTGTTAGCTAGTTGACTTATTTGGGTTTCTAGCTTTGCAAACAATTGTGTACAGGGGTGGAGGAGTTGGGAATTAACTTCTAAACCTTTTAGTGCACTCAATACCTTCTCTTCAAAATTTGAATTAGAGCTCAAATTAGGAGGTTGAGAGTAGTTAGAGGCATACCCTTGCGGTTGAAAATCGACCGGCCGTGGCATACCAGATTCTTGAGGTCGTGGGTTCTTTTGTTGTGGCATAAACCGTCCTCCTCCTTCTTGCCTCCAGGAGAAGTTAGGATGGTTTCTCCAGCCCGGATTGTACGTGTTAGATTATGGGTCGTTTCATGTGAATCCTTGGGCTGCATTGACTTGTGCCTCCGACCACTCCACATAAGGTGAAGCAGAGGGGCAGTCATGTGTAGAATAAGAGACACTAGAGCATGAAAACCAAATACTATGCACATTTGAAACATGAGACACATTAGGTACAGCAGAGGGGGCCAATGTCATCTTAAATAGGGAAGTTAACGGCCCTACAAAAGAGGCAAGAGAGTGTACTTTCTTATCTAAAATGGAGGTGTGAGCAATCTCATTTACTCCTCTATTTAAACTAGTAACATTAAGACGTGCATGTGCGGTAGATTATTGTGAATTCTCATTCAAAAGTTCAAACAGTTCCCACGCCTTATCATCATTCTTTCTAAGGAACTGACCACCACAGGAGGCATCAACAGTTTGTTGACCTTTCTTGTTTAACCCGTAATCGAAATTTTGGACTAGTTTCCATTTAGGGGTAGCATGATGTCGGCAAGCTCGTAAGAGTTCCCTAAACCTATCCCAGCTCTCACGAAACTCCTCAGTAGGGAGTTGGGCAAAGGTATTAATGGCTCTCTTAGCAGTGTTAGTCTTACTAATGGGATATAATTTCATAAGAAATTCTCGTTGCATTTGATTCCAAGTACTAATCGTCCCACTAGGTAAGGTTCCTAACCAATACTTAGCTTTTTCCTTTAAAGAGAAAACAAAGAGGCGAAGTAAGATGGCATCATCACTAACGTTACGAATCTTGAAGGTTGAGCAATCCTCCATGAAACTGTCCAAGTGTGTGTACGGGTTCTCATTGCCTAAGCTGTGGAACGAAGGAAGCATCGGTATAGTATGTGGCTTATGTTGGAACTGATGGGCTACAGACGGAAACTTAATCAGAGTTAGCACTAGCAGATTTTACTCGGTGTTGGGCTCTAAGGTCTCTTAAAATTCTTTCAATTTCAGGGTCAAATATGGTAAGGTCAAGAGACAAAGAGCGATGACTGTGCATGAACAATTAACCACACAAAGTAAGTAAATTAAAAATTACATAAGCAAAGCAAATAAAACAAACGAAACAAATACTAAAAAAAAAAAGATAAATAACAAGATACTGTTACACTCGGGCTTGAACCACGAACGTAAACTAAGTAAAATGCGGATAGATTGAGAATTTGAGATGAGAAAGAAGTGAAATTGAGATGAGATAGTAGAGAGATTAGAGTTCAGATGAGATAAGAAGGGAAAGGAGGTGAGAAAATAGAGAGAGTTAGATGAGAGAGAGAATATTGATCTCAAATTGAGACTTGTGCTTGATATTTTGATTGAATGATTTCAGATTTACACTCGATCCCTTATTTATACACAATCTATTACATTGAACCTAGACATAAGCTCCTAACCAACTAAGAAACATCTAGAATCATCTAGAATAGCTAACTAACTAATATTTGAATGTTTTTTATTATTGTTGGCGCCAAAACAAAGCAAATAACAGTAGCAAATAACAGCAGCAGCCACGCACCACCTGAACACAGCAAATCAGAATAGAATAGAACAGCAGTTGCAGCATTTTAACAGATTTAACTGAATTTTAACTCCCTACTGATTTTCCCGCCAAAAGCCAAATTTAAACTCAAACCTCGGATTCTCGGTTTGTAACATTCCCTTCCCCTTGAAAAAATTCTTGTCCTCAAGAATGAAAGAGAATTGAGACTTTGAAAATCAACTATTAAGGCTGAAAGGTTGCTATTGTCTTGGCCAGTGTCTGTGAACATTGAGTTGTTACTGTAAAGACTAAGAAATACAGCGGGTGAGAACTTCTTGCTGCAGTATAGCTTGGTGAACAACTCACAGATATCCTCCCAATAGCATAGGTTCTTGAAAGGGACCCTATTGATCACAACTACACTCAAAAGAGGAAATACATCTTGCCGAACTTGCTGATCGGCATGCCGATTGTGCATTACAGCATCTGGAATTGGATTTTGAAGGCTAACACCAGCTGTTTGAGTTTGAAATTGAGGATTAGCTGACACATTCAGGGGCAACTTCATCTTTTCCTTCATGAGATCATAAGACTTATTCAATAACACTTCATTTGGCTTGAGAAGTAAAAATTCAGGATGCCTTCCATGATATTCCAAGATTGGCTTTTCCTCCATTCTCACTTTGTTGCTTGAATTGCATTTCTTAAGATGAAAATGAAGGATCAAGCTAACTTCAATACCTTGCTGCATTAGAAGTTTAACACACGACTTCCTCATAGTAAGTACTTCAATGTGTACTACTAACTGCTTTGCTGTAATTTCCACTGATTCTAAACCTTGCTTAACATTTCCAGCTCCAAAATCTCACTACATGGTAAGGCGTTAGTGTCCTGATCTAAACAATCCAGTGCAGCAGCTTCCCTATCAACATCTGTAACTTGCTGATCATGTTGGCAAAACACACTACATTGAAGATCCTTAGAGTTTGGCTCCTCCAATTCTTCTACTGTAGCCTTCAAAACCACCTCTGGAATTCGATTTTGAGGCATGCCTTCATTTGATTGAAGAGGGACTTGAGGACTAACATTTACATTAGCAATTTGAGATCCTTCTTCAACCTCTTGCTTCAATTTCGGCTTTGTCAACTTCCTTTTACCCCTAAAATCTTTCAACGCTTCACTTCGACGATTTCTCTTCGATTTACTCTTTGCCTTCTTAATCATTCTTTTGACATGTGAATCATATTTCCATTCCGGATACATGTCATATTGTGCCTCAACGTCATCAAGATAGTCTAACTCTAGCAAAGAGTCTTCATAGGGATCATCTTGCTCAAACTCAGGTTCTTCAAGCTTGTATTCATCACCTTCGGCCTTATTAGAAACAATTTCATCACCAACGGCAACAGATTCCACTCCCTCTTTTCGCTTATCACGGAACTTCCATTGCCTAACGCTATCCGCTAGCGCCGGAAACTCATTTGCATCAAGAACACTAGCACAGTCACAACTGATGTTAGGATAAGCCAAACATTGTCGAATCATAATTCGCTGCATCATTTCGTCCCATTCCTGTCTTAATTTCTCAAAAGACTCATCCAACTTTGATTGAAAAGAGCTCATATCAGCCATGCTTCACTCTGAATCTTCACAGTCTGATCTGTTCGATGCTGATAGATTCACTGATGTTCTGACTTTGGAAGAAAATCTGAATATGATCAATAATTTTCTGAATTTCTAGATCAAATTTGTGAATCAAAAACTGCATTGATCTTTGATCAATTTGTCCTCTCGCTGAAATCTAAATTTAACCAGCAAAACAACACCGAATGGAACCAAATCTGACTGACTTGATCTTGAGCTGATTATCTTAAAACCTGATCTGCACACTGATGATCTGAGTTTACAAGAATCTGAACTAATCTTCGTTGAGCAAGATCACGCAGTAGATTCTTCACAATTTGAACTTCACTGCAACATTTTTCCTTTTTTTTTTTTGAAATTTCAAGATCAGATTTGAGAATCACAAATCTGAATTGATTTTGATCAGATTATCCTGAATCGATCTGAATTTGATTTTTTTTAAAATTTTTTTATTTTGATTACGCACTCAATTGGAAGCCAAACGAGGCTCTGATACCAATTGTTACCCTCGAGCTTGAACCACGAATGTAAACTAAGTAAAATGCGAATAGATTGAGAATTTGAGATGAGAAAAAAGTGAAATTGAGATGAAATAGTAGAGAGATTAGAGTTCAGATGAGATAAGAAGGGAAAGGAGATGAGAAAATAGAGAGAGTTAGATGAGAGAAAGCATATTGATCTCAAATTGAGACTTGTGTTTGATATTTTGATTGAATGATTTCAGATGTACACTTGATCCCTTATTTATACACAATCTATTACATTGAACCTAGACATAAGCTCCTAACCAACTAAGAAACATCTAGAATCATCTAGAATAGCTAACCAACTAATATTTGAATGTTTATTATTATTGTTGGCGCCAAAACAGAGCAAATAACAGCAGCAGCCACGCACCAACTGAACGCAGCAAATCAGAACAGAACAGAACAGAACAGCAGTTTCAGCATTTTAACAGATTTAACTGAATTTTAACTCCCTGCTGATTTTCTCGGTTTGTAACAGATACCTTAAAATCTACTTATACATGAAAATCACAAGAAAAATAATGCTAATAAAAAGAAAATAAAAATGTTTTTTATTTTTTTATTTTTTTATATAAGAGACAATAACAATTAAAGAGATTTAAAAACTAAAAATCCTAAATTAAGAATCAAATTAAGATTTCAAATCCTTGGTTAAAAAATAAAATAAAATAATTTAAAATTAAAGAAGAAATAGAAAGTTAAAAATCAATGGAAATCACAAAAATAAAATCACGAACATTGCTTAGTCCCTGGCAACAGTGCCAAAATCTTGATGTGTTTCTCTACGTCTATCAAAATTTAATACAAAACCCTATCCATTAAACGCACCTAAATTGAAGTGTAGGGCGAGAGGGTGTCGAACCATAAGGCCTAAGAGTGCGTGAATTTAATCTGTGACCTAAATTAATTTAAGGAAAAGTGATATCTTTGTGTTAATCTAGGAAGCGACAATTAAACTAAAGTAATCTACTACAAATCAGGAACGTGTATTAAATTGGAGCCTAGGGTTTCGAATCAATCATTAGCCAATTCTGTTTGTGTTAACTCTTAAATTGGGATTATTGATTGTCACACGGGTAGAGGTTTAGACTACAAACTTCAACCTGCTAAGATAATATTGTTATTATTGCGTACTGACCCTATCTAAATATTGCATAAGGAAAATATGCTCTACTTAACGTGTTGTTAAATATTACGTATTGATCCTATCTAACAAATGTATAGGGAAGATAGGCTTTAATTAATAATTCGGTTAATATTATCGCTTGATTAATTAATCCTAAGGCTACAAGTACAAAGAATTAATTCATAAATGATGAGTTTTTTTACTAGCAAGTGCACTAGTCTCTTCAAGTAATACAGAGTGAGTAGAGTATCGTTCCCACGAGGATTGCAAAGTGAGTACTGAAATTAATAGCTTTAATACTATTTAAAAAATCGAAGAATTGGAGATTTTGATATGAAATAAAGTAAGATAAAATAAAATAAAAATAAAAAGTTAAAACTAGACTAATATTAGCCGATGGAAGTTTTTTTTTTTTTTAGTTAATAAAGTCTAAGGCATCCGATTTCACTTTAGTTGCATCAATATGCCTTTTCTATCCTCGATATTCAAGTTGTTACTATGTGTTGATGGTTAAAAATCCTAATTTACTAAACATTCCCGTTTGAGCAACATTTAGCGTACTATATAACATATTAACCCATCACTTTCGTGCATGAATTTAAATAAGAAAAGAGTTATAAAAGCTCTATGATTTTCTTTTAAAAACCACACAAATCGCGTTAATCTCTCTCGAGCATTCGCCCAATTTGTGGTGCTTATGACCTCAGCACTCATCATAAATCTCCTTTCGGTCTCATTATGAATCATTATAGGCCTTAAATGGTGATCAAGCATTTAAAAATCATGAAAAAGTGTGATAAGCACTTCAACAACGCAATAACATAAACATTGAATACCTTAAATTAGAAATAAGCGTATTTTACAACTTAGGTTACATCGTAGCCTTAGATTAATAAAATTAGTTCATGTTAAACTTAATATTAAACATTAAAAACATCAAAATACATGAACTAATGAACAAAAATGATAAAACAAACAATAAATAAAAAAAAAAATAGCAAAGAACAGGTTAGGTCCGCTGCACAGACCCGACCCCTTCTCACCCCGATTTCACTCGATTTTTTTTTGGGTTTTTTGGTCTAAACACTTCATGATCCTACTCCCTGCATCCTCCCCTATTTATAAAAGTAGAGATTGGAATAAAAAACTAAAAGAAAATCTCAAAAATCAGCTCCCAATTGTGCTTCCCAGCTGCAGCTGCTGTCAGTCTGCGAGTTGCTAATTTTTTATTGATTTTCTTGATTTTTTCTACACTCCACCGCCCAAATTCTGCTCCAAAACATCATATTGATGTTTTTTCAAGCTTTTACAATGAATTTGGCTAAAACAAATCGAGTTTTAATTTCCAAAATGCAAGTTGTTCATGAAAATGCTGAAATCTGTCAAAATTTTCGGCAACCTGATTTTCAGCTCGTTTTTCTCCATTGTTTCACCAAATTCTCCACCCAAATGCTGCATAAACATGTTAAAAAGATGTTAAATAACTTATTTAAGCTTTGGTTCAGTGAATTTAGTAAAACAAAACTTGCTAAAATCGAGCTGCAAAGTGACCTTCCTGAGCAGACTGCAAGTTGCTTTGCAACTTGTAATTTTTTTAATATTTTTCGTTTTTTTCCTTTTTTTTATGTAAAAGAATGCTTAAAATAGCTTTAAGTAATGTTAGATTGTATCATACAATACATAAAACATGAATAATGAGGATAAAAGTTTGAATTTTAGCTAAAAATTGATGCAAAACTTGTGAAATAGGATGTAAGTTAAGTGTCATTGGTAATTTTGTACAATTTTTGTTATTATTTTACAATTTTCTTATTTATCTTGCTTTTACTTGTTGATATTAATGATAAAACTAGCAAGATTTAATACAAAATTGGTGTTTTTGCAATAAAGCAGCAAAATAGCCAAAACCGAGCAAAAACGAGCAAAAGTGATAAAAATTAGCATTAAAATAGTTAAAAATGTATTAAAATGATATAAATAAATATATACAAATTTAAGGTTATCAAAATACCCCCAAACTTAAATCTTGCTCGTCCCTGAGCAAGACTGAATATTTCAACACCATATGTCATGTTTTCAAGAATTTTTCTACTGTTTAAAGCAAGCGCACTCTAATTCAAAAATGAATAACCGAAAATCAATGTTTAAGGCTTTAAAGGAAAAATCATCCTTTCTAAGGAAAAACCTGTCAATCACCTAGGTAGCTGAGATTCAGAAGTTATGATAGCAAATTAAGTTTATCCGTTCTTTCAAATCTCAAGACATTCAAACAGAATAGAGGAAAAAATTCATTGCACTCATAACAAATCTTATCGAGTATGCCCAAAATTAAAATATTGTTTTTTTTTTTCATTTTTATTTTTATTTTTTTTATGAAGAACTTATTTGCTCAAGTCACTTTTCGGCTCATAACTTTATCTTCAGCGAGAATCAAGCTCCGACTCCTGGGCGATGACCCATAAGTAAGAGAAGCCACCACTGAGATTCATTCTCTGTGACTCCCCTGAGTTTATCTATAGTGAGAATCAAGCTCCGACTCCTGGGTGATGACCCATAAGTAAGAGAAGCCACCACTGAAATGCCCTCAATATTGGGTAGCACATATCTTTATTTTATGCGAGATAGTGGTGCCAGAGATACAATTTTCTCTACTTTTTTTTTTTTTAATTTCATATTTTTGTTTTAGATTCAGACATAACTCTTCAAAGCTCATTATAAGATGATAATCCTTAATGCAATCCATTCAGATTTGAATATCTCTAAATAAGAAAGAAAGGTAAAACAACTATTCTAACTAATGAACTCAAATACCATGGTTTTATCAAGATAATGCCTTAGATTTTTGTTTCACTATTAAAGCAAAAAAATAATCGATTCTTAGGTTATTACAATTAAATTACAGTAAACAAGTTAAGAAAGAGTAGAAAAATACACTAAAAAGCATTATGATAAGTTTTTTAAAATACAAGGGGACTTTTTTTAAAAAAATATATATATTGCTGTTATTATATTATTATTATTCAAAATGTAGTAAAACTTAAAGCGTAGAAAATTTTTTTGTTGGCCAACCCTATTTACATCCCCATACAAAGGCTCCGAATTCTGGGAGGCACTTAAGCCGACTCTAAAACAGACTGTAACAGAAAACTTGGTCAAAATTTTTTTAAAAAAAAATAATTCATTAAAATTTTAAAACTTTACTCTCCCACCCCCAAACTTAAAAATTAAAATTGTTTTTAATGTTAAAAGGAATATAAAGAACAAGCGGGAGAGAGGTACTTCCCCGGTTTGAGGATTGCTCTTTGATGGTGTATGTGGGCATCGTGCCACCCCCAAACTTATTGTAAAATACCTGTTTAAACAAAAAATAAATGTGGGACAAAATAATAAAAGGAAAATAAAATTAGATAAATAAAAATAAAAACACTTGGGTTGCCTCTCAAGAAGTGCTTAGTTTATTATTGTTAGCTCGATTTTCTGGGTGGATCTAATTTATCTAGATGGATTAAAAAGTTAAGAAAAAATTTAAAATTAATCAGAAAACTAAAAATAAATAAAAATCTATAATAAAATAAAATAAATGAATGAAGATTAATTTTTCATATTTTCAACAAAATTTACAATCTATCAACAATTTCAAATTATAAAATCAAACAAAATATTTTTTTCTTTTTATATACGAATTTTTTTATTTAATAATTTTTTTTTAAAAGAATTATCTTTACAAATAAAATGAATGAATGAAAAGAAATTCATATTTCAAATTTAACAAAATTTACAAATTATTAACAATTTCAAATTAGTATCAAAACTATATGGTATCAATATCACTCAATTACAGACAATCCCTGGCAACAGCGCCAAAAACTTGATGTGTATTTTTACTAGCAAGTGCACTAGTCGCTTCAAGTAATATAAAGTGAGTAGAGTATCGCTCCCACGAGGATTGCTGAGTGAGTACTGAAATTAATAGCTTTAATACTATTTGAAAAATAGAAGAATTGAGGATTTTGATATGAAATAAAGTAAGATAAAATGAAATAAAGATAAAAAGTTAAAAATAGACTAATATTAGCCGATTTAAGTTTTTTTTTTAGTTAATAAAGTCTAAGGCATCCGGATTCACCTTAGTTGCATCAATACGCCTTTTCTATCCTCGATATTCAAGTTGTTACTGTGTGTTGATGGTTGAAAATCCTAATTTACTAAACATTCTCTTTCGAGCAACATTTAGCGTACTCTTTAACATATTAACCCATCACTTTCGTGCATAAATTTAAATGAGAAAAGAGTTATAAAAGCTCTATGATTTTCTTTTAAAAACCACACAAATCGCGTTAATCTCTCTCGAGCATTCGTCCAATTTGTGGTGCTTATCACCTCAGCACTCATCATATCCTACTCCCTGCATCCTCCCATATTTATAAAAGTAGAGTTTGGAATAAAAAACTAAGAGAAAATCTCAAAAATCAGCTCCCAATTGTGCTTCCCAGCTGCAGCTGCTGTCAGTCTGCGAGTTGCTGATTTTTTATTGATTTTCTTGATTTTTGCTACACTCCACCGCCCAAATTCTGCTCCAAAACATCATATTGATGTTTTTTCAAGTTTTTACATTGAATTTGGCTAAAACAAATCGAGTTTTAATTGCCAAAATGCAAGTTGTTCATGAAAATGCTGAAATCTGTCAAAATTTTCTGCAACCTATTTTTCAGCTCGTTTTTCTCCATTGTTTCACCAAATTCTCCACCCAAATGCTGCATAAACATGTTAAAAAGATGTTAAATAACTTATTTAAGCTTTGGTTCTGTGAATTTAGTAAAAAAAACCTTGCTAAAATCGAGCTGCAAAGTAACCTTCCTGAGCAGACTGCAAGTTGCTTTGCAACTTGTAATTTTTTTAATATTTTTGGCTTTTTTCCTTTTTTTTTTTATGTAAAAGAATGCTTAAAATAGCTTTAAGTAATGTTAGATTGTATCATACAATACATAAAACATGAATAATGAGGATAAAAGTTTGAATTTTAGCTAAAAATTGATGCAAAACTTGTGAAATAGGATGTAAGTTAAGTGTTATTGGTAATTTTGTACAATTTTTGTTATTGTTTTACAATTTTCTTATTTATCTTGCTTTTACTTGTTGATATTAATGATAAAACTAGCAAGATTTAATACAAAATTGGTGTTTTTGCAATAAAGCAGCAAAATAGCCAAAACCGAGCAAAAACGAGCAAAAGTGATAAAAATTAGAATTAAAACAGTTAAAAATGTATTAAAATGATATAAATAAATATATACAAATTTAAGGTTATCAAAATACCCCCAAACTTAAATCTTGCACGTCCCTGAGCAAGACTGAATATTTCAACACCATATGTCATGTTTTCAAGAATTTTTCTACTGTTTAAAGCAAGCGCACTCTAATTCAAAAATGAATAACCGAAAATCAATGTTTAAGGCTATAAAGGAAAAATCATCCTTTCTAAGGAAAAACCTGTCAATCACCTAGGTAGCTGAGATTCAGAAGTTATGATAGCAAATTAAGTTTATCCGTTCTTTCAAATCTCAAGACATTCAAACAGAATAGAGGAAAAAATTCATTGCACTCATAACAAATCTTATCGAGTATGCCCAAAATTAAAATATTCTTTTTTTTTTCGTTTTTATTTTTAATTTTTTTATGAAGAACTTATTTGCTCAAGTCACTTTTCGGCTCATAACTTTATCTTCAGCGAGAATCAAGCTCCGACTCCTGGGCGATGACCCATAAGTAAGAGAAGCCACCACTGAGATTCATTCTCTGTGACTCCCCTGAGTTTATCTATAGTGAGAATCAAGCTCCGACTCCTGGGTGATGACCCATAAGTAAGAGAAGCCACCACTGAGATGCCCTCAATATTAGGTAGCACATATCTTTATTTTATGCGAGATAGTGGTGCCAGAGATACAATTTTCTCTACTTTTTTTTTTTTAATTTCATATTTTTGTTTTAGATTCAGGCATAACTCTTCAAAGCTCATTATAAGATGATAATCCTTAATGCAATCCATTCAAATTTGAATATCTCTAAATAAGAAAGAAAGGTAAAACAACTATTCTAACTAATGAACTCAAATACCATGGTTTTATCAAGATAATGCCTTAGATTTTTGTTTCACTATTAAAGCAAAAAAATAATCGATTCTTAGGTTATTACAATTAAATTACAGTAAACAAGTTAAGAAAGAGTAGAAAAATACCCTAAAAAGCATTATGATAAGTTTTTTAAAATACAAGGGGACTTTTTAAAAAAAAATATATATATTGCTGTTATTATATTATTATTATTCAAAATGTAGTAAAACTTAAAGCGTAGAAAATTTTTTTGTTGGCCAACCCTATTTACATCCCCATACAAAGGCTCCGAATTCTGGGAGGCACTTAAGCCGACTCTAAAACAGACTGTAACAGAAAACTTTGTCAAAATTTTTTTAAAAAAAAATAATTCATTAAAATTTTAATACTTTACTCTCCCACCCCCAAACTTAAAAATTAACATTGTTTTCAATGTTAAAAGGAATATAAAGAACAAGCGGGAGAGAGGTACTTCCCCGGTTTGAGGATTGCTCTTTGATGGTGTATGTGGGCATCGTGCCACCCCCAAACTTATTGTAAAATACCTGTTTAAACAAAAAATAAATGTGGGACAAAATAATAAAAGGAAAATAAAATTAGATAAATAAAAATAAAAACACTTGGGTTGCCTCTCAAGAAGTGCTTAGTTTATTATCGTTAGCTCGATTTTCTGGGTGGATCTAATTTATCTAGATGGATTAAAAAGTTAAGAAAAAATTTAAAATTAATCAGAAAACTAAAAATAAATAAAAATCTATAATAAAATAAAATAAATGAATGAAGATTAATTTTTCATATTTTCAACAAAATTTACAATCTATCAACAATTTCAAATTATAAAATCAAACAAAATATTTTTTTCTTTTTATATACGAATTTTTTTATTTAATAATTTTTTTTAAAAGAATTATATTTACAAATAAAATGAATGAATGAAAAGAAATTCATATTTCAAATTTAACAAAATTTACAAATTATTAACAATTTCAAATTAGTATCAAAACTATGTGGTATCAATATCACTCAATTACAGACAATTCCCGGCAACAGCGCCAAAAACTTGATGTGTATTTTTACTAGCAAGTGCACTAGTCGCTTCAAGTAATATAAAGTGAGTAGAGGATCGTTCCCACGAGGATTGCTGAGTGAGTACTGAAATTAATAGCTTTAATACTATTTGAAAAATAGAAGAATTGAGGATTTCGATATGAAATAAAGTAAGATAAAATGAAATAAAGATAAAAAGTTAAAAATAGACTAATATTAGCCGATTTAAGTTTTTTTTTTAGTTAATAAAGTCTAAGGCATCCGGATTCACCTTAGTTGCTTCAATACGCCTTTTCTATCCTCGATATTCAAGTTGTTACTGTGTGTTGATGGTTGAAAATCCTAATTTACTAAACATTCTCTTTCGAGCAACATTTAGCGTACTCTTTAACATATTAACCCATCACTTTCGTGCATAAATTTAAATGAGAAAAGAGTTATAAAAGCTCTATGATTTTCTTTTAAAAACCACACAAATCGCGTTAATCTCTCCCGAGCATTCGTCCAATTTGTGGTGCTTATCACCTCAGCACTCATCATATCCTACTCCCTGCATCCTCCCATATTTATAAAAGTAGAGTTTGGAATAAAAAACTAAGAGAAAATCTCAAAAATCAGCTCCCAATTGTGCTTCCCAGCTGCAGCTGCTGTCAATCTGCGAGTTGCTGATTTTTTATTGATTTTCTTGATTTTTGCTACACTCCACCGCCCAAATTCTGCTCCAAAACATCATATTGATGTTTTTTCAAGTTTTTACATTGAATTTGGCTAAAACAAATCGAGTTTTAATTGCCAAAATGCAAGTTGTTCATGAAAATGCTGAAATCTGTCAAAATTTTCTGCAACCTATTTTTCAGCTCGTTTTTCTCCATTGTTTCACCAAATTCTCCACCCAAATGCTGCATAAACATGTTAAAAAGATGTTAAATAACTTATTTAAGCTTTGGTTCTGTGAATTTAGTAAAAAAAACCTTGCTAAATCGAGCTGCAAAGTAACCTTCCTGAGCAGACTGCAAGTTGCTTTGCAACTTGTAATTTTTTTAATATTTTTGGCTTTTTTCCTTTTTTTTTTATGTAAAAGAATGCTTAAAATAGCTTTAAGTAATGTTAGATTGTATCATACAATACATAAAACATGAATAATGAGGATAAAAGTTTGAATTTTAGCTAAAAATTGATGCAAAACTTGTGAAATAGGATGTAAGTTAAGTGTTATTGGTAATTTTGTACAATTTTTGTTATTGTTTTACAATTTTCTTATTTATGTTGCTTTTACTTGTTGATATTAATGATAAAACTAGCAAGATTTAATACAAAATTGGTGTTTTTGCAATAAAGCAGCAAAATAGCCAAAACCGAGCAAAAACGAGCAAAAGTGATAAAAATTAGAATCAAAATAGTTAAAAATGTATTAAAATGATATAAATAAATGTATACAAATTTAAGGTTATCAATAAATATCAATATCAAATTAAAGGTTACAAACTCTATAATCATATCAATTGAATAAACAATGAAAATATAATACTTCAAAGTATTTATCTCAACCAAGCAATTCATGTAAACAATCAAATTGACCCGACTTAAAAGTACACAAAAGTAAAGGCTAAGATTTCATCTAACCCCCAGAGAGCAAGTTAGCTCTCCATTAAGGATGATTCAGTGAAGAAAAAGTCGAACAAACTCATGTTGATCTCCACGCTAATTTCGCACTCATTCCAATTTAATGAAAAAGAAAAATAAAATTTGAGAGAGAGAGAGAGAGAGAGCTGAGAGAAGAGAGAGAAACGGTGTAAAAATCCCCAAAACAATAGAGCGCGCCCCAAAGACTGGCCAATTTAAATCCCCCCCAAACCGACTCTTCTTCCTCTTCTGTAAGCCCTACCGGATCTGGGCCGAAAAGATGGGTTGGAGGTTATGCGTTGATGATGGGTCGAGCTTGCTAGTGTTAGAGGTGAGTCGAGGCTCGGCGATGATGGTCTGGGGTTGACGGCATCAGTGTGGGTGTTGGTCCTGAACAAGGCGCAGGTCTGGGCTGAAACGGGCTGAGGTCGATGATGGTGGTGTCGTGGGCTGGAGGTCGAATCGGGCCGGAGGTTATGCTGCGTGTGTTGGGCTGCTAGGATGATGATGATGCGGTGAAGTTTGGCCGAGTTGGGCCTGCATTTAGGGCTTGAGGTTGATGATGTCCCGAATCTCGATTGACTTGATTTGATTGTTTATGCATTGAATTTGCCTTATTTACACCGAAATTTGACAATTTCTGGAAGTTTAATTTCAAACCTGTTAAACATAAAAATTTTCAAAATGAGTGTAGAACTATAATTAAATAGGTGCAAAATAATGAAAATAACAATTAAAAGATGCATAGATACGAGACGCATCCGCACTCCACTAGCGTTCTTCCTGTTTTGCTTTCTGAATTCATTATCAAGATGATGGGCTTCCGTCAATCCTCACACTGACTTGTAACAGATTGTTGCGCCTCAAAGCAATCTTAGTGTTCACTTGTAATTACCTTACTTTCATAACTAAAAGGTTCGGTGAACTCTAAGTCATGGTCTAAGACCTTGGTCTTGATGACCATAGTCTCTTCAAACAATGCCTTGGGCAATTTGAACCTAGAAGCTAACTGTGCCAAATCATTTGCTGACTTGTTTTATTATCAAGGTATGTGTTCAAATTGGACACTGTCAAACTTACTCAACTGCTCTTACACCATTGAGATATACTTATTTGTGGTATCACTTAGACACTGGAATTCTCCTTTCACTTAGAGAATGACCAACTGTGAATCCCCTTTCACTATTACATATACTTATTCGTGGTATCACTTAGACACTGGAATTCTCCTTTCACTAGGAGAATGACCAACTGTGAATCCCCTTTTGCCATTACGTTAGGGACTTGCATTTCTAGGAGAGTTTGCAGGCCAATAATTAATGTTTCATACTTAGCCATGTTATTGGAACACTTGCCAACCAAGGTGATAGAAAGCTTTGTGAAGATCCCATTAGGAGATCACATCCCTACTCCAGCACATGATTTGGTAATTAATCCAACAAAATACAGTTTCCAAGAGACAGCCTCCATTCCGAAGAGCTCACCTAGCTCATAGCCTGCGACAGTTTGAATATTTGGATGGTTAGCTAACAAGTCTGCTAGAGCTTGGCACTTTACTGACTTTTATGACACACGGATTAACTCAAACTAGAAAAGAGCAATTCTCCACTTATTTAATCTTCTTCTCATTAAAGGTCTCGCCAGCATGTAATTAAGGGCGTCTGTGTGATGAACCACATATATGGTAAATTCTGAGAAGTAATGTCTCAATTTTGTAAATGCATAAAATAGAGATAAGACACAATTTCTTAATGGAAGAACATTTTATTTCACGTTCATTTAAGCAACGGCTTAAGTAGAATACAACCTATTCATACCCCTGCTCTTTATCTTGTACGAGCAGACAACCAATTAACTCATCAGAAGCAGAGACATAAAACTTCAACGATTTCCCCTACTTAGGTGGAATTAACACCAGTGCCCTGATCAAGTATTCCATGATGGCATTGAAGGCTGCTTGGTGTTGCTCCTCCCACTTGAAGTCGTTTTTGGACTTGAGCCACAGTAGTGGAGAGAATACTTTGGTTTTTTCTGCGACACTTGAAATGAACAATCTGAGAAAGTAACCTACCCCAAAAAGTGTTGAAGTTCTATTTTTGCTCGAAGTTGCTTGAATGGCCTTAGTTTTGTTTATATCAGCCTCAATCCCCCTCCGCTGCACCAAGAAACCAAAAAAGTTCCCAGCACGCACTCTAGAGACACATTTTAGTGAGTTTATCTTGAGGTTGTGGTTCATTATTCAAAGGAGCACTCCTCTCAAGCCCTCCAAGTGTTTAACTTGGAATTTTTGTTTGACCGCTGTGTCATCAAAGTAAACTCGCATAAAATTTCCAAAAAGGTAATAGAAGATCATGTTCATGGCTCTTTGGCAGTTAACTCCAGTGTTCTTTAAACGAAATGGCATAACTACCCATTCAAACGTCCCTTTTGACAAAGACACCTAACTGCAGTTTTATGGGTATATTCTAAAGCAATTATAACTTGGTAATACCAACAATAGCCATCCATAAAAGATAATACTTCATGCCTTGAGGTTGAATCAATAAGAACATTAGCTATAGGCATAGAATTTTCATCTTTCAAGGTGGCGGCATTTAAATCTCTGAAATTATTACGGACTCTAATTTTCCCATTCTTTTTTATAACAAGAACAATATTTGCCAACCACTCAACATGCTAAGCTCTCTTGATCAATTTGGTCTTAAGAGTCTCTCAATCTCCTCCTTGACCAAATTTATCACCACTTGGGACACCCTTCTCGAGGCCAAAATTATGGGCTTCGATCTTGTCTTAATAGGAAGCCTATGTTCGACCACCTTTTATCTAGACCAAGCATCTCGTGATGGTCCTAAGTAAAGCAATCCTTAAACTCAAGGAGCAAGGTCACATTCTGCTTCTTCTGCTCTTCAGAAAGTAGAGCACTGACATAAGTAGGCCTTGGGTCTTTTGTGGAACCCAAGTTAATGCTGCGTAGTGGCTCTTGGACTTCATTTCTAAAATCCTCTATTTTAGATGGTGCTACTGTAGCCCCATTTCTTGTATTACATAGACTTCAAAGCCATTTCCAGGAATAAATGGTTGCTCTGCCCAAAGTTGATCCTCAGCCTTCCAAGCTACGCTATGCAATGGTTGAGGAGATGGCCCTTTGGGCCTTCAGTGGCAAGTCTTAACTTCCATTCATAAGGCCTCTTGTACACCTTTAAGATCCGCATCATCAAAAAGGGCTCTTATGCATCCCAAGAAGTCAGAATCATCTGACTCTACATTGGCCTGATCAACCTCAGCTTCAGTAAATGGCCAGCTAAGAATGGCTATCAGTTCCTCATGTTGGCAGTTTGAGGAGTGGTCCTCTTCACATCTAATGGTCCCACATCATCTTTCTAAAACTTTGCTTCAACATAGCTGGAGCACGCTATGAATGACTTGTCATCTGCCATAACAACCTTATATTTATCATAGTTCTAGATGATCAGCAACTAATAAAGTGAAGAAGGAATAAAATAGTTGGCATGTAGCCAATCTCTTTCAAGCAAGGCATTATAGCTCAAGGTGGTATCCACTACAAAGAAGGTTGTTAGCTTACTCAAGTTTCCAACAGTTAATTCAATTGGGATAACCCTTTTAGACGTGTTGGTGGCCCCTTAAAAGCCACAGAATGCCACATCTGAAGTTATCAAGTGTTCTCGAGATTTACCAATAATCTTCAACATGTATGAAGGTAATACATTGATGGCTACACCATTATCCACCATGATTGTATTAATCAAGATGCTATCAATCCTGGCTTAGATGTATAAATGCTTAATGTGTTTGTTGGCGGTACTAGGCACATAAAACATTATCTTCATTATGTTAGGAAGTTTATTGGTTGACTTTGATGTTGAGATTTAACCTTAAAAGACAAAGGAACAAAATTATCGTTAGGAGCTGCTACTTTTGGTAGGAGCTCCACCCCGGGATTTTCACCTGATGCTACTACATCCTTTTGCGGCTTCCCTGTGTCCCAGTTGTCATGAACTTGTTAAGCCTCTAGTAGAACTAGAAGTCTAACTTTGTGAAGGAGAGAGTGTAGATGAGAAAATAAGTCAAGGAGATTAGAAATTAGAGTGAGAATTAGATGAGAGAGAGAAAATATCTCAAATGCATTGAATGAATGAATCTTACACTTAAGCCTACTACTTATAGAAATCTAGTTACAATATATCAAGACAAGAACCAACCGACTAACAACTAGCGCAGCCGCCACAATTAACCATCACTTGACTTATTTAACCGACTTAACCAACTAATACAAGACTTAGCACCAAACTATCAATTCAAAGCTAACATAACAAGCGACTAAGACAACAGCCAGCAACTAATCAAAACAAGCTTCAATTATCAAAAGCTAAACGGCAACCACCAAGGACTTCTAGCACGATTATGTTAACTACCAAACCTAAATTGATAGCAAATTTGTGAAGAAAGAGGTAAGATGAGAGAGAAAAGTGAAAGGGATGAGAAAATAGATAAGGAGATGAGAAATAAGAGGGAAACCTTAAGGGATTCAGATTTTATTAATTGGATAACAAGAAATATAAGCTTTAGATCTTAGTGCATTGAATCAAGAGAAAGCAATAACCGAGCCCAAAACCTGATCTGGCGCCAAAATGCAGAAACCGGACAGGTTAGTTGCAACAGCAACCGATTTTGGCGCCTGATTACAATTTGAAAATGCAACATAACAAATCTAAACCTCCTAAGCTTATTACCTCAAAATATCAATGAAGCTAACGAATTTTATGGAATTATAACAGTCCCCTCCCCTTGAAAGACTCCTTGTCCTCAAGGAAAAAAACTCGGAAATTGGCTCTTCAAGAAGGTCGGATGCTCCCATGTGAGGATGTCCTTGTCCAAGTTCAACCATTTCACCAAAATCTGCTGTGAAGACCCTATCCCTGCTACAATTAATCCAGCCTTCTTGGCTGGAACTGGTCCCAACAGCAATTTCCCATCTGAACCGGTCTCAGGAGGTGCCTTTGAACTTTTTCCACTTCTTGCAACCTGTTGTTTAAGTAATGAAATATGAAACACAGGGTGACTATATGAATGTGGTGGTAAATCAAGCTCATAAACCACATTTCCAATCTTCTTCTTGATCCGGTATGGACCAAAGTATCGTGCACTTAGCTTGACGTTCCTCCGAACTGCCAATGACGACTGCCTATACGGCTGTAATTTCAAATAAACCATGTCACCAACTTCAAAAGCCTTGTCTACTCTCTTCTTGTCAGCATAAAACTTCATACGAGCACGAGCTTGTTGCAAATTGTCTTTAAGAAGCTGCATTAACTCCTTCCTCTGCTGCACAACATCTGCAGCTGCAGAATCAGGACTACCACGAGGCTGCAGCAACATCGGAGTCGGAGGAGTGTAGCCATACAACGCATGAAAAGGAGTTGTGCCTAAGGAAGCTTGAAAGTGTGTGTTGAACCAATACTCCGCCTACGACAACCACTGATTCCATTCTCGAGGCCTTGCAAATACCATACTTCGGAGATATTGCTCGACACACTGATTCACTCTTTCCCTTTGTCCATCCGATTGAGGATGGTACGAGGAACTAAGTGCCAAAGTTGTGCCCAATAATCTGAACAATTCACTGCAAAAATTGCTCGTGAAGATCTTGTCCCTATCTGAGACAATCGTTTGAGGCAATCCGTGCAATTTATATATGTTGTCTAAGAAGCTTTTAGCCAGCCTTTCAGTTGTAACGGGTCGAATCAAGGTAATAAAATGGCTATATTTCGTGAATCTATCTACCACAACCCAAATTACTTCCCGACCATCAGATTTGGGAAGCCCTTCAATAAAGTCCATACTAATATTGATCCAAGCACCCTCCGGAATAGGAAGTGGCTGCAAGAGTCCTTGATATCGATGATCCCCCAATTTCGTTTGTTGACACACATCGCAAGATTTCACAAAAACAAAAACTAATTTCTTCATCCCGGGCCAACTAAAATATGCTTTAACTCGTTGATAAGTGCCATCAACCCCTGAGTGACCACCCCAAGCTGAATCATGGGATGCCTTAAGGATCTTATCCCTCAAATTAGTTGAAGAGCAGATGTAAATCCTGTTCTGCTATCGGATGCTGCCATTCTGCACCTGCACATCTGCAGCACTGTCATTCGGGAGCCCGGTTTGAACTACAGATGCAGCCACGGCTTCTTCTACAAATGTGTCCCCATCATAGGATTTATACCCTTCATCCATCCAAGATGGTTAAACAATGGATGTAGCCCCTTAAGAACCCTGCTCGAGGTCCTCAAACCTCTTGGAAAGTGTGTCGGCAGCCACATTTTCCTTTCCCTTTCGGTACTCAATAGCATAGTCCAACGCAAGCAATTTCATCAACCCTTTCTTTTGTATTCTTGTGGCTATATTTTGCTCCAAAAGATACTTAAGACTCTAATGGTCGGTTCGTATGATGAATTGATGTCCATCCAAATAATGCCGCCACTTCTCAACTACAAGGAGAATCGCCAAGTACTCTTTTTCGTAGGTGGACATTGCTTGATGTTTAGGGCTAAGGGCTTGACTAAAATAAGCAATCGGCCTCCCATTTTTGAGAAAGAAAAGCCCCACATCCAGTACCGCTTGCATCAGTCTCCAAAATGAAGTCTTCCGCAAAATTCGGCATTGCTAATACCGGTGATTTACACATAGCGAACTTGAGCTCATCAAAGGCTTCTTGTGCTCTATCACTCCATTTGAAAGCATCCTTCTTAAGAAACTCGGTTAAGGGTTTAGCAATGGACCCATAACCATTCACGAACTTTCTATGGTACCCGGTCAATCCCAAAAAACCTCGTAATTGCCTCAATGTAACGAGAGTTGGCCACTCTAGCATTGCTGTCACCTTAGAAGGGTCGGTTGACACACCCTCGGAAAAGATTATGTGTCCCAAATATTCAAGCTCGGATTGAGCAAAAGAGCACTTTGATATCTTTGCATAAAGCTTGTGTTGTCGCATCACAATGAACACCTCCTTGAGATGTTTAAGATGATCTTCATAAGTCGGGCTGTAGACTAGTATATCATCGAAGAAAACCAATACCGACCTCCTCAAATAAGGCTTGAAAATATCATTCATAGCGGCTTGAAATGCTGGAGCATTAGTTAACCCGAACGGCATTACCACGAACTCGAAGTGTTCATGGTGAGTCTGAAAAGCGGTCTTGTATATGTCCGGCTCAAGCACTCTAATCTGATGGTACCCTTGCCGTAGGTCCAACTTGGAGAAAAACCGAGCACCAAACAATTCATCAAGCAAGTCATCGATAACAAGGATAGGAAATATGTCCTTCACTGTCAATGAGTTTAACTGCCGGTAATCGATACACATTCGAGCCGTGCCGTCCTTCTTCTTAACAAGTATCATGGGTGAAGCGAACGGACTATGACTTGGTCAGATAAAACTCATCTACAGCAACTCCTCCACCTGTTTTTCAATTTTTGATTTTTTAGCATGAGCATAGCGATACGGCCTGATTTTCACGGGATCCGAATTAGCTCAAAGTGGAATAGCATGATCAACATTTCTTTGAGGAGGAAGGCTCTTGGGAACCTCAAAAACATCCTCAAACTCAGTCAGCAACGCAAGCACAGCAGCTGGTACTGATTTCTGCATATCAACCGAAGACAACATAAAAAATTGTCCAAACCATTGAACGGTCTTCTTCTTGATACTCCCTTGCAACCGCTTGCCATTGATTAATTTCAACTGTGCTTGATCAGAAATCCCGTGCAAAGTGACCTTCTTACCATGAACCTCAAATGACACAGTCATCTTATCAAAGTCGAAAAGCACCGGGTTAAAAGTCCTCAGCCAATCGACCCCGAGTACCATGTCACAACCTCCCAAAGAAAGTACTCGAAAGTCAAATGTGAATTTATGGTCTTGCATAGACCACTGAAATGATTGGCACTTGTTTTGAATTGTAATGGAGTTACCATCCGCTACCATTACGGCCAAAGGATGAGTTTTGATGATCTCATGCTTCGTCTTCTTCACCAACTTGGGATCAACGAAGCTATGTGTGCTTCCGCTATCCACAAGGATGGTGATGGAAATTTTTCCCACCTTTCCACCAATGCTAATGGTGTTATGAGCACCACTTCCCATAAGAACTTTCATCGAAATTTCCACCTCATCTTCCAGCTACTCATCCAATGAATCTGCTGCGGAATCATCCTCCACTGACTGTGAGCTCTCGGTTTCTGATGCCAAAGATACATGTGAACCTCTAGCTAACATCAAGAACTTCGGGTTTCACTTGTGACCAGATTGATATGGTTAATTACATCTGAAGCAGGATCGTGCAGGCCTTCTGTCCACAAACCAACTGGACCTGCTGCTGGTTACTTCCTTAGGATGAGGTCTGTGATTACTACTCTTGAACTTATTTTTATCACTTGAAGTTACAAGAGTTGCTTCAATCAATTTAGCCTTGTTATAGGCTTTAGAGAGAGTTTTTGGCTCAATGGCTTTCACCAAGCTCTTAATTATTGGCCTTAAACCGCTAAGGAAGCTTGAAATGTAATAAGCTTCGGTAGAATGTGGATTAATGGCTATCATATTGGCACGTAAGTTCTCAAATCTAGTCATGTACTCCTTCACCGTGGTTGTTTGATAGACTTTGTCAAAGCTATCAACAACATCACTAGAATCCTCTTTACCATACCTCTGACACAATTCCTCCACAAATTGGTCCCAAGAAAGACAAGGATTACTCCTCAACACACTATAAAACCATACCTCGTGATCTCCATGAAGATGCACAGCAGCGGGCTCGACTTTTTCTGCATCACTGATGTTATAAAAATGAAAATACCGCTCACAACCTCTTATCCACCACTCAGGCTGTTTTCCTTCAAATTGCTCGATTTGGACCCTTGGCTGCCGATAACCTCTGCCACCAGATGTAACCTCATTGCTCACAGACCTTTGGTGTATGTCAGGAGGTCTATTTTGATGCTCCACACCATCGGATGACAGCCTTGGACACTCATTCCAATCAGGAGGTCGTTGATGGCGATCAATGTGCAATCCACCAGATCTGTTATGACCAGAACCCAAACTTCGAACAAATGTTCCTGTAGCAACCTCGACTTCAGGAGGTCGAACCTCTGCCGATCTAATGTGAACTGATGGACCAGCTTCCATCTGAATTTCAGGTGCCTTACCACGATCCTTTCCTGAATTCAGCTCAGCATTTTGTTGTTGCTGCGTTAGAGTCACATTATTTGGTGGAACAAGCTGACTTGTAGGCTTAAGAATAGCATTCACTGATGATCCTCCTTGTGTCTCGAGCTGATCCTGCAATTTATCCATTCGATCCTCCAATTTGGACAATCGTTCATCATTCTTTTGCTGAGTTTCCAGGTTCATTTGCTGAATCCTTGCAAACCAGCGTTCTTCAAATTGTATGCTGAAGACTATGTCATCTGCTTTGAAGAATTAAAGAGTTGGATGATGTTGTATCACCCAACATTAAGCGAGGCTTACTTCGTCTCGAGCTTCATCAGCGGGCTTAAGCCAGCCCTAAGGGCTACTGTTAAAGCAGGAAGGCCACCAGACTTAAGCACGGCCTTCGAGCAGGCCAAACTCCAAGAAATTGCTGTGGAAGCTCTAAAAGGGACCATGCAACTAACCCCAACGGTCCATCCAGAACAGCAAGAATGAGTCAGTGGCCAAGACAGCCACGCTAAGCCAAGCGCCGCAGCCCCAAGCCTCCTCCGGCTCCATTACCAAGCCCACCGTGACCAAAGGAGGGGCAACCGTGTCCACCGGGTCCTCACAGCCCACGCGCGACTCCAGCAAGTGCTACCGGTGTCAAGAAAGGTATTTTTCCGGGCACGTGTGCAAGACCAAACAACTCAACAGCATGTCAGGGGTTGAGGAAGATTCGGACCAAGAGAAAGAAGTAGAAGAAGAGATGGAAGTCTCGTTGTGTGCCTTAGAAGGGAAGTGTTATGCTCGGGATCGATTTCCAAACACAAGCGAAGTAAAATTGAGATAGATTGAGAGTATGAGATGAGAAAGAAGGGAATTGTGATGAGAAATTAGAGAATTAGGGATGAGAAATAGAGAGAGTTAGATGAGAGAGAGAAGTTTAATCTTAAATGAGATATTTTGTTGTAAATTGATTGAATCCCCTGAATTATTACACTTCCTACTACTTATAGGCAATAAGAAGCAACTAATACAATGTATCTAGACAAATCCTAGTAACCGACTTAAGAACTATCTAGAAGCATCTAAAAATATCTACTAACTAACATTTAAACTTCTTATTTGGGGCTAAAGACTGCAACTAACAGCAACTGACAGCCCAGTAGCACACGGACAGCACCTGATCAGCAAAACAGAACCCAACAGCAGCCCAACAGAACCAACCCAGCTCAGCAACATCAACACAGCCCAAACCTCGAATTCTCGGATCATAACATTCCCTTCCCCTTGAAAACAATTTTGTCCTCAAGAATGAAAGAGAATGAGACTTTGAAAATCACTTGTTGGAGGCATTGCCGTTTCGAAACTGGAGTGATTTGGACTTGTACAACTTCATAGTCAGGTCTCTTAATTCTTTCCTTCGAGCTATAGGGTCCACTTCATCTTCACTGCCGGCCTCCTGATCTGAGCCATCAATATCGATATCAAACTCATCATTTTAATATTGGCCTTCAACATCGACTCCTCTAACTGCCATGAGGAATTTAGGATTGCACTTATGGTCAATTGCATAGGACTGATGACACTTAAAACAGCGGTTTTGAGGCTCCTTCTCGATATTTTGTGGATCCTTACGTTCATCTAACCCCTTGTGGGCTAACCCCTTGTGATAATGTTGGAAGTTTTCTCCCCGATGCCTTGGCCGATCAAGGAATGTTAAATCTGTGGCCCCAAACAACTTTGCCTTGGCATAAGCTTGAGACAAGAAAGTAGGGTCAAGTGCCTTCACCAAATTCTTGATTTTAGGCTTTTGTCCACAGATAAAGCTCTAGACATAAAAGGATTCAGGGGCTTGAAGGGCAACCGTTACCATACTAGCTCGGAGATTTTCGAATTTTGTCATGTATTCCTTCACGGTTGTGACTTGAGTTAGCTTGTTGAAGCTATCCACTACATCACCCAAGTCTTCATCACCATAGCGTTCACAAAATTCAATCATAAACTCAGCCCAAGTAAGAGTGGGATTGCTCTTCAAGATACTATAGAACCAAACTTCGTGATCTCCTTGAAGATAAACTGCAGCTAATTCCAGCTTTTGATCATCGAGAATGGAATAAAAGTGGAAATATCGCTCGCATCTCCTGAACCAAGAGTGAGGTTGCTTCGCATTAAAATTTTCAAGTTGAACTATCGGGTTGTCTAAAGCCATTGCTTCTATTACCACAAGAGACTTCATTACTTCGATTATGAACAATTTCAGAGGCATTTTGTCCAAGATGATACTGCTAAACAGAATCTGGTGGTTGCACAATGTGTCTGGCATTCAAGCAAACAGGTCGCGTGCGAGTTGGATCATGAGATGAATCAAAGTGTCCTGCATTTTCATGTTCGGATCTGATATGTACAGCAGGATCAGGTGGACGACCTAGAGGATCTGAGGGGTGACTTTCCTGTCCAAAATTCTTGCCAAAAGATCCAATTTTCTCCTGACCAAATGATGGTTCACACTGACCAGCAGTAACTTGATCTTCAGAAACCAGATGCGGGAACATAATATTGTCAGATTGAAACTGAACCTGAGGACAAGCTCGTGAACTCCCTGCGGCATTTATCATCTGAGAATTTAGATCATCACCAGTACGCCTCAGCTGGCTCATTGGTAGAAGAGGTGCATGTCCTAATCTGTCATTACGGTTATTCAATTAGTTCCGCAACTCAGCAAGCTTCTCTTCCAAAGTTTGTGATTGTTGGCTCATTCGGTCTGTGATCCTTCCCTCCAACACTTGAACTTGCTAGTTCACATGTTCAGCTATCATTTCTTCAACACCTTGCAATTGTTAAGACACAAAGTTCTCATTGCCTCGATCATTTCCTCCAAGAGTTTGGCTATTGCACTGATGTTGAATCTCAGCTACCTTCTCATTAAACAACTGCGTTTGTTGATCAATTTGCTCAGCCACTGATTTCTCCACTTGCTGCTTATGTTAATTTAATTGTTCTGCAAGGTTGACATCAACGCGATGGAAATGCAAGTTGAATTTCGCATCAAACCTTTGTTTCTGTTCCAACAGCAAGTTACGCATTCTAACCTCAGATCTTTGCTCATTTTCTAGCACGGTTTGATTAACCTAAGCTATTTGCGCCACCAATGCTGCTAGTTGAACACTCACTCCATCTCCATTGCCAACTTGCGGTTCATTATCTGCATTTACACTAACAACACCAGCATAGGAAGGGCTAGCACCAGCCTTGGCTACTCCTGATCTTGTTGTGACTCCACCGGCCATAATTCACTTCTAAACTTCACAATCATAATTGATTAATGCTGATTGATTTCACTGTTGATCTGATTTTGCTAAAATCTGCACTTGATCAACAAATTCACACTGAATTTGAGTCTTTCTGAAAAAAAATTTTCCTAATATATTTTATATATATATATTTTTTTTGATTTTCTTTGATTATGCACTCGATTGGAAGCCAAACGAGCCTCTGATACCAATTGTTATGCTCGGGATCGATTTTCGAACATAAGATGAGTAAAATTGAGATAAATTGAGAGTATGAGATGAGAAAGAAGGGAATTGTGATGAGAAATAGAGAGATTTAGATGAGAGAGAGAAGTTTAATCTCAAATGAGATATTTTGTTGTAAATTGATTGAATCCCCTGAATTATTACACTTCCTACAACTTTTAGGCAACAAGAAGCAACTAATACAATGTATCTAGACAAATCCTAGTAACTGACTTAGGAACTATCTAGAAGCATCTAAAAATATCTACTGACTAACATTTAAACTCCTTATTTGGCGCCAAAGACTGCAACTAACAGCAACCGATAGCCCAGCAGCACACGGACATCACCTGATCAGGAAAACATAACCCAACAGCAGCTCAACAGAACCAACGCAGCTCAGCAACATTAGCACAGCCCAAACCTCGATTTCTCGGATCATAACAGGAAGGTCACGCACAACACTTTTAGAATTAAAGGGAGCATCAAAAAGAGACCTGTAATAATCCTAGTGGACAGCGGAAGCACTCATAGCTTCATTGACGAACACTTAATTAAGGAACTCAGGCTACCAACTCTCCCTACCACAGCTATGACCGTAACCGTGGCCAACGGGGAAGCTTTGGTGAGTTACTTGAGTTGCCCTCAAGTGCAGTGGAAGACACAAGGGGAAACATTCATAGATGACGTTCAGGTACTGAACTTAAGGGGCCATGACCTAGTGCTGGGGGTGGAGTGGCTTCAGAAATATGGACCGATCACCTTTGACTTTGTCGCCCTGAATCTCACCTATCACAAGGAAGGCAAGGAAGTCACACTTCAAGGACAGAAGAAAAAAGCTACCTTAAACTCGTTGTCTCGCAAAGGGGTAGTTCAAACGGTTAAGAAGAAGGTCGAACAAGTGATGGAGAAATTAAAGAAGGCCAAGAACCGTGAAGCCGCTACCTTCAGACCTACAAGAGTCATAGAGCAATGTTGGGACAAGCACAAGGGCAAGAGAGTACGCAAGATAAAGGTACATTGGACTAGTGGCACCGAGGAGACAGAAACCTGGGAAGACTTGTCCTACATTCTAAAACAATTTCCAGATTTTGATCCTTAAGGACAAGGATGGCTTGAAGGGGAAGGAAATATTATGTGCATGGAATATCTTAGCAGATATTCCAGAATATTTCAGAATATTCTAGATCTTATATTTTATATTTTTGATATTATATAGGATATTATAGTGATACTTTCCTTTTCTACTGTTTCCTTAATTAGTGTTGCTTGCTAGGCAAGTATTAGGGTTTGCATAAGTGACGGCTAGGGTTTTGGCATGAGTAGAAGCACAGCTAGCGTTAGCAAGTAGTATAAATATAATGTACTTGTTATCAATTGATCTATCCAATGCAATGAAATATATGAATTTATTCTTTCTCATCTTATTATTCTCTCTTATTCTTTCTCATCTAACTCTCTTCCTCTTCTCATCTCAATTCTAACTCAATTTCTCTCTCTCACCTCAACTCTAAGCCTCTATTTTCCATCATGAGCCTAGCCTCGTGAATATCCCCCGTCACCAACCCTTGGGTTTGTGACATGCTTGTGGGCATGCCTACGTTAACAAGCTGTTGAGCTATTCTTACCCAATCAATTCCAATCGTTTGATCTCGAGGAAGCAGGAAGTTAACTTGCCCCCCAATCTCATATGTGGAAAGAGGCTTAGGAGGAGGGCCTTGGTCCCCAGGGCCGGGAAAGTGTCCCTACACACCTTCTCTGAGACTCTACATAGGTCTCAAGGCAACCTCTCCAGCATGACAAGGATATGAACGATTATGCCCTCCTTTCTCCAGGATAGGCGTGAATTGAACATTTGCATTGAGATCCCCTAAAGCTAAAAAGTATCATTGGTTCAAAGCGCCAGCAACCTCAAAGGATGCATTATCACCTCCACGACAAGAATCCAAGTGAGTAGCAACTTGGTTTGTCATAATTTGGCCTTCCATTACGTAAGGAATTTTGTTTCCAGCCAGAGTCACTAGCATTAGTGAGCTTGAAGGAAGATCACAAGGGCACACAGTAAGGATTGAAGGAGGAGGAAAATATCCTCTCTAACGGCTTGAATTAAGCCATTTTGAGTCTCAGCTTACCTAGCTAAGATCCGCTTAACTTCAAATACTGTATGCCTTGCCACATCCTTAGCTGTAAGAGTAGCAGTATAAGATAGAGTTGAGTTCATCTCAACCATTATGAGCCTTTCATTCATTGACGTCCTAATGTAATTAATGATAACTCTCATTATAGCAGTGTTTTTATGCTGAGCCGCTAATGTATGCTCTATTTTAATGCTTTGTTTTTCATAGATCTCTTTAATAGCTTGTTCAATCCTATGAACAACAAGTTTCATGCGACATTTGAGCATGACCTTGAAACTTGTTATGATTCTCATAATAGGGGGCATATGAAATAAAGTATAAATGTAATAAGGTGTAGAATCGAGCCTATTGAGTGTAATAGCTAGTTGATATTGTAATTAGTAGCTTAAGCTTTGGTGAAGTCATGCAATAAGTGAAGTCTAGAGCTTAGGTGGCCAATGCCGGTCAATAGTGGCGGCTTAGTGGGTGATTGGTGGTTCTAGCCTGAGTTAGATGCAATGTAATGATCATATTATGTAAGTAGTATAAATAGTAAGGCTTAGGCTTGTAATCCAATAACTTTGATGAATGAATTGATATCTTTGATATCCTTTCTATTTTCTCATCTCCTTTCCCTTCTTTCTCTCATCTAAACTCTATATTCTTTCTCATCTCATACTCTCTCTATCCCAATCAAGGTTAAGATTCAAGAGAAATCCTTGAATCTTAACAATTGGTATCAGAGCCTTGATTTGGCTTCCGAATCAAGCTCATATCCGGAAAGAAATTACAAAAATATACAATTAATTGTATTGCAATTAATCAATAAAATAATTGTGTCACTGATTTAATTCAGATTTTGTGATCAGAATTCAAATATGAATTTTGAAGTGGATATTGGCAGCTACTGCTTCAGTTTTCAGCAAGTGCCTGGGAAGAGTATCGGTTTGGATTAAAAGTGATCGAATGACATTGAAGGAAGTTCAATTGTTCAGTATTTGTTGAGTACATTCAACATCAAAGCTGATTCAGATTGAATTCTATTGGATTGATCAAGCATTTGCTGCAGAAGTTGAGTGTTGAAGCAAGTCTGAGCTGCTGTAGTTGGTGCTGAGCTAACTGTTCTTGATCAGTCGCTCATTTGATCTGTTGCGAAGAAGTTACAAGTGAGATAATTGATCCACATTGCACTTGATCATCATCAAAAAGGTCAGAAACAAGCTGAATTGAGGTTTAATCAGATTCTGCAACTCAGAAATTGAAGTTGAGGTAACTATTTCTGAACTGCAAGTTAAAACTCGATTCAAATTTGCTTTTCTTGCTAAATTGTGATGAAATTGTGTTGATAAGCTTAGAAGTGGTGAGAATTCGTCAGATTCTACGTTGATTCTTAAGAATTTTATGTTATTGAGTCGAGATTTGTTTAGGTGAAAAATCTGACAACATAGGCGAAAATCTGACAGTAGAAAAGTGAAAAGAAAATTGTTGAAATCTGATTTCGTTCGTGAAGTTCGCTTTAGGTATTGAGTTGAGGACTTGATTGCGAGCTTAAGTCGAGCTTAAGTCAGAAGTGTAAGTCGAATTACTCAACTAAAATTGCGGTTAGGGTTTTTTTCAAATTTCCTCTGTTCAAAGTTCATCAGTAGGGTTCAAAATTTCAGAAAATTGTCGATCTTAACCATTTGTGCTGCTATTAATATGAAAATCATTCAGATCAATTCACAGTGTGAAGTTTAAGAGTGATTATGGATGGTAGTGATGCAATAGGTCGGGATTTGCTTACGAATGCATACTTTAACAGTAGGACGAAGCAATTTTGCAATGAAATATTACAACATGTGAAGCAGCAAATCAATGGTAAGGTTGGTCAGCAAGTTCAGCCGCTTGAATCAGACAAATCGGATCAGGTCATTTTTCAATCACAAGAATTGGTGGATAGGATTAACAAGCGCTGGGATCAGCAAAAGGAGCAACTTAAAGTTAAATTAGCTGAGATTCGAGAACAATTTAGAAGGCCAAACTCTCCTGCTGTTCAACCAGTGAAGCCTTTTGAAGAATCGAATCATCAGGTGTATTGTGAGGCTGATAAAACCGCAATAGCTAAAGTGCACAATGTGGAGCCACTTAATGTAGTTGAAGAAGAATTGGACCAAGGTGATGCAGAAATTGATGAACACGAGTTGGTTGAACCTGAGGATGAACAAGATGGTCATTATGAGTACTCTTGGCTAGAGTTAGAGTATTTTGAAGAGGAAGAACTGCAACATGACATGCTTCCGGAATGGGAATATGATTTCCATGTCAAGGGAATGTTAAGGAAAGCAAGGAGTAAAGCTAAGAGAAGCCAACTCAATGACGCATTGAACGATTTTTGGGAAACGAAGAAGATTACAAAGAAGAAGTTGAAGCGTAAGGTGATGTCTCAACCTGGGAGGTTGGTTAATCAACAAGAACTAACTCAAGATGCTGCTTTTACTAATGTATATGCTGGTACACAAGGTTCAGATATGTATGCTGGTGTACAAGGGTTGGTTGTTGCATAATCTGTGATTCCAACCAAAATAATTGATGCCACTGCTGAGATTTCATTGCAAACATCTCCAAACTGGTTAAGTATTATTCCATGGCAAGCTCATATGCAGAATGGAGGCACTTTCTCTGTTGACCAATGTCATTCTATTAAAAAGTCAGTTGTTGCTGCGGCAGTGTCATCAAATACAGAGCAGGGCGTGTCTAAGTTCACTTGTGGGCATGCTAGAGTGTTAACTTGGGACAAGAACAACATCATCTTGGACGTTGAGCAAGGTCTCTTGTGTTGGGTGAGAGATTACGAATGTATAGTGGCTGAAATGTACTATCAGCATGCCGATCGGCAAGTTCGGAATGATCTATTTCTTCCTTTGAGTAGTAATGTGACTTATCCAAGTGCAAAATCTTGTGATAAGTTGCCTCCTGATCCGGGAGAAGACTCTCAAGACTTTTGAAGCTAAGAGGAGTCGAATTTTTGTTGAAAAGAAGCACTCGAGCTGCGAGGCTGCGTTTCAAGGTTTATAGCACCCAAAACCGGGTTCGTATGCAAACAATTGAGCTGAGGAATGTGTATAAATGTTGTAATGTGGGAAGATAGACTCTTGATCTGATCCACATCAGTTCAACGGGTGATTTAAGTGATGTAATTGGTGATTGCAGACCGTTTGAACCGCGAAGGGTTGAATTACAAGTGATGGGCAAAGCTAGGTCTTTGGTGCTGTTATTTGGTGAAGAACATTTTTTTGCCAGTGCAAGCCATGGTCAAGAAATGGTAACTGCTGTGAGTTGGCTGAGGAATTGTGGATGGTTTGAGGATTTGTTGAGCTACTGGAATGACCACACTGTCGCTGACAAAAGCCAAGTAAAGACAAGGGTGATGGCATTTGGAAATTGGAACACACAGGGACAGAGGCTGGCTGATCGAAATCTGATCATGTTTGGGGTGGTCTGCTGTGGTGGATTTGAATGGAAAGATCATATGCATAAGCTTCAATATTTCCTTAACGTTTGGGTGGAAAAGATCCATGCAAGATTGAGAAAAAGTCTAGCGCAAATCAGAGTAAACGTGAGCAAGGAAGTTGGAGACGGATCAGCTCTAATTTTGATGAAGTTTACATCTGATCAAGAGTTCTTTTGGTGTCTTCACTTGTCATATTTGTTGTTCATGCTTGAAATAGTTATCAAGGAAGCAAAGTTTGATCATTTGAGGATTGTATGGTGGTTGGATGAGCATGGAATCCACGGAAGTTTTGAGAGCAGGCTGAGATTTGGGAGCTGCAGAACTCAATCTGTTAGCAGCACTAACAGATGGCCTCGTTCTCTGGTGGTCACCTTGGGCTGCACTTTGGATTGCCTACCAACAATTTGTGACACTTGGTTTGAGTATGGAAGGCCTCCTGAGTTGTTTAAGGACTTAATAAGTAGTTTTATGGGTCTTGAGACATCCAAACTCTGTTGTGCAGCATGTTATAAGCAGAAAGGCAGAGTATTGCTGTTTGAGGATCCTCTGCAGCACGTTAATGCTTGGGGCTGTATTAGCTGCATCAAGTTGAGCCGCTGGTTGTTGAGGGTTCTCTGGTATGGTTTGATCTGTGTAGACCACCAGAATATCCACACAAAATCCTTGAGCAGAGCAAGCACCGTGCTAATGTGACCAGATGCATTCATGATGAGTTGCTTCAGATATCCTTCCAACTGCAGAATTCAGCAATTCCTCATCACTTCAGATGCTGCTGCATTCCTAGCTGCAGCTCTACATCCAATTTTGCTTCATGTTTAGCTCGTGTTTCCTATTGTGGCATTTGCTCTTCAAGCTTTAACCTTCTTCTTGATTCTTGGGGACAAGAATCTTTTAAAGGGGGGAGTATTGTTATGATTCACATAATAGGGGGCATATAAAATAAATTATAAATGTAATAAGGTGTGGAATCGAGCCTATTGAGTGTAATAGCTAGTTGATATTGTAATTAGTAGCTTAAGCTTTGGTGAAGTCATGTAATAAGTGAAGTCTAGAGCTTAGGTGGTCAATGCCGGTCAATAGTGGCGGCTTAGTGGGTGATTGGTGGTTATAGCATGAGTTAGATGCAATGTAATAAATCATATCATGTAAGTAGTATAAATAGTAAGGCTTAGGCTTGTAATCCAATAACTTTGATGAATGAATTGATATCTTTGATATCCTCTCTATTTCTCATCTCCTTTCCCTTCTTTCTCCCATCTAAACTCTATATATTTTCTCATCCCACACTCTCTCTATCCCAATCAAGGTTAAGATTCAAGAGAAATCCTTGAATCTTAACAAAACTCTTGCTAGAATAGCATGCTGGTCTTAAGAAATGTCTTCATCACCTGCTCTTTCATTACCATGGTTGTGACTTGTCTTTTCCCCTCTTGATACCGGACTTTGTCATAGGAGGTGCTCGAGTCGAGGTTCGATTAAGGTCAAACCCTCGGGTTCCTCAAGTTCAAGAGCACAAGACCTCCTTGTTCTGACCATTGGTGAATGGTCAAAAATTATATTTTGATAATCCATGATGGGGTTAAAGATAATTATGTCTTATACTAAGCCTCCCACTGTTTTTGCCAAAAGGTGTGTTTGCACTTTTTGTTTGTTATGTGTATGAATGTGGTTGCCATAAATACAAATCAGACAAACATACAAAAAGGCACTTGTAGCACTAGACATGTTTAACCTCAACCAGTCACCTTTTCGTGGAAAAGGGATGGTTCTTTTGGTGAATCTGACTTTGGTTTGCAATTAACTTGTGAATTCTGCTTATACTCCAATTAAAGGGACTTTTATATTTTTGTGGACCTAACTTCTATGGTAGTTATAGTGATGAAGCAAAGCCCATGCACACCTTTCCTCATACACTTAAAAGTTAGGAACTACAGTGCAAAGAAACTCTAGAGCTTAGTAGTCCACTTACAACGTCGACTCAATTATATTTTTAAGCCCAGTACTCTTTACTTGTAATAACATAATGAGTTAGAGTCTAACAAGACTAAGATGAAGCAAACCGTATCTGGGTTACTGGATGAGGACTAATGAAATCAAGGTCAAGCCTTGACCCTGAAAGCCTTTAAACAATAACACATACCTAAGTTCACTTAACTTATTAACCAGTGACACCAATGTTAAGACCAATGCCATCAAGTTCAAGCACTAGCCTTTAAAGTTTGAAACCCAAAGAACTGTACTACTATGAAGAAAGCAAGTACAGTGAAGATCTATGTTATGCTACACTAAGCTATGCTAGGCTATGTTATGCTACTCCTAGGTAAAAAGTACAAGTGTTTTGTAAGGAAACTTGAAGAAGATTGTATGGGTGGTGTTAGGCCCTCTACTTCTACAATAGCTTCTCTTATTTATATAAAATATAAACAACTGATGCATCCTAATTCCCCAGCATTTCCTTCCCATTTTTGCCTCAAAGCTCCTTTGTCGCGTTGAATGGGCAGTGAACATGCCTTAAATTTGTGCACTCGAGCGTCTTTCTTGAAACCCCACATCCGCATATCTTGCAGGAGTTGCTTCTAGATGCCCCACATTCTGTTCAATAGGCTGGAGGCTCACATATCTAGAATTGCGCTCTAAGTCACTTCTTTGAACTTTAGAACAACTTGTCTTGCAGCCTCCTAGGAAGTCCCTTGAGCTTAAGACTCTTTTACCCCTTTAACCAACTTGAATGGTTGATACCCTTAAAAGCGTCGTTAAACTCTGCAAGCAACCGGGCATGAGACGTTGTTATCTTAACATCTAAAGGCTTTATATCACACGAGGATGGCCCCACGTGATAAGCGCTTGACTCTTTTGCATCAAAACAGCTTCATCCTAACTTCCTCGAGTTTGGGGTGTAAACACCATGGGTAGTTGACTATATGACCAAGTCAACTGGATCTTAAGAACAGACACCTCCTCAAGTAAATCAAGCTCCAAACGATGTAAGTGACATTGAGTCATTGTTGTTGGGGCCTAAGTACCCGCCGAGTTTTGAGCCCTACACTTTAGAAAAACACCCACACGATGATGACAGCTCTTTGAGAGTTATTTAGGTGCTGCTTATGGAGAAACCTACGAGGCAAGGGAGAGAAGAAGAAAAGTGGTGTCAGGTCATTACGATTCCGAACTTAGTTTCATCTAAAAGGGGCCGTACAACACTAAAACGCATGAAAAGGAGCAATGTAAGCAAGACCTGCAAGAATTTCTTAAGGATATGTCCCTCGAAAGTAGTGTGAAGACACTAATTGAGCCTTCGAGTACAAAGAAGGAGGAATGACAGAAAGAGGGGCATAAAGGTTATAGATGTTGATAAACTTCATGATAGGGAGCGTACATAAGGAATTGGGAAGAAGTTCCAGTTGCAATTTGATGGTGATGAATCTATTATGATGGAGCAATTTGCAGTGATGGACTAGGGCTATGATTAGCTATTTTTCGATCGTCTTCCTCCCCCAGCTCTGGTGCATTGGTCTCACATCTCCCTCCTGATCCTGGCACTTGATGTTTTATTGTCATTTGTTGTATAGTCTTGTTTGCTCAATCTGTAATCCTTTTGTAATCCTGTTGTCTCGGTCTAGGTTTTCTTTTTTTTTTTTTTTTTTGCCTCTTTTTGATCCCTATTTTTATATGGGTTGACCTAGGCCTCACTTTGTAAAAGTTTCTTGTAATGTGTTGCGATTATGTCACTAATTGTTGAAAAGCAAATTGTGAATTGTTGTTATTTGTAGTCATATTTTAACTATTTTATGAAACTGCTGTGAAAAATACTCGATGGTACATCTTTTTGTTTGGGATCATCGTTTAAAAGTGCTGCACACTACTAAAGTCTGCCTAATTAGAAACAAAATTTAGAGACGATATATTTTGCATTCTAAAGTTGATACGAAATAGTGGCAAATTAGCAATGGGTTACGGGCGAAATATTTTGAAACACAAAAAAGAGGGATTCGTTATAGAATTTTTGAACGCTAACGTAACCGCCTCAAATCCATAACAAAAAGTGCAGAGAACAATAAAGTATTTTACGACATTTGAGAAGGAGAAATTTCATCACATAATCAGGGTAAATCATGGTTGAGTCAAAAAATACAGCAACCACATATTTGTAATCGATAGGCTATCCTACTTCTCGTGTGTAGTATATGTATATGCTAATGTACAAGATTACTCTTTTATAATATCAATTAGAGCTCTAACACTTAATAGTGGGACATGTGCTTTAATTACTCTCTTCATGTTAGTGCATGCATAAAGAAAGGACACCAATACGCCGTTACCGGATCCCATTAGAACTTCGAAGTTAAGCGTACTTGGACAAGAGCAGTACTAAGATGGGTGATTTCTTGGGATGTCCTCACCTTCAGGTTGGAGGCACTGGGAAATAGCCTCTCTTCGAGTTAATACCCTGAAGGGGGAAGGCTGCGTATATCTGCCCCGACCCTGTATAGGCGAGAGCCCTTGAGGCACTGGGTATGTTGCTTTATGTTAGTGCATGCAACTGAAAATTGATTTATGAGTTTTTGCAAGTGAGTTATTCTCAAAGCCTTTTGTTCACATTTAATTTTCTAAACCTCCAGCTCAACATAAGTTCTCATTTTGCCAACTTTTGTTTTTCTTCCTTTAACTGTGGGAACATCATTTCATCAAGTTTATAATCAATAAAACAATAAAACACATCAGGTTGAAGGTTTAAAATTTTAAAACCCATGGAGATTGAAAAACAACGTAAATTCCAAGTCTCCTTTATAATTTCATTTTTTTGTATTATGAGGGAGCAATCAGAGCATACACCATGCAAACAAAATTTCATAGATGGGATATATCCAATTTCTTGTCAAGATACAATTTGTAGTTAAGAGTTTCTTGTCGAGAGACAAGTTGTAGTGAGGAGTATTTAAGATAACAGTTGGCCTAATAGACACTTGTGCAACCTAGTATTACCTATTGTAACACAAGTTCATATTAAACCAATTGTTATTCTAAATACTCCTCAATGCAATTTGTCCCTTGAAAATTGTCCTAGTTGTGCATGTAGTATTACTTCTTGTGACACAAGTTCATATTAAGCCAACTGTTATCCCAAATACTCCTCATCATTCGTGTATTCTCGAAATCAGCTTCAATGTAATAAAAGAGTTATATTTTGGTCGCTCATTATCCTATTACTCCAACAATCTAGGTCGTTTATTATACTGAGCAATCATAGTATGACTCATGCAAGCTTTCTTATTCCTGATATGTCTAAAACTAAGCCCTTGGATGGGAAGAACAACAAGACATGGGCTAATAAAATGGAGTTCTTCCTAGACGAAATAGAGGTTCATTACACTTTGTTTAATGATAGAGCCCCCCAAAGGTCCAGTAAGGATTTCAAGAAGGATAACCATACTTGTTGGGGAACGCTTCTCCATTATATGGTGGCGCCTCTCGATCAAATTTACATTAATATGAAAACTGCCAAAGAGATATGGGAAGCATTGTTAAACAAGTATGGCTCAAATGATAGCGTGGCTAAGAAAAACATTTGTAATAAGTAGCTGTCTTTTTTTGTGGTTGATGAAAAACCTATTCTTAATCAAAATCACGAATATGAGACCTTGTATACTAACTTATTGAATGAGGGAATGGAATTCTATGAAACCTTCCAAGCTAATTTCTTGATTTAAAAGCTGCCTCCCTCTTGAGATAGTTATAAGGCCTCACTGAAACATAAGAAAAAAGACATCACACTGGAGGAACTGGTCTCCACATTAATTTGTAAGATTAGAACGACAAACAAGCCATTGGAAAGTTCTCTGAGCACTCCTCCTTGGTCGCTAACCTTGTTGAATCAAGAAACATAGGAAAGAAAGACACGTTCAAGAAGCCTTGGAATAAGGGCAAGTATTATGCTCGAGATGAAGGATCTAGCAGCAAACAAGGCCAATCTCGAGGAAAAAGGCCATTAGAAAATGCCAGTGATGGTCAAGAGAGGAACAAAGGAATGTGTTGGACTTGTGGCAAGACTAGACACACCCGAAGAAACTACAGGAAGGGATACAGACCTAGAAAGCACATAGAACACGGGCCCTAGGCTAATCTCCCCGAGGAAGGAGACATGTTTGTTGCCATGATCTCCAAGGTGAATATGGTTAGAAACACGGTCATGTGGGTTGTGATACGGGTGCCACGAGGCACATCTACACCAATAAGGACATGTTCCATGAATATGAGAAAGCCACTGATAGGGAGAAGGTGTCATGGGCAATTCTAGTTCGGTCCTTATCCTAGGTAAGGGAAAGGTTCTTCTTAAACTCTACTCTCAAAACACTCTGTGTTTGCTGAATGTGCTGCATTTTCCTAATGTGCGTAGGAATTTAGTCTCTGGTGCTTTGCTGAATAAAGCAAGCTATAAATTAACCTTCAAATCTGACAAGTTAATTCTCACTAGAAATACCAACCTCGCCGAGAAAGGGTTTTGTAATGGTGGTCTACTTGTACTTGATACGATGAATAAGAATGCTTCTAGTTCTACTTACATTGTTGCGTCTTTAGATTTGTGGTATGCTAGACTTGGACATGTAAACTTTAATTCGGTTAAGAAATTTAAACAAATAAGTTTAATTCCTGATTGTGATTTAATCGAACCCGATAAATGTGAAATATGTGTCGGGACCAAACATCCAAAGAAATCATTTAACAAGTCAGCTGAAAGAACCTCGAGTTTTTGTTTGACAAACTGAAAAATAAGAAGATTTAACATACAAATTCTTCAAAGAAATTCTTCTTCTTTTTCACAGCCTTTTTTTCTCTTCTATCCTTCATCACTGAGCAACTTAGGGCATACTCCAACCCACCTCCCTGGAGTACACTGCTGAGGTGAGTGCCGTGTTAACCCTTGGGCAGAAATGTCGTTCATCCCATTGTACCCTTGTGGGGGCATAAATGATTTAGGGCAGTAGATTCTCCACGGTGCGACAATTTCTACAGTCGATTCTTTCCCTTTTATTAATCTTGTTAAAATCATTTTTTTTTTCCATCATTCTTGTATTCTTGAAATCAGTTTCATTGCAATAAAAAAGTTATATTTTGGTCAGTAATTCACCTATTACTCCAACAGCTGCTAAGTTTTAGGTTGGGCGTTGCCGGAACAATACCTTTGAACTCTATGGATACCTTTGAACCATTCGGTAAGGAGACATAAGTGTTTGGGCATGGTGTAAAAGAGGTAAAGTGTTTACAGTTCCCATTGATGTGATTAGTTGCTCCAAATCAATTATTCTAGTGGTATAATTTGGCATGTTAGAGTTAGCGACACTAACGGTTATGGGAAAAAAAAAAAAAAAAAAAGAAGAGTGGAGAGAATTTAGTATACCAACTTATCCATGACCAAAAGCAAAGTTCATTGAAGGAAACATTGTTGCTGTTGTTACAGCATTACCACCATTGTGATTGTTGATGCATTGTCTTGCCAATTGAGCCCTGAGAAGGGGTATTAGTCGATGGCATTTTCTCATGGCACTTGCCAACTGACTTTCATAAGATGATTATTGGGACCTAAAACAATACTATGAATATGGAACCCACTGGATGAGGACCCAAAAAGAGCTGATTGCATGTCCTTTGGCTTTGCTTTTGTAACCTAGGGGATATCCATGTACCTAGTCGCATTGATCAAATCATATGACCTTGAATGCTATAGTGAGTACTAAAGGGTCTATCACGTTTACCATCCTTAGGACCTACAGTAGTTGAAGTCGTTCACTTGCCTTGACAGAAGAACGAGCAAAGAAACATTTGAAAACTATCCACCAACAAGTTATCCTACCACCGCATGATTAAATTACAACACCATCAATGCTAGCCATAAAGATATGAGATTTCAAAAAAATGTAATTTTCGATGATCTGAAAAAACCCTAGCGAACAGCAAGTAGCATATAGAACAATCAACATAGAAAGAATGCAATCGGAGCTCACTGGAATTGAAATTGCTCTAATAGCATATTAGATTTACATAATCAAGCAACCAAACGAGGAAGAAATGAAGCTATCTTCACCAGAAAGCCACTGGAGGTGACAGAAAGCTTTGGAAGTTTTGGTAACCACTAGGCCACTTTTACTATATTACTTGGATAAGAAAGAGAAAAAATAAAGCTCCCATATATATGGAATTACAAGCATAATTAGCAAGAAAAATTACGTAAGCAAATATATATATATGTGTGTGTGTGTAAATAAAGCTTTTACTTAACCCTAAAATACTAGTTATACATAAGAAAGCCAAATTGACTAAAAAATACCACACCTCTTAAAAATCCAATCACAACAAAGACATAATATTTGATTAAAAAATAGAGAGAATAAAGGAATAAAAGGTTCCTAAAAGTGTTATGATGGGACCAATAATGGACAATGGACCATCCATATGTCACGCATTATTCGATTCCTCCCCATTGTTACCTAACCCATATTAATCAATTAAACCGCCACCCACTTTTTCACCCCATTTTTCCTTCTAATCAGAAAATTATTTTATTCAAAATCTTTGTCCATGCATGCTGCATGTTTTACTTTTAATTGACATTTTTATGCCCTGGATAAATTAAATTAGATATGAGAAAAGATTGCGTGATTGGGATCACTTTTACTATATCTTTTTAATAAAAGACTACGAACTTTCTTATTTAATTTTAAGGGTAATGCACATTTTATTATACACAAAACACCTCTTAAATTTTTTAATTAGGCATAACCCACCAACAAATTTTTAGTTTCGTAAAATAGTGTCATGAACTATTTTATTACACACATTTCACCCCCTAAACTCTATTATTAAATACAAATCACCACTTTCATATTCAGTTTCATCTTATATATTATGATACAAGAAACAACTCATCTCACACACATTTATTTTTAAAAAATAACATTTTAAAGGGTCTTAGTATTACCAAAATTAGCTCTACACATAATATTTAATGATTAAGGCAACTATAATTCACTCCTTTTCATCTAATTTGAAAAAAAATTGTTTATAGTTTATTTTTTGAAAATATTAAATAAAAAAATTACACCACAAGTAATTTTATTAAACTCGATAATTCTCAAAAAGTAACATAATAGCTTTGGGAGATTAAGTAAGTTACTTCCTGCATTTTGAATAAATTGCAATTTCCACTTCTAACATTTTGCTAACTTCATACGAACCAAACAAGAGCCTAAATTCCTACTTTTTATGAATTTCTTCCTATAAATACTTCTTATAGACCCAACAAGGCCTAGGCATCAGTTTTTAATGCAGCCAACAACCAAGTCTTGGCGGCTACGACCTAGGTTGGCAGGTAGAACTTGGCAAGTACAGGACGTGGCAAGAATCTTGGTCTAGTGTTAGGATTTTGATTTATTTTGGAATAAGAAAAGAGTTCTAGATTAGGAAAGATTTATTTTTGTTTATCTTGATTTAATTTTTATCCTTATATTTCTACAGTTTTTAGGCCTCTATATGAAGAGAGGAAGAGCTAGAGTTTTTAATCCATTCATTCACATACTTTACTTCAATATTTTTGAATTTTCTTCTATTCTCAAATTGTAAGAATTTGAGCTAATTTCCCCGTTGTTTTTATTATTTTCGTAATAAGAATTAAGGAAAGGCTGCTAAACATTTCCCCTTCTGGTTAATTTCCATCTACTTGCAGCATCAGTTGGTATCAAAGCTTAGAACGACTTCTGAGATGGCCCGTAGGCAACAAAGATACATCGTCATCAGAGACGTTTATGAGCGAGATGTTCAATGGCAGAATTTAAGAGGAGGTTCGACGACTTTGAGAAGAAAATATGGGGTATTGAGCAGTGCTTGATCCTACTGGGGTGAATCCCAACCAAGCACCGAGAGCTCAACCTCAATAACCACTCGCAGGGGATGGCGAGGACGACACGGACGATTGCTTCCACAACATGTTCCCAGAGGTTGAAATACTGGACCGGCTTGAGCAAAGAGATCACCCCCATACTGATCATGTTGCCGAAGCAGGAGATCGGAGGTGGGAATCAGGTCTTTGGATTGAAATACCATAGTTTAATTCCAATGGATGTCAAGAGGATTTATAGGATTGGCTCGCTTCAGTGGACAAGGTCTAAGAATTCAGAGAGTTTCCAGAGGAAAAGCAGGCTTTTCTAGTAGCTATTCGATTGAGGGGAAGAGCAGCCGCCTAGTGGCAGCAACTTAAGCATACCCATCTCAGGCAAGGTAAGGCGAAAATTGATTATTGCGAAAAGATGAAGAAGCACATGAGAGGTGCCTTTCGACCTTACAACTTTGCCAAGATGATGTATCAGCATCTGCAGGGTTTGTGTCAGGGGTCAAAATCATTAAAGAAGTATACAAATGAGTTTTACTCACTGGTCACCAGAAATGACTTGGCGGAAATGGAGGAGCAACTGGAGCATCGTTATGTTAGCGGGTTCAAGGAGTCCATACAGGTGGTGTTGAATATGTTTGACATCTTCATTGTTTCAGAGGCAAGCCAGAGAGTCATGAAAGTTGGGAAATGACAACACTGGCATGTGATTGGCGGTTCTCGGAATACACAAATTGGCGGACATGAACAAACACGAGTACCTTCTCCAAATCCATGCGCGCAAGCAAACCGATTATCGCCAACACTAGAAAGCCAGCTAATTAGGACTTGGCGGGTAGTTCACGAACTCGTTGCTTCAAGTGCGAAGAGAAGGGTCACCGTGTTTGAACAGCTACAAAGGGCATACCCCAAGACACGGCCAAAGCCTGCTATGATGAAACAATATCAAACATAGTTCAAACAAAGTCCATACAATAAGCAACCAAAGTAATCATACGGAACAAAGAAGAACTCATACTAAAAGCCCCATTGCCGAAGCTAAGAGACATGGTGGTGAGCTCCTCTAAACGAAGGAGCGGCTTGTAAGCGGCTCCTAACTAAACTCCTAATCTCCTCTCACACGGTCGCAACTATTCTGGACTGAGAATGCTGAACTTGAAGGTTGCGCTCATACCAGAGAGTATACTTGGTCACAGAGAGGCAAATTCAAGCTATGATACTACCAATTTCTCATCCCCTGAGATCTGAGCAGCCTAAGTAACGAGATTGTCCCATGGAAGGGTAGGTCAAACAATAGATGTATTCAGAATAACAGAGCTTCAGACCGAGGTAGAAAAGACACTGGCGAAGAAGAGATGATCATGATTCTCATCAGCAAAGTGGCAGAGAACACAAACATTCTAAACTCCTGGTGCTTCGAAGCGCAAAAGTTGGTCCCGAGTCCAAAGCCACTTCTGAGAAGCGAGCCATATAAGGAAGGAGTGTCTCGGTGTATGCATCTGAAACCACAAAAGGTGATGAATGGTGTCCTCCTCTCTCTTGCTCCGCAACATCCCCTGAGTGGACCTGGAAGTGAATTTCCCCGAAGGGTCACCTAGCCACCAGATGGAATTCGCCCCACTAGCCCGAGGGATGAAAACAATTGTGTCCCAGATGGGTCGGAGCTCCGAATAGCCCCGTGAAAATCTCCACTGATCATCCTCAATAATTGTTGACACCCAAGAATCCCACAGAAGCCCAGTAGAGGTGAGCAGTCGAGCAGAGAAGCGCTCTGAGTGATGGCCACACGGCAACCATTAATTACTTCAAAGAGTGATCGTAAGGCTATCGCCTATGACGTGGTAGATTGCACCAGAGCAGAGGCGACGGACTGACAGAATCTGACACCAACACCACGATGCCAAACTCATCGCCCGAATTGTCTAGAAGCTCCTTCCTCAAAGCCGGTTCAGATGAACCCAACGCGGCCAAAGCAATGAAGGGTTGGAAAGAAGAAACCAGATGTGCTTCATAATCGAAGCCTGGGATTACAATATTTTAAATGGTAAGTATATGGTCCAAACCGTGCTTAATGATGATAATATTAGGTTAAATGAGCTAAAATGAATTTAGCAATAATTAGGTAATTATTACAATTATAAAGCACAACGTTTAGTGCTTAAGTATAACTCAAAACATAGCACTTTGATTTATGAATAAAGCAATGGCATAGGTTGTAAATATGTGCAAGTTGGAGGCCATTTATGTTTTGAACCTCGGTAAATCTTTTTGTTCTTTGTTGATTCTTGCATTAGTTTTTGAGATCTCATGTCTGTAATTCATTCATCTTGATTTTCGAGACTTGTAACGGTTTAACTTAGGCTAACTCACTGAAAATGTTAACATGAGAGATGATCGGTTGAGAGAGAATTTAGTGAAACGTGAAAGAAATTTGTTGAAGTTATCCCAAAGCACAATCAGCGTGCCACCCCCAGTTGGCCTTGTCATAGCCATTGATAAGCATCCATCTAAAGGCCCGGATTGGCCAAAACAAACACAGATATCACTGACAAAGAGCCACTACCTTACTTTAGTCGCAGAGACAAGAAGAAGCCACCTGTCATAAGCTTAACGGAAGGAAAGCACAAGACGGGCAACAGGTAGGGGCACGAGCAGGTAATAGTACAACTAGGGCAGAAGCAAAATAGACAATACCTCTTAAGCCAAAATTTGAATTCTGAATCACTTAAACATTGCATTTTGGTTGAGCTTCTAAATCAAGTCATGCGTTCAATTACATGTAATAATGCTACTAATAGCTAGTCTCATTTTAACTCATTTTAAACCTAATCTCCACATTGTTAGGGATGGTTTACGTCATATACATATCAATTAAAATTTAATAAGCTTCATCTTGGTATTTATATGAACTAATCACTGGATCCTCTCTAAGAATAAGAAGCATTTTCACAAAAAATATTTTACTCCGGATTCCAATCTATTTGGACATGTTTAATAAAATGAATAAACTTTTCCAAAGGAAGGGACTTAGTACCGATGGCTGCGGGGTTATCCTTAGTATTAATTTTGATAATTTAGCTTGGCTTGTTCTAACTGATCCATGATAGAATACCTTCTAATAGCAAGGTGTTTTTGGCTACCATGAAGGACTAGATTCCTACATAAAGCAATAGCTGGTTGACTATCAGAATATATTTTGGGTGATCCTAGGTCAAGCTTAAATTCAAATAATAAGCCACGAAGCCATATTCTTTCTTTTACTGAGCCTGATATAGCCAAAAATTCAGGTTTTGTTGTTAAAAGTGAAGTTAAAGCCTATAATTTTGACCTCCAACTTATGGCTCTACTAGTTAAAGTAAACATATAAGCTAGGGTTAATCTCCTTCTAGCTAGATCACCGGCAAGATCAGCATCAACATATCCTATTAGTTTAAGGCTTCCTTGGTCCCTACCAAAGGTTAAACCTAAGTCTCTAGTTCCCTTAACATATCTAAGTAACCATTTCACACCATCCTAGTGAACTTTACCAGGATTAGACATATATCTTGATAGAACACTCATAGGAAAAGCTAAATTTGGCCTAGTGCAGGTCATAGAAAATATTAATGACCCTATAGCATTAGCATATGGAATACTACTCATTTTAAGCTTTTTTAGTGGAATGCTAATCATTTTAATCTTTTTTAGTTCTATTTTGGGAAACTATTTTGCTGAAAATTGATACTGAGATGCCATGAGTAGGTTAACAATCTTAAACCTTTTCAAAACATTAGTTAGATAGCAACTATGACGCAAGTAAACTGGTCTATGCGATTTATTCCTAATTATATTTATTCCTAGAATTCTTTTTGCCTCTCCCATGTCTTTCATATAAACAAAAAAAAAAAAAAAAAAATTCAATGTCCATTTGAGATCAGAAATCTAATCCTAGGGCCTTCTGATGAAGAGCATATGATCCATGTATATTAGTAGAATCAAAACAGTCAACATTCTTGAAATAAAGACTGGTGTCATGAACAAACTTAATAACGACAGTCGTAAAAGCATGAAATCTTTAATACCACTGTTTGGGTGACTATTCTAACCCATATAGAGATTTTTTGGCAAGCAAACACAATCATATTACTGGGGTTTCAATAAAACCCTGGGGCTGAGAAATGACGATCTCCTCCTCAAGTTCTCTATGCAGAAATGTAGTAGTTGTTGGAATTAGTATCCTGAAAAAACAATTAGTTAGATTTTAAATATTAAATAATTAAAATTATTTTATTTATTTGTTGCTTGATTATGATTTTATGAGTCAAACATGCTTGTGAGTTTTCTCAAAAAACGTTCCATGAGATGGACATAGGCCATGATTACATGTTAGATTTTGTTTAAGTGGTCAATGAGATTGAACCACTTAGTGAGATGACATAGCCCTAGACCTCCCTTTCGTCGAGGGTAACACATATGCCACTAAGCTACCTTCGCTCCCCCCGACGTCAACGAAGAGCCTTACCAAAGAAATGACTCTAAAGTCGACTCGATCTTCCTGATCATCATCTTCCAAAGGATGAAGACCAAGGACCAGTGGACCTGAATAGCGAAAAGGATAGACTGGATGAGCTGTAACCGGCCAGCGTATGACAGAGAACGAGAGGCCCAAAACCAAATACGGGAGAGGATGCGATCCAGAAGTGACTTGCAGTCCACATACCACAGCCAAGAAGTAATAAGTGGCACCCCCAAATGCTAAATTAGGCACTACCCAATACTGAATCCTAGGACGATAAGAATATATCTTTGAGCCGTAGAATCAACTTCAGCTAGAAAAATAGAATTCTTTGCTACATTCGAGGAGAGCCCCGAGAGAACAGCAAAGCAATCCAAAGCCTCATGAACAACTGCGACACAGCCCAAATCACGCCGACAGAAGATCATCAAGTCATCAGAGAAGCATAAGTGAGTCTACCTAGTGCGACGATGTTATGTTCTATTTCATTCGAGCTGTAATAAGGCGTTTAAGCTTGTATTTTTTGAATTAGAGTTTTGGCACCAAGAGTAGGTTATTGCGGTTAGTCTTGCCGGTAGGTTTTGGCAGCTGATTTAGTGAGTATAAGCCAATGTATCTAGATTCCTATAAGTAATTGGTCTTTTGTAAAGGAAGAGGCATTCAATGAAAATATCAAATCAATCTCTTTTGAGATTAAACCTTCTTTCTCTCATCTAACTCTCTCTATTTTCTCATATACGCCACTTCTTTCTCATCCCATGCTCTCTTTATCTTAGGTTAAGCTCAAGATTTAATCTCGAGCTTAACAATTGGTATCAGAGCTTCGTTGGCTTCCAAATCATATGGATTCGAATGAGGTCGCATTGATTGGTGGAGTTACCACCAGATCAGCAGCCGCTACGGCAGCTGCAAAGGCGACATTCACTGAGATTGTTGGCAGCACTGATGCAACAGGTCGGGATGTGGTTACAAATGCTCAATTGGACGGTCAGTTGAAGTTAATGCTTGCTCAAATCAAGCAAGCAAATGCAGAAACAATACTATAAATGAATCAGCAAATCAATGAGAAGGTTGATCAGCGAGCTCAGCAAATGGAGGTTAAGATCTCTGTTCAGGTCGCGCTTCAATCACAAGAATTGGAGGAGAGGTTTAACCTGCGGTTTAATCAACAAATGCAACAGCCAAAAGTGACATTAGCAGAGATTAAAGAGCAATTTAGGAGGCCAAACCCTCCTGTTGTTCCAGATCCATTATTGCCTACTAGTGTGTTATAAGCTAATCAGCCTATGAATCATCAGACGCAAAGTGAAGTTATCAGACATAATGATCACACTCCAGTGGTTAATACTGATGTTGATGCTAGAGCTCAAGATCGAGTTCATGAAGTTGAGATAACTAATAGGCAAGGTCGCAGTGAGCAGGTGCAGTCACGACCTTCAAACTGGAATGCAGGACCTGATGTTCGAGCCCCTGAAATTAAAGACACTCACAGAACGATGGGATTGAATGTGGAGCAATTGGATAGACCACCTGACCAGTGGAATCAACAACATTCCCGCAGTAATGAGGAGTCATCTAATAGCAGAAGCAGTGGTCATAGACAGCCTCGGGTGCAGATTGATGCTTTTGATGGGAAGCAACCTCATTCATGGCTGAGAAGGTGTGATCATTATTTCCACTTCTACCATATCAAGGAATCAGAAAAGGTAAAAATTGCTGTTGTATTTCTTTTAGGAGATCACGAAGTGTGGTTTTATAGCTTGTTGAAAAGCAATCCTTCTCTCACATGGACTGAATTCGTGAAAGAATTGTGTGCCTAATATAGTGATGAGGATGATAGTGATATTGTGGATAAATTCAATAAGGTGAAACCGGAGACATCTGTAAGAGAATATATTACGAGGTTTGAAAATCTTTGAGTAAGCATCATGATTGAAATTCAAGCCTCAGAGTCTTATTATGTATCAGCCTTTATAAGCGGATTGAAGCCCAGGGTGAAAAACTTAGTTAAAGCGATTGGCCCTACAACCTTGTTTAAGGCTTTCGCTAAGGCCAAGCTTTATGAAGTCACCAACTTACCTTTAAGTGAGGGTTCCAGACCTCTTGGTGGCAGCTCCAAACCACAGCAAGGATCTTTCAGGTTCAGGACCAACAGATCAGAAGATAAGCAGCCGCAGAGGATGTGTTTTAGGTGTAATCAACCTTACCAATTTGGCCACAAGTGCAACCCAAAGTTTCCTATGTCTGCTGAAGGGGTCAGTGTTGGGGATCTCTCTGATGGTGAGGAGCTTGTTGCTGATGGATATGACTCAGATCAGGACATTGAGGAAAACTTGGCTAATGATGAAGTTGAAATTTCAATGAAGGCCTTGACTGGGAGTGGGACACATAACACAATCTAAATCAAAGGGGGGGCTTGACAGGGGTCAATCATTATCCTCATTGATAGTGGGAGCACCCATAGTTTTGCTAATCCTCAAGTGGTCAAGAAAGTGGGTCATATGGTGATTAAAACTCATCCTCTTGCTGTTATCGTGGCTGATGGAAAATCAGTAATGACTCAGAAAAAATGCCAAGGGTTCCATTGGTATATGCAAGACCGCAAGTTCAGCTATGATTTTCAAATCCTTCCCTTGGGAGGGTGTGATATGGTGCTTGGGGTCGATTGGATGAGAACTTACAGCCCGGTATTGTTTGATTTTGCTAATCTCACGGTTTCCTTTGAAGTGAAAGGCTCTAAGGTTACCTTGCAAGGAATGGCAGAGCAAGCTCATTTGCAAGTAATTTGGAAAAGGGATTCAAGAAATGTGTGTTTCAATAGGTAGGTCAGCTGTTTGCTATAGCACCTACTGAGATGTTGAGCATTACCGAGCCTAAAGTGCAAGCAGTGATTGAGGAGTTTGAAGATCTGTTCGAGGTGCCCAAGTCTCTACCTCCCAAGAGGAGTTTAGATCATGTTATTCCTCCCAGAAGTGATGCAGAACCAGTGAGACTTAGGCCATACAAATATCCTCATGCTCAAAGGACGGAAATTGAGAAGCAAATGGATGATTTGCTCAAGACTAACTTCATAAGGCAAAGTCACAGCTCAACTCCATGACAGTAAAGGATAAGTTTCCTATACCAGTTATAGATGATTTGCTTGATGAGTTGCATGGAGCTCAAGTTTTTTCCAAGCTTGATCTACGGCAAGGTTATCATCAAATTAGAGTGGTGGAGCAAGATGTGTATAAGACAGCATTTCAAACACATCATGGGCACTTTGAGTTTGTAGTCATGTCATTTGGCTTGACAAATGCACAAGTGACCTTAAGCTCTTATGAATGATGTCTTCAAACAATTTCTTAAAAAATTTGTGTTGGTGTTCTTTGATGACATCTTGATTTACAGTGCATCTTTTGGGGAGCATTTGAAGCATTTGAGGGAAGTGTTCTTGGTCATGTGTGAACACAAGTTGTATGCTAAATTGGCCAAATGTTCCTTTGCTCAAACTCATTTGGAATACTTTAGCCATGTGATATCTTTTGAGGGAGTTTCTACTGATCCCACGAAGGTTCAAGCCATGAAAGAATGGCCTATTCCGGTAACATTGAAACAATTGAGAGGATTTTTGGGCCTAACTAGATATTACCGCAAGTTTGTAGCCAATTATGGAGCTTTAGCCAAGCCACTCACATATTTATTGAAGAAAGATGCTTTCAAATGTTCGGATGGAGCTCAGATGGCTTTTGAGGCTCTTAAAGCTCTAATGTGCAAAGCACCTCTATTAGCCACGCCCGATTTCACTTCAAACTTTGTATTGGAGACTGATGCTTGTGGGAAGGTGTTAGGGCAGTGTTGTCACAAGGAGGAAGGCATATAGATTATCTTAGCCAAGCATTGAGTGCAAAACATCAAGCACTTTCCACATAAGAGAAAGAATATCTCGCGAATCTGCTTGCTGTGGAAAAATGGAGGCATTACTTGGATGGGCATCATTTTATCATCAAGACTGATCACCGAAGTCCTAAGCATCTATTATAGCAGAAGATTGTCACAAGAATACAGAGAAAAGGGCTGATGAAGAAGTTGGGGCTTGATTATGACATTGAGTATAAGAAGGGAAAGGAAAATGCTGTAGCAGATGCACTGTCGTGCAGATTGGAAGACTGTAAGCAGGGCTTTCTTGGGGCAATTTCAGTGATCTCTCTTGCTTGGATGGAAGAAGTACATAAGTCCTATGAGAATGATCCTTTTGCTCAAGAATGTATAGCAGCTTACAGTGTGGGCAAGGCCAGTAGTTTGGCTACTGGTGCAGATGTTTCTGTAACCCGGGAAATTATTAAAACTCGGGGGAAGCTGTATATTGGCAATTCTACTAATCTTAGACATCAGATCATCAGTGCTTCTCATGATTCTTCATTGGGGGGGGGGGGGGGGGGGGGACACTCAGGTGTGGAAGGAACGTATTAAAAGTTGAAGGTTCATTTCAGTTGGCCGGGAATGAAGAGAGCAGTGACTGATTTTGTGCAAAGTTGTGAGATATGTCAACAAACAAAGCTTGGGGATCACATATATCAAAGACTTCTCCAACCCTTACCGATTCCAAAGGGGATATGGTAGAACATAAGCATGGATTTCATTGAGGGATTGCCTAAATCCGAGGGGAAAGAGGTGATCTGGGTCGTAGTTGATCGGTTCACTAAATTTTGTTACTTCATTGCTTTAGCTCGACCTGTGACTGCTAAGAAATTGGCTCGTGTGTTCCTTGATAACATCTACAAGCTCCATGGATTCCCTCAATCCATAGTATTTGATAGAGACAAGCTCTTTACAAGTCGCTTTTGGAAGGAATTGTTTGGTCTCTTGGGAACGACTTTGGCCCTTAGCTCATCTTATCATCCTCAAACCAACGGTTAGACTGAGAGGGCTAATCAATGTACTGAGCAATGTCTTAGAAGCATGGTGTTTAGCCATCCTAAGGTGTGGGGTAGGTGGCTTTCATTGGCGGAATTTTGGTATAACACCCATTTCCATGCTTCTTTAGGTACTACACCCTTCAAGGCATTGTATGGGTATGATCCACCCACTCCATTGATGTTGCAAGGAGTTGACTCACAAGTGGCTAAGGTCTCTGAGTTGGTGCATCAAAGGAAGCATCTTATGCAGCTTTTGAAGGACAATCTCGTTCAGTCACAAGCTCGAATGAAGTGGTATGCAGATCGCAAGAGGGTAGACAAAAATTGTGAGGTGGGTGATATGGTATACATGAAATTGCAGCCCTATAGGCAATCCACAGCGGCTGTAAGGAAGAATGTTAAGCTTTTTGCAAGGTTCTTTGGACCTTACAAGGTTTTGGAGAAAATTGGCAAGGTGGCATACAAGGTGGAGCTTCCACCCGATTCATATATGCACCCTGTCTTTCGTGTTTCACTTCTTAAAAAAAAGGTTAAACAAGGCCAAAGCTCTTCACCAAACCCTCCGGAGGTTGGTTCCAGTGGATCCTTGATCCTGCAGCCAGCGGCAGTAGAGGAAGCCAAGCAGGAAAGTGCAGATAGTACCAGCATGCAGGAGGTTTCGGGTGAGTTGGTGCAATTTGGATGAATCATTCTCCACATGGGAAGATAAAAGATATTTATTGAGCAAATTTCCTTCTTTTCATTCTTGGGGGCAAGAATGTTTTTAAGGGGAGGGGATTGTTATGTTCTATTTCATTCGAGTTGTAATAAGGCGTGTGAGCTTGTATTTTTTGAATTACAGTTTTGGTGCCAAGAGTAGGTTATTGCAGTTAGTCTTGCCGGTAGGTTTTTGCGGCTGATTTAGTGAGTCTAAGCCAATGTATCTAGATTCCTATAAGTAATTAGTCTTATGTAATGGAAGAGGCATTCAATGAAAATATCAAACCAATCTCTTTTGAGATTAAACCTTCTTTCTCTCATCTAAGTCTCTCTATTTTCTCATCTCCTTCACTTCTTTCTCATCCCATACTTTCTTTATCTTAGGTTAAGCTCAAGATTTAATCTCGAGCTTAACAGCTGACATCATGGATGGTAACAAAATTGTGGGTCATCAATAGCATGGTGAAGTAACCCTCAGAGACCCTCCATAGCATAAACAAACAAATAAGGAGAGAGTGGTCATTGACTAGAGTGGAAGAAACCCTTAAGTTTGCCATTGATGGTGATAGAAAATTGGGCTGTAGGAAGGCACTCTCGGTCCCAATGAACCATGATCTCAGGAATCCTCATACCGGCTAGAATAAAATCACGGCGAACCATGTCAAAAGCTTTGCGGATATCAACCTTCAGTGCACAATGAGGTGAGATTTGATGGTGATAATCGCGCATCAACTCCTGCATCAAAAGGATGCTATCAGAAATCCGATGGCACGGGACAAAAGCAGTCTGGGCATCATCAATCAGCCCAGGAAGAATACCATTCAACCTGTTTGCAATAATCTTTGTGATGCACTTATAGATCACATTGCAATAAGAAATTGGGCGAAAATCGCCGAAAGTGGAGGGAGTCTCCGCTTTAGGCACAAGATAGACTCTGGTGGTGTTCAGGGCACCCAGCATGCGCCCTAAAATGAAAAAAGACTGCATGGCCCTGATAACAGCTCCACCCACCACCTCCCAAGCCCTCTTAAAAAAGAGGGAAGTGTAAACATCAAGCCCCGGAGCCCTATCATCACCAATGGAAAAGAGAGCATCACGTATCTTGACAGCAAAGATCTAGGAAATTCGCGAGTGAGCCTAATCCTTAGAAATGCAAGCCTTAAAGAGGTCTAAGACATCCTCAGTCAACCGATCACTGGACTCAATCAACAGCTCCTGGAAGAAAGTAACCCCCGTACGAAAGATCAACTGCGGATCATATATCCTCACACCATCCGGACCAACAATCTACGAAATTTGGTTCCGAACCTGCCGATGGAAAACAGATTGATGGAAGAACCAAGTGCTCTGATCTCCAAGAGAAAGCCACTAAATGCGCGACTTCTGATGATAGAACGCCTCCTCATCTCGACACAAGTGTGAATACTCATGGAATAGATCACACTCCTCTAATCGAAGGAAAGGACTCTCTGGGTCCTCGTCTAACGCCCTTTGGCGCATTGCCCACGCATCACAGGCCACTTCAACTCTGGCAAAAATGTGGCTAAAGTGGCGGGTCTTGAGGGCCTTCAACTGACTTTTTAGCAATTTCAGCTTCTAAGTGAGTTGATACGTCGGAGTAACTAACTATCCCAGACTCGTCCAACAGTGGGGAGGAAATCTGCGTGATAGGCCCAAAATTTGAAGAACTTAATGGAAGTTTCTTGGCACGACATCCCCAAAGCCTCACACAATAATGGTACTATCATCCTAAACAAGCTGTCGAGCAAGAATCTCAATAGATGTAACAGGAAGTCTCAGAGCCAACCCTCACTACCAGGGCACCGATCAAGCCGATTGAGGATCAATCTGTCATCGTCACCATTATTGGACAATATAAAATGAAGTCCAAAAGAAGGAAAAGGCGTGAGCTCAGCCTCCGTAGCACACTCCTAAAAATCGTCCATGTGACCAGGCCAACCCTTCTGGCCGCGGGATCTGTCAAACGGACTAGGGATGGCATTGAAATCCTCGAGAAGGATCCAAGGCTCATCCAATAGACTGGAGCTAACACTCTGAAGGTAATCCCGCAATATATGCCGAGGTCTGGGCTTGTTTAAGCCATTAATACCACTTGCACTATTGGCAAAAGAGTATGCCGCATGGTGATTCACCCAAGAAGAGAGAACGTGATCTCTGATGAAGCTGTCACCAAGCTAGGATTGAAGATTTAGGAACACCTGAACCCACACAAGCTATCATGGCTTAAGAAAGGAAGTCAAGTATTGATCTCGAAACGATGCTTGCTCAATTTTTCAGTTATGTCAAAGTATAAGGATAGGGCTTGGTGTGACGTAGTCACCATGGACGCTTGCCATCTATTGTTGGGGCGACCATGGGAGTACGATAGAGGTGCCTCACATGACAAAAGGAAAATCACCCATAGCTTTGTCTTCAAGGGAACCAAGATCATCTTGTTACCTAAGAAGGATGAGGCACCAAAGGCATTGATGGCACAACACTCGAATTCCAAGGCAGAGCCATGTTCGCCAAGGAAGTTGGCAAGAACAAAATTGTTTTCATGTTAATTGCAAAGGAAAATACGGAACCAACAGGAGTGTTACCGAGTGGGGTTGGCATATTGTTCAGAGAGTTCGCAGATGTCTTTCTGGATGAATTGTCGGAAACACTACCGCCATTCAGGGATATACAGCATCACATCGACTTGATGTCGGGGGCTGCCTTTCCCAATAGGCCCCACTGCTAAATAAGCCTAGCTAAGCATGAGAAGTTGAGGTGCCAGGTTGAGGAGTTTCTCGCCAAGGGATATATCTCGGAAAGCTTGAGCCCTTGTGCAATTCCGACCCTATTGACGCGAAAGAAGGATGGTAGTTGGCAGATGTGCGTGGACAGCAGGCCCATTAATAATATCATGGTACTCTTCCTCATTCCAAGTTTGGATGACCTACTTGATCAGCTTCAGAATTCAAAAGTTTTCACCATGTTAGACTTGAAGAGCGAATATCATCAGATCCGCATCTCACCCGGTGATGAATGGAAGGCTGCTTTCAAGCCATGGGAAGGGTTGTATGAATGGCTTGTTATACCATTTGGACTATCAAACGTGCCAAACACCTTCATGCGATTTATGAACCACGACTTCCTCCATTTATTGGAAGGTTCGTCGTTGTCTACTTTGATGACATCTTGATATATAGCCAACACAAGTTAGAATACTTGGAGCATTTCATATAACTGTTGAATACTTTGAGAAAATGATACATGTTTGCCACATTGAAAAAGTGTGAGTACGTGCGAAACAAAGTCACGTTCCATGGGTTTGTTGTGTCCTAGTATGGTATATCAGTTGACAAAGGAAAGATCACGCTAATACCAAACTGGCCTCAATCAAAGTCTATTAGAGAAGTCAAGAGCTTCCTTGGGTTGGCGTCTTTTTACAGGCGGTTTGTGTCTAATCTCAACTCAGTGATGGAGCCAATCACATATTGTCTCATATTGGCACACCAAGTGGGCTAACTATATTCAACTCTTCCATTTTGTAATGAATCACAAGTTAGCTGCTTTGACCAAGGTGGTGGATGTGCTGAGGAGGCGAAGTCTCATCTTGCCCCATAGTAAGGTCTTAGTAACCAGGTTTGAGACATTGGTGGCACAGTATGAAGATGATGACGCCTTTGGTGACATTTGGCGGGAAACACAATCCAGATCTGTCCCCGGATACTCGATCCATGACGTGTTCCTCTTTAAAGGTAATCAACATTGCATTACAGGATCAAGTCTTTGCCTCAAAATCATTAAGGAGAAGCACAATGAAGGACATATTGGCCGAGACAAGATGCTATAGCTAATTTGCGCTAATTACTTTTGGCCTTCATTACTCAAGGAGGTTGATGGATTCATTAAGCGTTGCCACATAGGTCAGGTGTCAAAGGGTGGAGGGGCCATCGCCGGCCTTGACATCTAGCCTTTACCAATTCCAAGTTAGCCTTGGACAAATGTGAGTGTGGATTTTGGGCTGAGGTTTCCATGAACAAAAGGAGGAATTGATTCAATCTTTGTTGTTGTCTAACACTTTTCCAAGATGGCGCACTTCGTTGGGTGCAAGAAGGCCACTGACGCAGTCTATGTCGCCAAGTTGTATTTCCAGGAAGTTTACAAGCTTCATGGTTTGCCAGCAAGCATTGCTTCAGATAGGGATGTGAGGTTCGTAAACTACTTTTGGAAGACTTTGTAGAAGATGGCGAATACATCCGTATCGTTCAACGCAGTTCATCACCCTTAGACCAATGGGCAAACAGAAGTCACGAATCACTCTTTGGGTAACTTGCCTCGTTCCCTTGTCACTGACAACATCAAGAGTTGGGAGCAAAAGCTCTGCCGAGCTGAATTCGCCTATAACTGCTCAGTTAACCCGAGCGTGGGTTTTCCGCCATTCAAGGTCGTTTACGACTTCGTTCTGTGATCTCCAATGGATTTGGCACTAGTACCGGATCGCACTCGTCCTAATGGCAAAGCAAAAGAGTTCATCACCAACCTCCAAGATGTCCATGCGCAAACTGGGGCACGAATATTGGGAGTAAGCACTAAGTACAAATTGGAGGGTGATAAACGCCAGCATCAAGTTCAGTTCTGGGTGGGGGATCAAGTTTGGGCCATCCTCACTAGAGAACAAAATCCGGCATGGGAATACAATAAGCTAACAGCTTGAAAGATCGGGCCTTTAGAGATTATTGGGAAAATCAACCGCAACGCCTACCGTGTATATTTACCAGCTAGTATGTGCACCTCTGATGACTTCAATGTTAAACACTTGACCCCATATTTGGCGAAAATGAGCCTGAGGACCTATTGGCGAATCCAAGGGTGAATTCTCGCTTGCTTGGGGAGGATGATGTAGCCAACAACTAGGCCTTGGCAGCTACGACCTAGGTTGGCGGGTAGAACTTGGCAAGTGGAGGACGCAGCTGGAATCTTCATCATGAGTTAGGCTTTTAATTTATTTTGAAATAAAGAAAGAGTCTTAGATTAGGAAAGATTTATTTTGATTGATATTGATTTCATTTTTATCCTTATATATCTAGGTTTTTAGGCCTCTATATAAAGAGAGGAAAAGCTAGGGTTTTTAGTCCATTCATTTATATACTTCAATATTCTTGAGTTTTCTCCTATTTTTGGGTTGTGAAAATTTGAGTTAATTTTTTCATTGTTTTATTATTTTCGTAATAAGAATTAAGGGAAGTATGTTGAACCTTTCCATTGCCATTAAGTTTCATCTACTCGCTGCATTAGATTTATTACCAAAATAAGAAAATGGTTTAGGGATGATTTTTAGAAATTAAATAATTAGAAGCAAATATTATTTAATTTATGCATTAATTTGGCATGCGGCGGTGATTTCAGTTTCATAAAATAATCTAAAATTTAATTTTTTTGGGTGAAGTGTATTTAGTATTATAATTAATGAGCTAAAGTGAATATACATGGGATGAGTTGCATTTAATAACAAAATTTATGGTGCGACTTGTGTGTGTTTACAACGTTCATGAGGCTATTTTATGAAAATTTAAGTGTAGAAGATGAGTTGTGTTTAATTATAATGCTCAAGGGGGTGTTTTGTATAAAATTAAAAATGTAGGGGTTTCTTGTATTCAATGAGAAAGTTTAGGAGTTTTTTTATATATTTTTTTCTTATTCTCTACATTAAAGAATTTATTAGAAAAATATAAATATGGTTTATTGTGTGAAGAACATACAAAATTACAAATGAAAGCTGGGTAAATTGGCGGCCTACATGGGATTATGGGATTTCCAACATTGCCAATCCTTCCCAAATAACACAATCCCCCACTGGATGGAAACAAAAGAAATGAAAGGTTAAAACAAATAAAAAATTATGTAAATTATATGTATATTTAGGCTCCATTTGTTTGCCGTAAAGATGGCCAACATGCCAGATTGGCCCGCAAACCAGCTCAGCTCACCTTACAATGGGAGGCAAAAGCCCCCATGCTGTCCAACCATTGGACGGCAACTTTTAAAAAGAACATTTTTTTCTATAAATACTAACCAATTTTTTTCATTTCACCACATAATAATTATCAATTCTCTCTACGCTTCTGTTCTCTCTTCTCTATTTACAATCAATTCTTTGCCCTCAATATCTCAAGTTCAAAGTTTCACTTGTGTTATACTTGTAGGAGCTTGTAGAAGTTCAAATTTTAGCCTTTGTTTCGGTAAAATTAGTATCAAAATATTATTTATTTGTCATTTTTATTAACCTTACTTGCATTCTTACTTGCATTTCATAATTATAAATTAACAATATAATGACACATAATCCATCTTCATCTGGAGCTGGTCGTTCTAGTTCTAACTCTTCTAAAAACCAGTCAAAGAAAACTCTAACAATATTTCGACTTGAGAAACAGCAAATGACACAAAGTTGAAGTTCTATTGTGGGATGTGCAATGTTGGTGCGCATTCTATGAAAGTGTTGAATGCTTACAAGAGGGGGAAAAAACATGTGGCTAAACTTATGAAAGTTATCAAAGATCGCGAGGCGAACTTGACATTTGCCTCAACCGATAAGGTGCCTCGAGTGGTGAATGAGGCTAACCTAGTTGCTGAAGAAACAGAGGAGGTAACTGATGAGGAAATGCTCCTAAAGAAAGATGAAACGGGAGGCCAGTATCCAGTGGATGAACATAATGTTGATGTTGAAGTAAAAGGGGGGGAGGGGGGATAGAGAATGGTGATGCTTGGATCGTTAAATAGGCACCGTTGGATCAAGATCTGTTTGGAAGATCAACAGCTCTGATTGATTGGTTGGTAAGTCATCGATGTACATGATTGAGATAGTAGTGAAATGTGCGGTGCTTTATCTTGGTGGCATTTGGTATAACAAATGTTGGGATATACTTATAGCCGTTTTATTTGAATGTTAGTTTTTCTAGTTTGAAAGCTCTCTTAATATATTGTATTTAATAGTAATGGATGGATGCATCATATAACTTTTTCTCTGATGGTTTTAAGACAAGTAATTGAAGCAACTAAGACATCCGAAATTGGGGTAAAAATTTAAAGAACTTTGTGATGCACACCGCTTCATTTTATTTTATAAAATATATTTGCAATTATGATTGTATTGTATTATATCATACAATTTGCATATTATATTATGTATCAATAAATTATAATTATATTTTCGTCAAAATGATTATATATTTTTTTTATAATTTTATAAAGCACTTCTATGCATATATATAATAGAAAAAGGGGTGGGGCCCCAACCAAGCACCGAGCTCGGTCCCAGGCTAGGCTCTCTGGGCCAAGACCAGGTCCGGCCCAGCCCAACTACAGGGCCTGCAGTCCTAGGCCCTGCCCCGTGGCAATCTGTAATTTAGGGGGAAAAAAATCATATTTTAGGAAGTGGTTTTCTCATTTTTCATTATTTGGCGCACATGGAAAACCTTTTCCTTCAAATGAAGGAAAATAACTCCCCTTTCAAAACCAGAGATGTCATGAATCTAAGCTGCTCAAAAACTTTTGCAGTAATCATCATGCGAAGGTAGATCGAATCAAAAATAAACTAGATTGTACCATAGACATTTAACGTCAAAATATCGGACAAGAATTGGACTACATAATTAAAAGTAGCTCGAATGGTACTTTGTTATAGTTGTAACAGAACAATTTCAATTAAGTTGAATTGCTATATAATATTATTTAGGAAAATCTTCTAGGTCCTCCCAATCTAATAGGATTTATTAAATAGGTACCATACAGTTTCAGTAATATACACTGTGCACGAAAGGCTAAAATTTTGTCACGAATCATGTATCTTTTGCCAAAATTTAGAAGATTTTAAATAAAACAACAATCTATATGTATCCTCTATCATAATGTGATAATTTCTTTTGTCCGAAAATGCTAACATGACACTTTTTTGATAATATGTAAGTAATTTTTGCAAGAAAGTGGACAAACTTTTGGTAAAATGGTTACAGTTTATATCACATTAGTTTTCGGAAGAAATTAGCCAAACTTTAATAAAAATTTACCAGATTTAACACAGTGACACAAGTGATAAAATTTCTAATCTTAGGGTACCTTATTATATATGTCAAAATGACTGAGTATTTAGACAATAAATGCTCAATTTTTAGAATACCTAAGAGACAATTTTTCTGATTTGTAGAGCTTTGATAGTTAATTTATTTTATTTTTGGGTTATTTTTCATATATTTTGTATTATTACTTATATTATCCTATAACAAGATGTAAAATAATTTATATTATCCTATAACAAGATGTAAAATAATTGGTAAAAAAATATATTTTTTAAAACATACAAGAGGATATTACAATATGGGACAAAAGTCCCAATTTGGTCACTAAAGTGCCAAAAATTGGCCACTTGATCACCTAACTCACATTTTAGAAAATTTAGCCACCCAATTCTTAAAAAAGTTTCATTCAATTATTGAAGTCATTTAAAATAGACAAGTTAGTCACCAAACTCAAAATTTTTAAGATTAATTCACGCAGCTTCTAATAAAAATCTCAGTTAGTTTTTGAGAAGAAATTAGCCGAATTGCAATGAAAATTCACCAGATTTTAATATAGTGTATATGCAAGTGATAAAATTTCTAATCTTAGGGTACTTTATTGTATATATTAAGATGATTGAGTGTTTAGATAATAAATGCTCAAATTTTAGAAAACTAAGAGACAATTTTTCTGATTTATAGAGCTTTGATAGTTAATTTATTTGATCTTTGTGTTACTTTTTGTATATGTTATATTATTACTTATATTATCTTATAACAAGATGTAAAATGACTGATGAAAAATATATTTTTTAAAATATACAAGAAGACATCATAAATGTGGGACAAAAGTCCCCATTTGGTTACTAAAGTGGCCAAAAATTGACCATTTGGTCATCCAACTCATATTTTAAAAAAGTTAGTCCCCCAACTATTAAAAAAAATGCTCTATTAGTCACCAAAGTCATTTAAAATGGAGAAATTAGTCACCCAACTCAAATTTTAGAAGATTTGGTTACCCAACTCCAAATAAAAATCTTATTTAGTCACCCAAATGGTTTAAAATGAACGAATTGATCACCCAAATTATATTTTCAAAGATTCGATCAACTAGCTCCTAAAAAAATTTCATTTAGTCACCTAATTAGTTTAAAATAGAAAAGTTGGTTATCAAAGTCAAATTTTAGAGAACTCTATTATCCAAATGTAAAAAAATAAAAAAAAATCTATTTTGATCACTTATGTGATTTCAAAATGATAAAAGTTATTGCTCAAATATAAAAATAACAAACTTAACACTTCTTTCAAATTTAGTGACTTTTATAATTTTAAATGATAAAATTTATTACCCAAATGAAAATACAAAATATTTTCAATTTGAGCACTAAATTTTACAGATACACAATAAATTATAAATATATAAAATTTTTTTTGAGCAGTTACCATTTTTATAAACTTTTGGACAATATATTATAATATATATAATCCTTTGTTAATTATATTTTTCAAAGGGTGCTTTGGGGGGGGGGGGTGTTGGGGAATAATTTTGGGAGGATAATTATTTTTATGATGAATTTGAGAGAAAATTTTGATTAAGTATTTAACTTAAAGTAAATATTTTCAACTTATTTATTTTTTATAATTATAACTATATTTAAATCTTTTTGGCCCATTTTTTATTTAAGTTATGTTTTATTTATGAAAAAATTGATTACTTTTCCTTTAATTTTTATGCAATATTAATAATAAAATAATAATTTGATTATAAATTAAACAATGAACTATTATTTTGGAGAACAATAATAGATAAATTTTAATAAAGTCAAAAAATTACAGACCAATGAAATAAACAATTCAAAAATGTGATTAAATTTGTTATTTTTACTTGAGTAGTAAATTTAGTTAATTCTAAATTATTTGGGTGACTAAATGTGATTTTTATTAGGAGTTGGATGACCACATCTTCCAAAATTTGAGTTGGGTGACTAACTTGTTCATTTTAAATGATTGGGGTAACTAAATAGAACATTTTTAAGAGTTCGATGACTAAGGACATGTTTGGAATTGCTGTGAAAAATTACTTTTTTCCGAACCACTTTTCATAAAAGTACTTTTCTAAAAAGTGTTGTTTTAAATAAGCAGTTTGTATTTGACCAATCAATAAAGAAGTGCTTATGATATTATTATGAATGTTTTTACAATTTTCAAAACAGTGATTTTAATGTTTTTACAATTTTCAAAACAGTGATTTTCTTTATAAAATTTCCAAAAAAAGACACTAATAGAAGCCTTTTATAGTTGAAAAAAATTACCCATAAACCATTCTTAATATTTAATATATTTTTTAAATGTTTAACAAAGTTTTATTATTGGAAATATTTTCTAAATATATAAATATTTCTTAAATATTTAAAGTATTTTTAATATTTATAAAATATTTTCCCAATATTGCAAAAAAAAAAATTTTAATTTTTTAAAATTTTAAAATACTTTCTAAATATAGAATTAAAATATTTTTTCATATTTAATATATTTTTTAAAATATATAAACTATTTGTGAAATATATAAATAGCCTTTCTAATATGTTAACAAATTTTAGGGCACCTGAAATGAACTTTCTTAATTGTTTAGTTTTTGCTTCTACTTCTGTTTAAATAAAGAAACACCAAATGTCTGCTTTTGCTTAAAAGAAAAAAAAAAAAAGGCTTTTTCTTTTTATAAAAAATACTTTTTTATAGTTGCTAAACACCCTGAAATTTCATAAAAGTGCTTTTTTTTTTCCTTCAGAAAAGCACTTTTCTCTTAAACAAGCATTCCCAAACAGGCCCTAAGTCTTCCAAAATTGAGTTGTGCAACTAAGAGGTTAATTTTTGTTCACTTTAGTTAACGAATGGGGACTTTTCTCCACAATGTGGAATTAAGTTTTCTTTTGAAACAATCAATGAAAAACCCCATTCATATTTTATATTTTATTGGAAAACCTTTTCTAAGCAAATTAATTTCAAAATTCTACTTTTTCCGTCAAAACGAACAGAGCTTTGGTTTGAGTACTTAATATTGAATAAAAATAGTTGAATTGTGAAAATTTCAAAATTGTTTTTATTACAAATGACTCTTATCGTATGAAATGTATGTCCTGTGAATATTTAAAAGAAGTAAATTAATAATTTCTTTATAAAAATGGAAATATCGTGCTCACCGCCTTTGTTTCATTTCCAATACAACTTGACAAGGGAAAATGGTTTTGGTACCCAATTTAAAAATCTAATAATGTAATAAAAGAATTTTAAATTGTAAAAGTAATATTATGTTAATAAAGTTTTGCTGAATTAATACAGTATAAAACTTTTGCTAAATTAATACTCTCTCTCTATATATATATATATATATATATTAAAAACATTGATTTATATATAGCGAATGACTCCACTGAAATAGTAAGAGATGTGAAGAGATAATAAGAACTCTTAAGTCTAAATCAAAAAACATTTAAGTTATTAATTCTAATAAAATGTGTAAAAATAGTTTTCAAATTTATGCCATTTAAATATATTTAAAGGCCCCTACCAACCTCTTTTATCTCTCACTCTTTTATATAAGTTATGTCTTATATATAATATTTTATTCTTCCAAATAAAAACTAATACCTAAATAATGAACTTTAAATTTAAAATCTTTAATATAATAAATTTAAAGACAAACTACTATATCTAACACCTATAATTAAAAAAAAAAAAAATAGACGGATTGTTGTATTACGTCCTTAAAACGTTACTTAAATGCTCAGCCGAATTTGTCGTGTGACCATAACGTAATGAACGCACACACGAAGTCAATAGAGATCAACTCTTCAATTTCCCTTCATATTCACTCATCCTTTCCCACGATATCAAACCCATCCTTTTCATAAAATTATCACCACCCGCAATTCAAACTCCCCCTCCCACCATGACAATTCAATCCCATCTTCTCCTCCTCTTTGTATTGATCATCTTTCTCTTCCCCCTAATCAACGGCACCAATTCGCGGTCCCTCGAGGAGACTGGGAATCCTGGACCGTCCGATCCCTCCAATACAGGTCTCAAGTGCGGCGGTTGCTCCACCTGCACCAACCTCTGTGCCCAATACCCGCCACCGCCACCGCCCCCACCACCATCGCCATCACCGCCGCCTCCTGCCCGGAAGAAACCTCCGCCTTACGGATGGTACTGCCCGCCACCACCGGCACCGGGGAACATCGTGTACATAACTGGGCCGCCTGGGAGCTTATACCCAGTTGATGAGTCTTATAACAGAGCAAGGAGGAGTTTTGGGCTGGGTGTCCCTGCTGCTTTGTTTGGATTTTTATGTGTATTTCTTATTTTGTGGTAATGGAAATAGTTATTTTTTTGTGTTTGATTTACTTGTACTTAGCATAAACAGGAAATTAATTAGTTTCCTATAGGTTCATGGTGTTCACCCTGTTTCTGTATGTTCAATATTGGAATAAAAAGGTTCTGTTCATCTATATTGATTTGAATGCATTTTGATGAAAATAATGATATGTAGTGTTGTATTTTGGTTTATATAGTGGATCTTAGTTTGTAATTTTAATAACAGTTGGTAGTACTGTACTTTGATCTATATGTTCAATCCCAATTTCTTATTTCATGCGTACTGAATTGTGATTGTTCTATTAATACTGATGACTGATTTATATGTATTTTTTTGATAATTGATGTTTGATTTGTACTCCATATCTATAAGAGGAATTGGTTCAACTATAGCGTAGGGTTGTTTGATATCACCATATAATCAATTCGAGCTCGTACCGTATCTCGAATTGGGAAGAATAACATCACCATACTGATCCATAATACTGTTTGATTGAGATTAACAGAGTGATCTGTTGCTTTTTGCCATTGTTATCTCTTTTATTGAACTTTTTCCCTTTTCTTTTTCTATTTTGAGTGTTGAAGGATTTTGATGGGTGGTGTTATTCTGGGGTACAAAAATTATTATTTTGAGAGTAATAAATTGACTTAAAATGAATGTTCATCATAATTTTTAAAATTGCTCTGATATTAATACTTTGCATAAACAAGAATATTGTCGAGTACAATGAGGTGGCTAAATGGTAGGATGAAATGAATTAAGATAAATCAATTACCAAATGGGAATTGTTGGAGGATATTGATTGCCACTTCTCCATCAATTTGACTTCCTAACCATCGTCTTTTTAGGGTCCATCATCTTTACTATTGGTCATCTTGTACATAAACTAGTGGAATTTTCCTTGAACGAGTAATTTCTTTTAACACCTAGCATAAATTATATAAAAATTAATTCTATATATAATACATAGATATATATATATATTTATATTTTAGTACTACGACGTTTTTGAAAATAATAAAAAAGGATCCTGAGCTTTTTGAATTATTAAAAAGGCCCTTACGTTTCTATCGTAATAATAAAAAAAACGCCCTTTCCAGCGTGATGACCTCATTTTCTATATATATATATATATATATATATATCTAGGTTTCCATAAGAGTATGAAAAAGACAACCCATCTTAAGAAAAAGTGAAACAAATGCATTATTGTCAAAATGTAGTCCTTAAAATCATAATTGAAATACCAAAAAATTGACTATGCCATTTAATTAAATCTCAATAACATCATTTTAAATAAATCTAATTAATTTTGGGCAATATGGAATTCATAAAATACAGAGAAAAAAAAAAGTAATGTTTCTTCGATTCCAATTACCATTTCGACAAAGCCAGATATAACCACAAGCAACCCAAACAATTTATGATAATAAGTTCCATAATTAAAATTTTTATAACTTATTGTACCAATATTATATTATTAAAAAAATGTTAATATTTAATGAATGTGAACGACCCCATTTGTAATGTTTATTCCAGGCCCAGAGATTCTGAAGATCGGCCCTGCTTTCCGGTAATTATCATTAAGTGTGACAATAAACTACCAAATGTCAATGTGTGATACACTGGCGCTGGGCTGCGGACATAGGGTCACTAAATGCCTGCCCATGTGAAGGTTCTCAAAAGGGGCACGTAATACGCGTATAACAAGGGGGTTTGCAATTACCATCTCATTCATTCTCGGTTATTCTCACATGATTTGTTCTATACCTGTCCCCTCTCATTTTCTCACCAAAATTTTTAATTCTGTTTAAGAGATTAGTGTGGTATACATGGTAACACTTGGGTTCATCAAGGCGGGTCAAGGTTAATTATTTCGAATTTGAATCGGATGTGCTATAGGCCTCTCCATTAAGTATTGGATCCAAATAGACATAATTCCTAATTAGGGAAAAAGGCAAGGGGTATAATTAAAAAACGCTCACTTGTGAGAGAAAGTGTTAAGGCCTACATATACGAGTTTAATAATAATTTCACATTAGAGTTACAAGAAAGAAGCGATTAATATCTAATTATAGTGAGTTACTCTACATGATACTGATTGGTTTATTTAAAAAAAATCTCAGTTGAGCTTATATACAAACCTCTTATCAACTTTATGAGTTTAGCCTAAAGTCTAATTGAAATTTAACAAGTTATGCTTCATATTTTTATTGCAAGTTACAAACTTACAACTAAGATATTAGATCAATTAGCAAATTAATCATGAATGAAAAACATAACTGCAAATAATAGGCATCTCAACCTCATCATCACAATAGTCCAGTGACTATAAAGAAGTAGTTGTTACACAAAAGCTAACAATGGGTTCACTCAAGTCAGGTGAAGGTTGCATTACTTCAATTTTGGGTAATCTAAATTCCAGATATCAAACGTGCACTTATTCCTTGCTCTAATTGAAATGTTTTTTTACGTCTATCAAACGTTAATATTTAACCCTATCTGCTAAATGCATCAAAACTGAAGTGTAGGGCGAAAAGGTGTCAAACCACAAGGACTTAAAGTGCGTGAATTTTTCTATGACCTAAATTGATTTAAGGAAAATTATGAGATTTTGTGTTAATTAATCTAAAGCAATGCAAATTAAATTAAGTACTTCACTTCTAAAGGGGAAAAGTGTATTAAATGGCAACCTAGGGTTTTAAATCCATCGTTAACCAATTATTATTGCATTAACTCTTAAATTTGGATTATTGATTGTCACACGGCTATTGGTTTAGGCTACAAGCTTCAACCTACTAAGGTGATATTGTTAGTATTGTGTATTGATGTGCCTTATATTTATATATTTTATTCTTTATTCCCAGGATAAATTGGGCTTTTACACGTGTGTTTTGTTGTAATCTAGATACAGTAAGCTTGGAGTACAACAGAGTAATCAAATGTGGAAAAGTGACAAAATCAAGCATAATCAATGCATATTTGAAAACTGCTTTGAGAAACCCGACCAAATGTGCAAAAAAGGACCAATCGGGTCACAATTCGGTAACCCAAATAAGTCTTGTCGAAAGTTAATATATATATATATATATATATATATAAGGGGGACGCACATCCGGTGGCTTTAAATATCAAATACCTATTTATTTTAGGGATATTTTTCGCCGCATGTCTCCTCTCCTCCTCTCCTCCAGAAGTCTCTACGAGATCCAAGGTGTTCTCAAATGCCGAAGCGCAGATTGTCGGAGTGCCAGAAGAATCAAAAGCGAGGATCACGTCAACGTCAATTGGGGGAGTCTTCAAATCCTTAGCTTTATCCATTATTGTTTTCTTTTTGGATTTCATAATGTATAAAACTCCCATGGAGGAGTAAACATTATTAGTATAGGGATGAAAGGCGGGGTAACCACCCGTATCGCAGATTTATATTATATTTTTAACGATTGGTTTAGTTATGTTATATTCGCACCCCTGTGGGGAGTTCTTCATGATTTTTGGGTATTTGTATGTGTGCTTGTAGTTATGACTAGATCTCCAACTTTTCAATGATTAATCTTGTGCTTGTAGCCTAGACCATAATATAACAGGATTTCACGCGTGGTCAGGGTTGAGGTTGTATCGAACCCTGAACCCAATCTTTTTTATAAATTAATATTGAATTAGGAGTAATAAAGGAATTAAGTAGTGCTAATGAGATAATCTATGCTGCACTTAGGGTGCTAAGATAGGTTATGCCCTTAGACTAGTTCATTACCCTTAGCCCTAATTTGTATATTAACCCAGGTTTAGAGCTTGTAGCCTAAGTCCTTCAAATTATCGTCCTAAGTAAAATATAATGATGGGATACGCGTAAAGCTACCTAAATTCACTCCCTAAACTAATCTCAAATGAATTGACACATTTACTGTATATTCAGTTTTGTTAATTTATCTGACAATATATTCAAACAACAAAAACCTAAAAATTCAAACCGCTCGTTAATCACTAAGTCTAACTTAACACGATTCCCTGTGGATGCGACCCATATACCTGACAAAGCTATGACGACCTCGTGCGCTTGCGAGTACATGGTATTGAAACACACTTTAAAATCACATCAAGTTTTTGGCGCCGTTGTCGGGGATGACAAATCCGTTTGTTATCACTCCTATGATAACTTTGTTTTTCTTTTTCTCAACACTTGTATGCTCTTTATTTCTAACACTACTAACAAGTCTGTTTAGTATCCTGTCTTTTATGTCTTCGATTGCATCTTTCTACCTCTATCTTTCTTCTTCGGATTTGCTCGCCACATGTCGCTAAATATGTCACACCTCAGGTCGTCTCTTTCCTTTTTTTGCTTGAATCTATTTTGGTCGATTTGAATTGAGGACAATGCAAGGTTTGGGTTTGGGGATGGCAGATGAGAGTGAACTTTTGTTTGCCCTTTAAAGCTTCATTTGGCTTAAATTAGCTACATTTTTGCATGAATAAGTATAGACTTGCTTGTGACTTTTATTGTGGACCCAAATTTGAGATGTATCATGATGATTAGAATGTTTATGTAATGAGATTACTGTTGGATCCTACTTTTAAATCCGTATTTTTGTCTTTTAACTAGTTAGGAAAATTATTATTTTTCACCCTTAATCTTGTGACATATTTTACTGTTTAGGTTAAAATAATAGTAATAACTTTAGGAATTGAAATCCACCATTATACTTCAAGCAATGTTGAAATCAATTTATTATCTCTTTATCTTGAGTATTCCCTTAAATGAAAAAGAAAAAAAGTGACTTGTTGATTCTTGTAGTTCCTGTGTCTCGAGCAAGTAAGCCTGTAGGGCTATCTTAAAGACTGGTACCTTGAGCCAACTGGGTCAGAAGCTGTTGGTCGAAAGCTCACTACAAGGACCACAGGGAAAGCTTAGAAAGAATCAACCCTTTAGGTTACTATAATAAGCACTAACACCTAATAAAAAAGAAAAAAAAGGGGGTATGTGCTATTGGATTAGGCTGTGAATTCCTTGGACTCGAGTCATTAGGTCCATAGGGGTCTCTTAAAACCTGGTACCTTGAGCCAACTGGATTGGGAGCTGCCGGTCGAAAATTCGCTACATGGGTCAGAGGGAGACACGTTTGACCATAGGCAAAAAAAAAAAAGAAAAAACAGGAGGAGAAAAAAGGGGGATAATAAGAGAGAAAAGAGAAGTTTTTTTTTTTGATTTCTTTGTTGATTAGCGGTGAAAGGGTTAGGACAATTGATTCTTTTGTTTATTCTCTCTATTTCATCTTAAACTTCGAGCTTTTGAAATAAGACGAAGGGAAGGGAAGTTCTAAGCTCACTCACTAGTAAAACGACTTCAACAACCGGAACTTGAGTTAGAACCAATACAATAATAACGTTACATAAGGATTCTGTACTCCTAGTTATGCCTTCAAATATGATAAGACAATTATTTTCACAAGGGACTCTTGCCGTACGTACCCGACTAAAATTTTCCATTATTAGCTAGTTTAAGTTGAATCTTGCTTGAGGACAAGCAAGAAGTGGGTTTGGGGATGTTGATGTGCCTTATATTTACATTTTTTATTCATCATTTCCGAGATATATTTGGCTTTTACATGTGTGTTTTGTTGTAATCTAGGTACATTCAGGCTTGGAGCACAACGAAGTGAGCAAAGGTGGAAAAGTACCAAAATCAAGCATAATCGTTGCATATTTGAAGACTGCTTTGATAAACCCGACCACGTGTGCGAAAAAGGACCAATCGGGTCATAATTCTGTAACCCAAATAAGTCTTGTGGATATGCGGCGCAACATGCACATGATCAGGGGCTTTAAATACCGAATACCTAATTATTTTAGGGATATTTTTTGCAGCACGTCTCCTCTCCTCCTCTCCTCCCAAAGCCGCTATGAGATCCAAAGAGTTCTCAAACGCCGATCAAAAGTGAGGATCACGTTAACGTCAATTGGGGAAGTTTTCAAATCCTTAGCTTTATCCATTATTGTTTTCTTTTTGGATTTCACAATGTAAAAAACTCCCATGGAGGAGTAAACATTCTTAGTTTAGGGATGAAGGACGGGTAGCCACCCGTATCCTAGATTTATATTATAATTCTGACAATTGGTTTAGTTAAGGTATATTCGCAACCCTATGGGGAGTTATTCATGATTGTTGGGTATTTTTGTATTTGTGCTTGTAGCCATGACTAAATCTCCAACTTTTCAACAATTACTCTTGCGCTTGTAGCCTAGACAATAACATAACAGGATTTCATGCGTGGTCTGGGTTAAGGTTGTACCCAACCCTGAACCCACTCTTTTATATAAATTAATATTGAATTAGGAGTAACAAAAGAATTAAGTAATACTAATGATGCTAAGATGGGTTATGCCTTTAGACTAATTCATTTCCCTAAGCCCTACTTTATATTAACCCAGGTTTCGAGCTTGTAGCCTAAGTACTTCAAATTATCGTCCTAAGTAAAATATTATGACGGTATACGTGTAAAGCTGCCCTAAATTCACTCCCTAAACTATCCTTAATTGAATTGACACCTTTGCCTTATATTCAGTTTTATTAATTTAGCAAACAATTTATTCGAACAACAAAAAGACAAAAATTTAAACCACTCGTTAATCATTAAGTCTAACTTAACACGATTCCTAGTGGATATGACCCGTATACCCGACAAAGCTACGACGATCTCGTGCGCTTGCGGGTACACAATTTTAAAACACACTTTAAAATCACACCACGTATTGACCTATCTAACTAAAGCATAGGGAAGATAGGCTATACCTAACGTATTGTTAATTATCATGTATTGACCCTATCTAACTAAAGCATAGGGAAGATAGACTTTAATTAAATTCGATTAATACTATTGCTTGATTAATTAATCTCAGGGCTACAAGTACAAAGAATTAATTTATAAATATCAACATTAACGACTAAAGGTTACAAATTCAATAATCATCTCAATTGGATAGATAATGAAAACATAATACTTCAAAGTATTTATCTCAATCAAGCAATTCATGTAAACAATCAAATTAATCCAAATTTAAAGTCAACAAAAGTCAAGGCTAAGACTTCATCTAACCCTAGAGAGCAAGTTAGCTCTCCATCCAAGATGAACCGGTGAAGGAGGAGATGAACAAACTCATGTCCGTCTTCATGCTAATTTTGCTTTTGCTCCAATTTAACGAAAAAAAGAAAGAAATTGAGAGAGGAGAGAAAGTGGTGGTGCTGCATAGGTTAAAACAGAGGAAGATTCAACACCCCCCAAAACAGAGTCGAAAATTCCCCCCTAAAATGGAACTCGAGCCCCCTTTAATTGATGAAAAAACCCGCGCCGGACTTGGGCTTGGTGGTTGACGATCTGAGTTGGGCCAAAGTTGATGTGGGTTGGGCTGTTAGGACTGAGCGAGAGGTGGCATATTGGAGATTGAAGATGAAGGTGTTGTAAATGCTTGGCCTGCGAAGCTGGGCCTCGGTTGTTCTGCTGCTGCGTGTTAGGCTGAGTCGGTGTGGCTCTGAGTTAGGCATAGACAATTCAGGTCACATTTGAGTTGAAGGTGACGGTGAACGATGGTGCTGGGCTGTACGTTGAGGTTTGACATGGGCTGTGGAGGAGATGAGACTGACAGTGGCTTGAGGTGCGGTTAGCAAGTGGGACCGGGCTTATACGTTCTTGTCCCGAATCTTGATTGACTTGATTTAAAATTATTTATGCATGGAATTTGCTGCACCAGATTTGAGCATTTTCAGGACTTTAATCTTCAAACATATAAACATTAAAATTGTCAAAGTGAGTATAAAACTATAATTGATCAGGCACGGAACATAACACTTCAAAGTATTTATATCAATCAAGCAATTCATGCAAACATTCAAATTAACCCAAATTAGAAGTGAACAAAAGTGAAGGCTAAGACTTCATCTAACCCTAAAGGGTAAGTTAGCTCTCCATCTAAGATGAATCGAATAAAGAGGAGATGAACAAACTCAGGTCGATCTTCAAGCTAATTCCGCTTTTGTTCCAATTTAACGAAAAAAAGAAAGAAATTGAGAGAGGAGAGAAAGAGGCGATGCTGCACCGGTTAAAACAGAGGAAGATTCAACACCCCCCAAGACAGAGTCGAAAATACTCCTCAAACACGGAGGTCGAACCCCCTTTAAATTGATGATGAAACCCATACCGGACCTGGGCCTGGTGGTTGACGGTCTGAGTTGGGCCAAGGCCGATGTGGGTTGGGCTATTGGGACTGAGCGAGGGGTGTCAGATTAGAGATCGAAGATGAAGATTCTAGAAGTGTTGGGCCTGCGAAGCTTGGCCGGGGTTGTTCTGCTGCTGCGTGTTGAGCTGAGTCAGTATGGGTCTGAGTTGGGCCTGAACCATTCGGGTTGGGTTTGAGTTGGAGGTGACAGTGATGGACGATGCTGGGCTATACGTTGAGGTTTGACGTGGGCTGTGGAGGAGATGAGACTGACAGTGGCTTGAGGTGCGGGTGGGGCCAGGCTTTTACGTTCTTGTTCTGAATCTCGATTGACTTTGTTTAATTATTTACGCATCGAATTTGCTGCAGCAGATTTGAAAAATTTCGGGACTTTAATCTTCAAACCTATAAATATTAAAATTGCCAAAGTGAGTATAAAATTGTAATTAATCAGGTTAAAAATAATCAAATTAGCAATTAAAATATACGAAATTATGAGACGCATAAACACTCCTACACCTAACCTTTGCTAGTCCTCGAGAAAAGCATAGGATAAACTCAAATACTCAAGCAATCACTACCCCAGCCTTCACTAAGTTTTCCATGATTAACAAATACATTACATTTCAAGACAGGATTAAGTTATCTAGAGCATTCTCCAATTCCATGAATTCAGATGATTAAACTTCAAAACTCATCGTAGAATTTCATTAACCGTGTATCAACTTATAGAAACTACTCAAGTAATTTAAGCACAAAAGTGAACGTGAATGGGATCTTATACCATAGAATCTCATCGAATTCTCGCATCCAAACAAATATACCAAGGTTTTGTATGCCCACATAATTGAATCACCTAAACACATGCCCTTAGATAGATAATTTTAAGTGGCATATGAGTGACAACTTTACAATATTTTGCCCTCGATATAACATAAAGGAAGAACATCTTTATCATGAATGTACATCAATTTTTCCTTTCCCCTTTTTCTACTTTTTTTGGAGGAAACTGTTTTCTTTATTACTTTTCATATTTTATTTTTTCTTCTTTTTTTTTTCTTTTGTTTTCTCTTCTTTGTGTGTCCAATTTTTGGACTTTCGCATAACAAATACCTCTACTTTACAATTGGCATTGATCAACAAGTACTTTACATAACATCAAAGAGTGAAGATTAGGATAATCCAATAGGGCAAGCCAGCAAAACTCAAGACATATAGGATTGTTTACTCGAATTTTTTAGATTTTCCACAACACGAAAATCTTGTGTATAGTGAATATGTGAGCGGCATTAGTAGAACTCATTAATATCAACAATGATCGACAATACTCACAAACAAGTATCGAGTAGAACCATTTAATTTTATGGAATTAAGAGAACAAAATGAACAGCTAATCCTACTATCAACCTAACATACGCGTTGATCAAGGAAAACTTGGCTAAATTGTTATAATTGCACACTCAAAATGCAGAAAGATGTTCAAAATTTTGAAAATTTGACCAAAAAAATGAGCACATGCAAATGAGCCTCACCCCCACACCTAAATCATGTATTGTCCTCGATGCGACAACATTAATTATTAAAACACAATAAATAGGTACGATGGAGCAATAAAACCCGACAAGGCAGCGTGAACATGTATGACTCCTTCAACACCGGACATGAACCTGAAAAGAGAGAAAACAAGCCTCCAAGCAACTAATTAGTTCAAAAACTAGATTAAAAATAAGAATTAACAAACCAAGACTGCCTCCTAGTAGCGTTAAGTTTTACGTCTTCAGCTGGGCGCAATATATCCAGTAAAGATCAAGTAATGACGTCAATCAAGGAAACGACTTCACTAAGCTCACCTAAGATAGCACCTAAAGCAAAATCAAAAGTGTTACACATGTTTTCAAGAGGGAGAGAGTAGTCAAGTGGATGTCTAATGGGAGCAACAAGAAGTCTAGATTAAAGCTTATGAAAAGCTTTAACCAAGACTCATTGAGCTCAACTGATATGTCCTTAGATAGCAAACTAGTCAATGGCCTGGCTATCTTCCCACAGTCCTTAAGAAATCCCTTATAGAAACTCGCATGAGCTAGAAAGGCTCTGATTTGCTTCACATCTGAGGGAGGGGCAAGTTAACATTCAAATCTATCTTAGCCTTATCAACCTCAATGCCCTCCTGAGACAACCTACAACCCAGTACAATTCCTTCTTAAACTATAACATGATTCTTCTCCCAACCCAAAACTTCTTTCATGTCTGGGTTCAACCTTCGTTGAATCTCTCTAGAAGGTTTTGCATTCTCATCACGGGGGTCACTAACTAAGGTAGAGGGGAGTGTTTGGTCCACCAAATTATCAATAGCATCCACACAGAAACACTCCAACTCATCCTCACTAGTGGGCAACGACGAAGCCTTAAAAATGTTCAATCTAATAGTCATGTTTACAAAACTATCATCCATTACCTCAGATCTACAGCTAATTGTAGCATTGGTCGTGGCTAAGAAAGGTTGACCTAGAATGATAGGGATATGGTTTTTCGAATGACTTGAAGGTTCCATATCAAGCATAATGAAATCAGCAGAAAACATGGCTTTGTCTACCTTCACTAGTACGTTAGTAAGCTCACCACGGGGACTCTAGTTGATCTATCCACCAACTGCATGGTCATCGTGGTGGGTTGCAACTCTCCTAGGCCTAACTTCTCGTAAATCGAGTAAGGAATAATGTTGACACTCGCTCCTAAGTCCAGTAAAGCTTTATTGATCGGGTAGTCTCTAAGTGAACAAGAGATGATGGGTACACTAGGGACTTTGTACTTAATTAGAGTGTCACATTTTAGAATAGAGCTCACTTGCTCGGCTTAAAACACTTTTTTAGGCAGATGTGCTCTAGATCACCTCATTTAGTTCAGTAAGTCCTTATTGAACTTCGCATAGGCTGGGATCTGTTTAATTGCATCAAGAAGGGGAATGTTTATCTTTACTTGCCTAAAATTCTCCAAAATGTCTTCCCACTTCTTGTCATTCCCATTTGGATGTGGTGCAACTAAAGCTTGGGGGAAGGGCACTCTAGGTTCATATGAGGAAGGAATATTAGATGCTTTAGAAATGGGAGAAGGGTGCGTGACCTCATCGGCCGCATTGTCTGTTTCCTCGCTCTTTTCTTCTCCCTCACCACTTATGTGCATTTCACTCTCAGCACTCACCTCATTGTCAACCTTCTTCTCATTTCTTAACACTGTAATGGATATTGCTTGTTCTTAATGCGGAGGATAGTTGTCTTGTCTAATACAATTCCTAGGGTTATCTACAATTCGGCTGGGGAGTCTTCCCTCATCTCTCCAACTCAAAGTGTTAGCTAGTTGACTTATTTGGGTTTCTAGCTTTGAGATCAATTGTGTATAAGAGTGGAGGAGTTGGGAATTAGCTTCTAAACCTTTCAGCGCACTCAAGACCTTCTCTTCAAAATTCAAATTAGAGCCCAAATTAGAAGGTAGAGAGTAGTTAGAAGCATGCCCTTGCAGTTGAAAACCGAGGGGTCGTGGCATACCAAATTGTTGAGGTTGTGGATTCTGTTGTTGTGGCACAAATTGTCCTTCTCCTCCTTGCCTCCAGGAGAAGTTTGGATGGTTTCTCTAGCCTGAATTGTACATGTTAGAGTATGGGTCATTTCGTGAGAATCCTTGGGCTGCGTTGACTTGTTCCTCCGACCACTCCACATAAGGTGAAGCAGAGGGGCAATCATGTGTAGAATGAGAAACACTAAAACATGAAGAGCAAGCATTATGCATGTTTGAAACATAAGGCACGTTAGGTATAGTAGAGGGGGCCAATGTCATCTTAAATAGGGAAGTTAACTGCTCTATGGAAGAGGCAAGAGAGTCTACTTTTTTATTTAAGATGGAGGTGTGAGCAATTTCATTTACTCCTCTATTTAACCTATAGCATTAAGACGTGCATGTGCGGCAGATTGTTGTGAATTCTCATTCAAAAGTTTAAAAAGTTCCCACGCCTCATTCCCATTCTTCCCGAGGAACTGACCACCACATGAGGCATCAACAGTTTGTTAACCCTTTTCATTTAACCCATAGTAAAAATTTTGGACTAGTTGCCATTTAGGGATAGCATGATGTGGACAAGCTTGTAAGTGTTCTCTAAACCTATTCCAACTCTCGTGAAACTCCTTAGTAGGGGTTTGGGCAAAGGTGTTAATGGGGCTCTCCTAGCAGCATTAGTCTTACTAAAGGGACAGCATTTCTTAAGAAATTCTTGTTACATTTGGGTCAAAGTACTAATCGTCCCACTAGGTAAGGTGCCTAACAAATACTTAGCCTTTTTCTTTAAAGAAAAAGGAAAGAGGCGAAGTAAGATGGCGTCATCACTAACGTTAGGAATCTTGAAGGTTGAGCAAGCCTCCATGAAACTGTCCAAATGTGAGTACAGGTTCTCATTACCTGAGCCATGGAATGAAGGAAGCATTTGTATAATATGTGGCTTAAGCTCGAACTAATGGGTTACAGGTGGCAATCTAATGCTTGAAGGTGACGTGTATGTGGTAGGAGTAAAATACTCCATGAGCACAGGTGGTTGTTGTTCGTCAGCCATTGCGGTTTACGCTCGGTGTTGGGCTCTAAGGTCTCTTAAGGTTCTTTCAATCTCAGGGTCAAATGTGGTAAGGTTAAGAGATAAAGAGTGACGACCGTGCATGAACAATCAACCATAGGAAACAAGTAAAACTGAAAACTAAAGCTAGCAAAACAAAATAAACAAACAATTAAAAAGAAAAACAAATAATAAGCTACTTTAAATCTATCTATGTGCGAAAATCACAAGTCAAATAATGCTAAGAAAAAGAAAATAAGATTTATTTATTTATTTATTTTAGTGAAAAGGCACAATAACGATTAAAAAGAATTAAAAATCCTGAATTAATAATCCAATTAATATTAAAATCCTAGGTTAAAAATAAAAATAAATTAATTTAAAATTAAGGAAAAATTAACAAGTTAAACATCAAAGAAAATCACAAAATAAAATCACGAATGTTACCTAGTCTACAACAACGGTGCCAAAATCTTGATGTGTTTTTCTACGTATATCAAAATTTAATGTTTAACTCTATCTACTAAACACATCTAAACTAAAGTGTAGAGTGAGAGGGTATTGAACCATAGGGTCTAAGAGTGCGTGAATTTATCTATGACCTAAATTGATTGAAGGAAAATTATGAGATTTTGTGTTAATTAATCTCAAGAAACAAAAATTAAACTAGGTACTTTACTTATAAAGGGAAAAAGTGCATTAAATTGAAATATAGGGTTTTAAAGCCATCATTAACCAATTATTCTTGTGTTAACTCTTAAATTAGGATTATTGATAGTCACACGGCCAGTGGTCTAGGTTACAAGCGTGAACCTGCTAAGGTGATATTGTTAGTATCACGTATTGACCCTATCTAACTAAAGCATAGGGAAGATAGGTTCTACCTAACGTATTGTTAATTATCACATGTTGACCCTATCTAACCAAAGCATAGGGAAGATAGGCTTTAATTAACAATTCGGTGAATACTATTACTTGATTAATTAATCCTAGGGCTACAAGCACAAAGAATTAATTTATAAATATCAACATCAACGACTAAAGGTTACAAACTCAGTAATCATCTCAACTGAATAAACAATAATAACATAATACTTCAAAGTATTTATCTCAATCTGGCAATTTATGTAAATAATCAAATTAACCCAGATTAAATGTAAACAAAAATAAAGACTAAGACTTCATCTAACTCTAGAAAGCAAGTTAGCTCTCCATCCAAGATGAACCGGTGAAGGAGGAGATGAACAAACTCATGTCGGTCTTCAAGCTATTTTGCTTTTGTTCCAATTTAACAAAAAAAAAAAAAAAGAAATTGAGAGAGGAGAGAAAGAGGCGGTGTTGCACAGGTTAAAACAAAGGAAGATTCAGCATCCCCCAAAATAGAGTCGAAAATTCCCCCCAAACACGGAGCTCAAACCCCCTTTAAATTGATGACGTAACCCATGCCGAGCCTGGGCTTGGTGGTTGACGATCTGAGTTGGGCCAAGGCCGATGTGCGTTGGGCTGTTGGGACTGAGTGAGAGGTGTCAGATTAGAGATTGAAGATGAAGGTGCCGGAAGTTCTGGGCCTGGGTTGTTCTGCTGCTGCATGTTGGGCTGAGTCGGTGTGGGTTTGAGTTAGGCCTGAACAGTTTGGGTCGGGTTCGAGTTGGAGGTGACGGTGAAGGAGGGTACTGGGCTGTACGTTGAGGTTTCATGTGGGCTGTGGAGGAGATGAGACTAATAGTGGCTTGAGGTGCGGGTCGCCGGGCTTATACGTTCTTGTTCTGATTCTCGATTGGCCTAATTTTATTATTTATGCATCGAACTTGCTGCACCAGGTTTGGCAATATTTGTGACTTTAATCATCAAACCTATAAACCTATAAACATTAAAATTGTTAAACTGAGTATAAAATTATAATTAATTAGGTGCAAAATAATTAAAATAGCAATTAAAATATACAAACTATGGGACGCATCACTAATTTTTCATGACTCATTCAAATCATATTGTGTAATTGAATAAAAAATTACCTATAGCTGAAATTTCCAAGGCAAAGCATTTGCGTTTACTTTATGGTAGCATAATTAATCTATTAGAGTGAATAGTAATGTTGATTGATGACAACATGTTGTCACTTAGCAAATGGTAATCAAGCAGGTCACATATGACTTGGGGCCATCAATAAATGATAGAATGAGGAGGAAGTGTGACCAGTTTCATTCTCTTTTAAAGTCTTGGACAAAGTTCCAAAAATATATAGCTTCTCAAGGGTATCCTCGTTTCAGAGTGAACCCTAAGGCATCACCCCGAATAAGGGAAAGGAAGGCTCTATGTCCCACACAGAAATACCAGAACCCTCATTACCTAGATTTGCCAGCCAATCTGCTAACCTATTGGCTTCGCTATAACAATGAAAGAACCTTGGTCCCAGTGACGACTCAATAAACACGTCTTCAATAATAGGGATGACGTCCAGAGGTGTTGAATAGGAGCCTGAGATTGCTTTGATAACCACCTCATTGTCCCCTTCTAAGATAATTTGACAAGCAACCAACCGTATAGCATAGAACATGGCATCTCTGGCTGCAACAACCTCGGCCAAAAGAATAGGAGCATTATTTAACTCTCTCGATGAGCTAGGAGCATTTTTCCATTATGATCGCGGATAACAAAACCAGCTGCAGCAGACACCCCCCCTACTTTTAGCCATCAAAATTTGCCTTTTATCCACCCCACTGAAGGAGGATTCCATAATCCAATTATTTCTTCAAGATCTACAAAGACTAGACTTCACCACTTTAGGACCCACTTCTTCTTCCAACTTATTATGAAAATAACACTCAAGATGCATATGCTTGGTAAGAATGACCGATTTCAACGATTAGACTGATCACCTCAATAAACCAAATTATTTCTATCTTTCTAAATTTTTCAACACAAACAGATGAAGCACATAATCTCATCACAGCCTCGACTATGTATAAACCCTTTTTGTCTACGAGGCTTATCAACAAAAAGAAGCCGGTTAGGCAAGTTCTTCATCCAACAAATCTCATGGGAAATTTTCTAGATTGTCTTGTGCGAGGGCAGTTAAAAAAAAATGATTAAGGTCTTTACGGACACAATTGCACCGAGGACATAGATTCGGACCACCTATACTCCTTTTTCACGTCACTTCATTGGAAGCTATCATTATGCATTTGATAGATAAAGACTTTAATCTTTGGATGAACATCCAGGTTGTAAATCCAACGAAATTCCCAAGTAATCCTCTCCGACCATTTCTAATTGTGATCCAACCAAGTTCCTGACTTGACACTAAATTAGCAAAATCCAGTAAAATCGCCCCCTTTTTGTAAATGATCGAAATATATAGATGAAAAAAATGAAATACGGCTACAAGGTACATACCCCAGGACATGGCCGAAGCCTACAATGAAGAAACAATGTCAAATATAGTCCAAACAAAGTCCAAACAAACCGCAACCAAAGCAAAAGCTAAAGGAAAGAAAGGAGAACTAAGGCTCAAGGCTCCACTGCCGAAGCAAGGAGGTATGACAGTGAGCTCCTTTGAACAAAGAAGCAGCAATCAAGCGGCTTTCGACCAAATCTGCAATCTCCTCTCTCACGACCACAACTGGTCTGGACTGAGAACGCTGAACCCGGAGGTTACCCTCATACCAGAGAGTATAAACGGTCACTAATTGGCAGAGCCGAGCTATAATATTGTCAATCTCTCGTCTCCTGAGGTGCTGAGCAGCCCAAGGAACAAGATTGCTCCAAAGACAGGCAGGCCAAGAAATTGACGCCCGCGGAGTGATGAAACTCCAGGCTGAGGGAGAAAAGGAACAATCGAAGAAAAGATGCTCATGAATTTCATCAGTAAGGCCGCAGAGAACACAAACACTCTAAAAACCCTGTGCTTGGAATCGCAGAAGCCTGTCTCGAGTCCATAGCAGCTTCCGAGAAGCGAGCCACAGAAGGAAGGAATGTCTTGGAATGTGAAGCAGAAACCATAGAAGATGGTGAATAGAGTCTTCCTTTCTATTGATCCATATCACCTCCCAAGTGATTTGGTGGTCACCTAAAGGATCACTCAACCACCTGATAGTCTGCCACACCATCCTAACTACTAAAGCCAATCATATCCCAAAGGGGTAGGAGCTCTATACAATCCTGCGAAAACCTCCAACGATTCCCTTCAATAATGGCTGAGACCCTAGAATCCCACTGAAGCCCAAAAGAAATGAGCAGTCGAGCAGGGAAGTGCTTCGAAAGGCGATCGCATGGCAGCGAATAATCTGTCCATAAGGCTGTATCAAGCCCACTGCCTATGATAAATCGCACCATAACAAAGGCGACGAACTGATAGAATCTGACACCAACACCAAGAAGCCAAACTCATCACTCGACTCGTCCAGAAACTCCTCCCTCGAAGTCTGTTCAGTTGAATTCAATGCGGCCAAAGCAAGCCGATGTGCTTCATTATCAAAGCCTAGTTCCACTCAGCAAGACAACAAAGTCCTAGACCGCCCTCATGTCTAGGCTAACAAAGATGTCTCCGAGCTACCTTCGCTCCCCTCAGGGTCAGCGTAGAGCCATGCCAAAGGAAAGTCGCTAAAGTCAACTCGATCTTCCTAATCATCATCTTTGGGAGCATGAAGACCGATGACCAGTATACCTGAATAGCAAAGAGAACTGACTGGATGAGCTACAGGTGACCAGCATACGATGGAGAACGAGATGCCCATAGCTGAATACGAGAGAGGATGCGATCCAGAAGTAGCTTGAATTCTACATACTGCATCGAAGAAGTAATGAGAGGCACTCCCAAATACTGAACCGAGAACTACCCAAGATTAAAACCCAGAATGCCAAGAATATCACTCTAAGTCGCAGAATCAACTCCTGCCAGAAAAACAGTACTCTTTGCTACATTCGAGTAAAGCCCCGAAAGAACAACAAAGCGATCTAAAGCCTCACAAGCAATTGTGACACTGCCCCAATCATCCCGACAAAGATCATCAGGTCATTTGTGAAGCATAAGTGCATCAACCTAGTGCGATGGCAGCATGGATGATAATGAAACCTCGGGTCATCAATATCCCAGCGAAGCAATCCTCGGAGGCCCTCCATAGCGATAATAAAAAGATAAGTAGAGAATGGGTCACCCTGACGAATGCCTCGACTAGAGTGGAAGAAACCCTCAAGCTTGCCACTAATGGCGACGGACAAGTAGGTTGTAGAAAGGCAATCTCGGACCCAACCAACCATGACCTCGGGAATCCCCGTACTCCTCATACTGGACAAATTGAAATCCCAATAGACTATGCCAAAAGCTTTATGGATGTCAACCTTTAGCGCATAATGAGGCGAGACCTGAAGATGATAACCACCCATAAGCTCCTATGTTAACAAGATGCTACTGATATTCGACGTCCCGGGACAAAAGCGGTATGAGCATCATCAATTAGCCTAGGAAGGACACCCTTGAGCCTATTTGTAAGGATTTTAGTGATACACTTATCGATCACACTGTAATAGGAGATACGGCGAAAGTTGCCATAAGTGGAGGGAGTCCTGACTTTAGGCACGAGATAGATCCTAGTGGTGTTCAGAGCACCCAGCATGTGCCCAAAAGTAAAAAACAATAGCAAAGCCCTGATAATTTCGCCACCCACCACCACCCAAGCCTCTTAAAAAAGAGGGAAGTGTAACCATCGGGCCCCGGGCCCTATCATCACCAATAGAAAAGAGGGCATCATGAACCTCAACAACAAAGATCGGGGAGATCAATGGGCAAGCTTGATCCTTAGAAATGCGCACCTCAAAGAGGTATGAAACATCCTTAGTCAGCAGACCACTAGGCTTAGTCAACAGCTCCGAAAAAAAAGCAACCTCAGTGCGAGAGATCAAATGCGCATCATACGTCCTCACAACATCTAGACCAACTATCGACGAAATCCGATTCTTTGCCTGTCAATGAAGAACAGACCGATGGAAGAACCGAGTGCTCTGACCAAATCCAGTAAAACCCCAACATCTCTTATCCTCCACTACACTCTTAAGGATCGGAACCCCCGGCACGATCTTTTGGAGGTGAGCAGGAAGAGTCGAATGTATTCTCTCCACATCACATTTCCCCTCTTTAATAGAGTGTGAAACCTTGAGATTAGGTTCACAATGATCCATATCCCCTCCAACTAATTCTGCTAACGACTTGTCAACTGCCTATTTGTCAAACCGAAAAGCAACTTGAGGCCCATTTCCAATTTTGTGCTGAAGACCTTTCTCAAGCAAGTACTTAGTCATCAGGATCCCTTTCTAGGTGGGAGAGTCAGAATTCTTACTGCAATAGCTTAAAGAGATTTCCTTATTAAGACGCATAACCCTTGACCAACCGAAGCTAGATGTTATCTTGATCATTGATAACTATCCACCCCAGCTTGCCAAGAAATGCTAGACTAAAGAGGGAAAACATAATTATGTTTGTAATTCAAATAACATTTTGGAAGATTTAGTTACCAAATATCTAATGAAATTAGTTTTGTTACTCTAATGATTTAAAATGGACAAAGTGGTTACTCAAGTAAAGATTTGAAAGTTTTATCACCAAAGCCCAAAGAAAAGCATAATATAGTAAGTTAAATGATTTAAAACTGATAAAGTTTATCACTCAAGTATAAAGTAAGAAAAAAGTTAATTATATTTGTTTGAGTTATTTATTTTATTCGTCCCAAATATTTATAACTTTTTCATAAATTAATCCCTCATTTCATTACGGAAAGAGTCCTTGATGTTTAGTTTTTCGATCAAATTAGTTTTCATTCGGTTATTGGTAATGGGTAAAAATTTAAGGAAGAGGAACCGATATTGTCATAAACTAAAGGGAAATTTTTGTTTAAGTACCCTAACGTTTAGTAATATATGTTTTAATTAGCATGAGGTTTTCAAATTTTTTGAGCTAACTTGAACTTTGGAAAAGTTTTTGTTTTACATGCCCTCTGCATAACTCCGATAGGATGCTGTTAGTTTTTTGACGAGGTGACACCTAAAAATGAAGAAAATATAACAAGAATTGGATACTCAAACATAAAATAATTTTTATAAAATTAAAATATTAAAAAATACTTAGATCACAAAAAAAATTATTAAATAGTTGAAAATATTTTGAATATTGAAACAATCCATAATTTTTAAAACAACAACAACAGTATCAATGCCTCAAGGGCTCCTGCATAAGTAGAGTCTGGGGAGGGATAGATGTACGCAGCCTTTTCCCTTCAAGGTGTTACCCTGAAGAGAGGCTATTTTCGAGGACGCACAACCTATGAATCGTGTTGTTATGGAAGCAAACCAGCCTGCAAGCATGGAGCAACAAAGCATAAGAGTAGGACATAGCACAAAGCAAGCGCCACGAAGCCAAAGCAAGCGTTTTGTCTTGTGAAGCATAAGTTTTAAAAAACTGACCCAAATATTTAAATAATATACTAAATATTTAAATATTTTTTATTATTAAGTATTAGTCTAAATGTTTTAAAGTTTTGTTCTAAACATTATTATATTCAGAAAAAGATAAATATTTTAAATATTTAAAAAGCTAGTAAATAGTTGCAAAATATGTTAAAATTTCATAAAATATTTTGCTTAAATATTCAAGAAAATTGAAATATTAAAAAATTATTGAAAATTATATGAAGAAAACAATGTGAATGTCTTTTAGGTATCAAAAAATTTGAAACATATAACTTTTTAAAAATTAACAAATATTAATATGTTAAAAAATAGTTTAAATGCATAAGAAAACTTACTCAAGGCAGGAGAAGCCCATGATGACAACCGAGATGATATCGGTAAGGGTGGGCCGTTGGAATTATATGAAGGACTTTTTGATTTTTTTTTTAAATAAATAAAATGTTTTTAGAGTGTACAAAATAGTTGGTAAGCATTTAAAATATATTTTATGTATTTAATATGTTTTTTAAATATTTAAAATATTTAGATATTTAGCGTATTTTTAAAATATATAAAATTCATTCTAAATATTTAAGATATTTTTTATAAGTATTTGAAAACTTTTAAATATCTTTGGATGTATTCACTCATCATTGAAAGCCAATCACAATTCCTCAGGTTTGTTCCAGAAAAAAAATAAAATAAAATAAAATAAAAAATAAAAATCTTAACCCTCATTACTAAATGCACTTACTTTCCTGCTTGATGGAAACTACATATCCCCTTGGGATCTTTAGTCATAACTATCATGGCCTAGTCTAAGTCCAATCGCTAAAGGAAGACACCAATAGCGTTCTTTTTATGTAGATCACCTGCTTCATCGAGGTGGAACTTGCGTGCCGTCAACTTCAACTTCCTATTCTACTATATTGTCAAGGGTCTTCAAACTGGTCCATAACAGGTTTCCTCCAATCCTCACAATTTGATGGCAAAGTCATAGTTTCAAAGCATTATGCTAGGACATTTTCATCATTCAAGATTTCTGACCTAATGAGGGTATATTGCTCGAACCAAGTTCATCATAGTGTATACCTCAAAGCTAATTAAGCAAGGTTGTTAGCAGCTTTGTTAACAGTTCGAGGTGTAACTCAATTTTTAACCTCGCTAAACTTGCTCAAGAGATATCGAACAGTGGAAATGTGCACACTGGGGGTGTCACTCGAGCACCGGAATTGTCCAGTTATCTAGTGAATTATCAACTTTGAATCACACCTGATTTCAGATATGGGTGATTCCCATTTCGAGTAAGGTCTCAAGCCCTGTGACGAGAGCTTCATATTTAGCTCTATTATTTGAGCAATATCATATTAAGGTATTGCCAATTTAGTTAGTGGTTTGGAAGGGGAATCAATCACAATCCCAACTTCATTATTGGATTTAGTGCTTGAACCATCCGAATACAACTTCTAAAGAACTATCCTAACCATAAGAGCTTCCTTTTGCTCAAAGGAACCTATTTCCTCTAAGTTCGGACGATTGGCGAGAATCTCAGTCAGAGTACGACCTTTAACTAATTTTTGTGGAACCTAAACAATGTCAAATTAAAGCAAAGCTAAGCTCCTTTTACTCAATCTTCCTCGAACAATAGGCCTACCTAACATATATGTTACGATATCAATTCAAGCAATTACGTAGATCATAAAAGTGTAAGATATAATGCTCAGCTTAACAAATGCAAAATAAAGAGGCAAACACAAATTTTCAATGGATGTATCTTTCTTTTCTCAATCATTAGAAAATAGCACACGTTTATATCCTTACACATTGTCTTGGTCTAAAAAAACGACCTATGGGCTCATCAGGTACAGATACATAAGGCTTAAGTAGCCTATCCGGTTTCGGAGGAATCAACATAGGGGGCTTGGTCAAGTACTACTTAATGGCCTTAAATGTCTTCTAGTGTTACTCTCCCCACTTGAAATCCTTTTTATATTTTAGTTTTTAAAGTGCCCATAAGGCTTTGGTCTTTCTTGTAATATTTGAGATAAAGCATCTTAGACAACCTACTTAGCCAAGAAACATGTGAAGCTCCTTCTAGTTTCAAAGGTGTCTTGGCATCTTAGGCAAACCCTAGATGTTTTCAACTTTGACCGAAATGTGCATTTCAAAGGGTTCATTTTGCGTTGTGGCTTCACATCCTAGAAGTGCGCTTCTTAGGCCAGTTAGACAACTTGAGTCTCAAACGTTTTACAATATCCCAATTATGGATTTCCATATTTTTACAAAATGGATATCAAAAAATCATATTCATGTCCATTTTGTAAGTACTTCCAATCATCTTAAATTAAAAAGGCATGATAACCAACTTAAAAGTGTCTCTTTATCTTGGACACCTAAATACTACTGTATGGGTATTAGCCACAACAATCACAACTTAGCGATATCTACAGTAGCCATCCATTAGAGACAAGACTTCATCCTCAAAGCCTTATCAATTAGCATGTCTTCTATAGGCATTGTGTACACGTCCTTTGAAGGGGCTACATTTATGTGTCTAAAGTCAATGCATATCATTTTTTACCTTCGGATTTTACTACTAGCACTATATTGGCTAACCATTCAATATACACAGTGGTCCAAATGAACTTGGCCTTTAAAAACTTCTTATTTTCTTCATTGGTCTTATCCATCACCTCTTGGGACATCCTCCTCTATGCCTAAATTATGGGACTCGCTCCGAGCTTGATTGGTAGCTTGTGTTCAACCAACTTCCTTTCCAAAATTAGAAACTCATGATGCTCCTAAGTGAAATAACCCTTACACTCAAGAAGGAATCTAATATAATCACTTCTCTGCTCATACGATAGTAATCCACTCACATAGGTCGATCTCAATTCTCTTTCACTTTCAAGTTTGACCGTAATCAAGTAGTCTTGTGTTACGTTTTCCTTTGATATTTTGATGTAATAAATCACTTGTGTGTTAGTTAGGGAGGCTTTCGGTAGTTGTTTTGGCGGGAGTTTAGTTTAAGCTTGGAATTTTGAAGGCTTGTTTCAATTTTCCTTTATATAGCGTGATCTTGTGTAATTTTGAGGTATTCAACGAAATTTACCTATCTCTTTGAGATAAACTTCTCTTCTCATCTTATTCTCTCTCTATCTTCTCATCTACCTTCAATTCTTTCTCATCCCTTACTCTCTTCTCCTTAGGTTAAGATCAAGATTCAATCTCGATCTTAACAATTGGTATGAGAGCCTCGTGGCTTCCCAAATTCAGAAACAATAGCAATATCAGCCGAGATAGCATTGGCCGGTGGTGTAACCACCAGATCAGCTGCTACTAGAGCAGCTTCCAGACCTCCGGTGTCTCAATGATCCTGCAGGTCAGGAGGTTGTTACAAAGAATGTTTTGGAGAATCAATTTAAGGCTTGGGGTGAATACATGATTGATCGACTCAAGGTATCGCAAGTGGAGTCAATTCAGATGTTTCAGCAGCAATGGGAGGAGAAATTGGAGCAACGATCTCAACAGGTCGAACTGAAATTCTCTAATCAGCTCACACGACAGACACAAGAGCTGGAGGAGAAGATTGAAATGAGGTTTGATCATGAATTACAGCAGTTGGATGTGAAATTAGCTGAGATTCGGGGAGTAGTTCAGGAGGCCTAATCCTCCATTGGTTCTGGATCCCTTGATACCAGCCAGTGGGCTTCAGACTGGTACTTCTGTGAGAGCTGAAACATTAATTCATGATGAGGGAGTTCCGGTTAGGTCTCAAGAGGCAGTTATTCCTGAAAGACCTGAGCACAGTGAGCAAGATCGACCTTGACATTCAAACTGGACTGAAGTTGCAGAGGGTCGGACAGCAGGAATGGATCCTACCTTCAGAGATCAAGGAGTCAATGTTGGTCATCTGGACAGGCCACCTGATTCTTGGCAACCTCCACGATCTGGCAGCAATGAGGAATCATCTATTAGTCGAAGCAACAACCACAGACAGCCGAGGTTACAGATCGATGCATTTGATGGTAAGCAACCTCATTCATGGCTGAGAAGGTGTGAGCGTTATTTCCTTTTTTATCAAATTGATGAATCAGAAAAGGTGCAAATTGCGGTTGTGTACTTGCTTGGTGATCATGAAGTGTGGTTCTATAGCTTGATTAGAAGTAGACCTTCCATTTCTTGGTATGAATTTGCCAAGGCCTTATGTGCTCGATATAGTGATGAGGATGATAGTGATATTGTGGATAAATTTAATAAAGTGAAGCAAGATTCAACTGTCAAGGAGTATATGACTAGGTTTGAGAATCTTCGAGCTAGCATTGTGACTGAAATAGAAGCATCTGAATCATACTATGTGTCAGCTTTCATAAGTGGTTTGAAGCCTAATTTGAGGAACTTAGTTAAGGCCGTTGATCCTATTGATTTGTCCACAGCTTTTTCTAAAGCAAAACTCTGTGAAACCACGGTCATAACAACAGGTGGGACTTCTAGACCTCGTGGAAGTACCTCTAGATTTCAGCAAAATTCGAGCAGAAACAGATCTAACAGAGGAGAGGACAAACCGCAGCAGAAGTTGTGCTTTCGTTGTAATCAGCCTTATGAGTTTGGTCACAGGTGCAATCTCAAGTTCCTCATGGCTGTGGAAGGTACTAATGCTGATGAACACCTTGATGAAGTAGAAATTACAGATGAGGATACTAAGTCTGATCAGGAAAGTGTGTCAAGCCTAGATGATGCTGCGATTGAGATTTCAGTTAAGGCTCTTACTGGTAATGGGGCTCATAGTACAATTCAGATTAGAGGAACAACTGGTAAGAGATCCATTATCATTCTCATTGATAGTGGGAGTACTCATAGCTTCATAGATCCCAAAGTTGTCAAGAAAGTAGGTTATGAGGTGATCAAAACTCACCCGCTTGCAGTTACAGTTGCTGATGGGAAGATAGTGACCACACAGAACAAATGCCAAGGATTCTCTTGGTTGATGCAGGACCGTAAGTTTAGCTATGACTTTAGAATCCTTCCTTTGGGAGGGTGTGATATGGTGCTTGGGGTGGATTGGATGAGATCCTATAGTCCGGTATTGTTTGATTATGCAAACCTCTCGGTGTCATTTGATGTTCAAGGATCCAAAGTCACACTACAAGGAATTACTAAACCAGCTCATTTGCAAGTCATAAAGGGCAGTAAGCTCAAGAAGGGCCTTCAAGGTCGTGCTTATCAATGGGTGGGCCAATTGTTTGCCATTGCATCAGTAGAACTAACTGCCATTGCAGAGCCTGAGGTGCAGAACTTGGTAGCTGAATTTGAAGATGTTTTCGAAGTGCCTAAGTCATTACCTCCTAAAAGGCGTTTCGATCATGAAATTCCTCTCAAGGAGGGGGCAGAACCGGTGAAGATTAGACCGTATAGACATCCTCATGCTCACAAAACTGAGATAGAGAAACAAGTGGATGAATTGCTTAAGACTAACTTCATACAAGTTAGTCATAGTCCTTTTGCTTCTCTGGTCATACTAGTGAAGAAAAAAGATGGTACAGCACGCATGTGTATTGATTATAGGCAGCTTAATTCTATGACTGTGAAGGACAAGTTTCCTATACCAGTTATAGATGATTTGTTGGATGAGTTGTATGGGGCTCAAGTTTTCTCCAAGCTGGACCTATGGCAAGGTTACCATCAGATCAGAGTTAGTGAGCCTGATGTGTATAAGACTGCTTTCCGGATGCATCAAAGACATTTTGAGTTTGTGGTTATGCCATTTGGCTTGACCAACGCACCTGCTACATTCCAGGCTCTCATGAATGATGTTTTCAAACAATTTCTTAGGAAATTTGTTTTGGTCTTCTTCGATGACATTCTCATTTACAGTGTATCTTTTGAGGAACACTTGAAGCATTTAAGAGAGGTATTTTTGCTCATGCACAAGCATAAATTGTTTGCTAAGCTATCCAAGTGTTCATTTGCTCAAACACATCTAGAATAGCTCGGCCATGTGATCTATTCTAATGGGGTTGCCACCGATCCCTCAAAGGTCCAAGCTATGAAGGATTGGGCTGCTCCGGTCTCATTGAAGCAATTGGAGGGTTTTTTGGGGTGAACTGGCTATTACCGCAAGTTTATAGCTAGATATGGTGCCTTAGCTAAGCCCCTAACAGATTTGCTTAAGAAAGACACCTTCAAAAGGTTGGAAGATGCTCAAAAGGCCTTTGATGTTCTCAAATCTGCAATGTGCCAAGCACCAGTTTTAGCTATGCCGGATTTCTCTTCAAGTTTCATTTTGGAGACAGATGCTAGTGGAAGTGGTATTGGAGCAGTTCTGTCTCAAGGGGGGAGGCCTATAGCTTACCTTAGCCAAGCTTTGAGTGCAAAACATCAAGCTCTTTCCACATATGAGAAAGAGTACCTTGCCATTTTGCTGCGGTTGATAAGTGGAGACATTATTTAGATGGGCATCACTTCATCATTAAGACTGATCATCAAAGTCTTAAACACTTATTAGAGCAAAAGATTGTCACAAGGATACAGAGAAAAGGGTTGTTGAAGATGTTGGGACTGAACTATGATATCGAGTACAGAAAAGGCAAGGAGAACTGGGCTGCGGATGCACTGTCACGCAAGTTTGAGGGCCATGAACAAGGTTCCCTTGGTGCTATTTCTTTGATTTCTCCTACTTGGATGGAAGAATTACATCAGTACTATGAGAATGATCCCTTTGCTCAGGAATGTATAGCTGCTGCTAGTGTGTGTAGGGCCGACAATCTGGTTGCTGGTACATCTGTTACCCGAGGAATTATCAGAATTCAGGGGAAATTGTATAGTGGTAGCTCCACTGATCTCAGCCACCAGATCATTAATTCAGCTCATGATTCTTCATGGGGAGGTCACTCTGGTAGAGAGGGAACTTATCAGAGGTTGAGGCTTCACTTTAGCTGGCCCGGAATGAAGAAGGAAGCGACTAATCTGGTGCAAAGCTGTGAGGTTTGTCAACAAACCAAGCTTGGTGATCATAGATACCAAGGATTACTCCAGCCCCTCCCTGTTCCTGAGGGCATATGGCAGCACATAAGCATGGATTTCATCGAAGGATTACCTAAGTCAGAAGGAAAAGAGGTGATTTGGGTTGTGATGGATCGGTTCACCAAATCTGGACACCTCACTGCCTTGGCTCGGCCTGTGACTGCAGAAACATTAGCTCATGTGTTCTTGGACAACATCTACAAGCTTCATGGATTGCCTCAATACATCGTTTCAGATAGGGATAAACTCTTCACAAGTCGCTTTTAGAAGGAATTGTTTGGGCTTTTGGGAACAACCTTGGCCATGAGTTCTTCATATCACCCTCAAACCGATGGACAAACGGAGAGGGTTAATCAATGCATTGAACAATAACTCAGGAGCATGGTATTTAATCATGCTAAGGTGTGGGGTAGATGGCTCTCTTTGGCTGAGTATTGGTATAATACTCATTTTCACACTTCCTTGGGCATTTCTCCATTCAAGGCCTTATATGGTTATGATCCTCCTTCTCCTTTTGGATTGCAAGGGGTTGGGTCTAATTGGAGTGTGGCAGCTGATATGTTGCAGCAAAGGGGACATGTCCTGCCCCAGCTGAAACTCAATCTCACTGAATCTCAGTCCCGGATGAAGTGGTATGCTGATAAGAAAATAATTGATCGAAATTTTGAGGTAGGAGACATGTTATATCTAAAATTGCAGCCTTATAGACAATCCACAGCAGCAGTAAGGAAAAATGTCAAGCTTTGTGCCAGATTTTTTGGTCCTTATAAGGTGTTGGAAAGAATTGGCAAGGTTGCTTACAAATTGGAACTGCCAACCGATTCTTACATACACCCAGTTTTTCATTTTTCCCTTCTTGAAAGACAGGCCCAAGTGGGTCATCAGTCCTCCTTAACACCTCCAGATGTAGGCTTCAATGGCCTTATGAAGTTACAACCTGCTGCAATAGTCGAAGAAGGATCAACAGCAGCAACAGGTAGCAGAGTTCAGTAGCTGCGAGTCACTTGGAGCAACTTGGATGAAGCGTTCTCTACTTGGGAAGAAAAGAAGTTTTTGTCGAGTCAATTTCCTTCTTTCATTCTTGAGGACAAGAATGTTGAAAGGGGAGGGGATTGTTACGTTTTCCTTTGATATTTTGATGTAATAAATCACTTGTGTGTAAGCCGGGTTTGAATTAGCCTTTTGGCGCCAAAGTTAGTTAGGGAGGCTTCCGGTAGTTGTTTTGGCGGGAGTTTAGTTTAAGCTTGGAATTTTGAAGGCTTGTTTTAATTTTCCTTTATATAGAGTGATCTTGTGTAATTTTGAGGTATTCAATGAAATTTACCTATCTCTTTGAGATAAACTTCTCTTCTCATCTTATTCTCTCTCTATCTTCTCATCTACCTTCAACTCTTTCTCATCCCTTACTCTCTTCTCCTTAGGTTAAGATCAAGATTCAATCTCGATCTGAACATCTTGGACCGAGCTCTAAAGTCATTCATCTTTGGTAATGGAACTCTCCAATATGTCATTATTTAGCTCTTTCCCTTGCATTAGTTGGACCTCATAGCCTAATTTTAGGAATCTAAATGCTCATGCTGTTGTTTATCCTCACCCTATTAAGAAATATGGTTAACAGCAACCAATGACACGTCCTTTCACTCTTCTATTGGGTGGTGTTCAGTTCCTTACATTGAAAACTTTCATGTCCATCTTCTATGCTTTTCTTTTGATCATGAGGGTCCTCAAGAAATGCTGCAAATTTGGATAAGGGAACTCAATTGCCGTATCACCGACATCTTCTTTCATTAGAAGTCTGCTCGAGATGGCAGTCAAACTATCTTCCAAGCGAGTGTCACCCACATCATCCTTGTGCATGCTCTTCGTGTTGTCCTATCTTGCTCTTCTTGTGCTCATTCTTGGGCTTAGCCCTATCAACTCACACTAGGGGTCAATACCTTCTTTGTAGAATTGGAACTCCACTAAATTGGAGCAAGCCATGAATGGCTTGTCATCTTCCATGACAATCTCATATCTATCATGATTACATAGAACTAGAAATTGATGGAAAGAGGAAGTGGGTATAGTAAATATAATGTAGCCAATTCCTTCCATGGAGTGTGTTATAGGTCAAAGTAGTATCTATTCCGAATAAGGTTGTCAACTTCCAAAAAAATTTTGAAAGTCAACTCCAATAGGATGACACCCTCAAATTTGGCGGGCGCCCATTAGAAGCCACGAATAACCACATCTGAAGTGATGAGGTCATCACCGGACTTGTTTATTACTTCCATCATATATGAAGGGAGGATGTTTATTGCAACACCATTATCTGTGAAAACTGCAGTCACCACGAGTCCATTGAATCTAGGCTTAATGAATGGAGGTTGGATACGCTTGTTGGGATAGATGATGCATTAAACATCTATTAAACTACTTCATGATTGTCCCTAACTAACCTCAAGATGCCCATATCAAAATATAATTGTAAGAGTTTGATCTTACCTTAATTTGTAGCCACATCCTCTACAACCATCTCTACTTAACTTGTCTCCCCAAGAGCGTCTACATCCCCTCAAGCTGTGTTTTCTAATACCTTCCTTTAATTCAATGAGCAACATCACTAAATTCATTACATCGGCCTTATTTGATAGTGTCTCAAGCTAATCTTGAAATTGATCACGCGCTTCCTCTGAAGCTTGACAGTTGTTTGCACTACTTGGTTTCAAGTGATGTACGTGTGGTCGCCGTATAATATACAAACAAAACAAACGTGCAAAAGGGACTCATCTCGACAAAGGAGTGAGCCTAATTACGAACTACACGTCTTTGACCTCAATTTTGGAGAAATGGTTGTTATAAGTTGGTGTATCTAACTTCGGCTATACCATAAGATCTGCTTATGCTTCAATTAAGAAGATTTTGTTAAATGTTTTTGTGGATTTTTTATACATGTTTATGATAGAAAATTAAAAGGATATAGATCTAAATCAAGTGGCAGTTACAGTGACAGAGTAGGGCCCATAGACACCTTTCCTCTTATACATAAAAGTCATGAACTAGGATAGAGATAAACCCAAGAGCTCAGCAATCCACTTACAAGCCCAAGTCAATTAGGTTTTTAAGCTTGGCACCCTTGACTTATAATAACTTGAATGAGTTAAGGTCTGACAAGATTAAGATGGAGCAAATTGTAATCAAGCCATTGGATTAGGACCAATGCAATCAAGGGAAAAGCCTTGGCCGTCAAAGCCCTAATCAATGGCGCGAACCTAAGTTAACCTGACGCATTAAGCATTAACAATAGTGTTAAGACCAATGCAATCAAGGGACAAAGCCTTGGCCTTCAAAGCCTAAAACTAAAGCCTCAAATCTCAACTTTTCGATTTATGGGAACAGATTAAAGCTAGAAATTCATACCTGAAGCCCGAGAACTGTATTACAATGGAATTAAGTACAGCAATGACCTACGTTACGCTACACTTAGCTAAGTTACGCTACTCCTAGAAAAAGAGCACAAGAGTGCTGTAAAGAAAAACTTGAAGAAGTTTTGTATTGAGTGTACGTGTACTGCTTTGGACCGACGTAGAGTCCTTTATTTATAGAAAAAGAAAATAACGGCTGCTCCTAATTTCACGGCAACTTCACCCACATTTGGCCACTAAGCTATTCCTTTGCGTGTATTTATCTTCTATCAGCATGTCTTGAGTTTTTGGAGGGAAAACATTGATACCCACGTCTGGATTTACAGTAAAAGTTCCCTCTAGAAGTCCCATATTCTCCAGAATTGAACTTAAGGCCCAAGCAGCTAAAATTGTGCCCCAAATAACCACCTTGAGCCTAGAAACCACCATTCTTATAGCCTTTCTGATAGCCTCTTGAGCTCGAGCTTACTTCACCCTTCAGCCAGCTCGAGCCTGCGAGTGGTTGTTACCCTTGTCAAGGGTAATGATGTTCTCAAGTACTGGGCTTGAGACGCCGTTATCACAACACCCAAAGGCCTGAGTCATCTTAAGGAGGACCTCACGTGATGGCCACGTGGCACTCTACCCAAAAATGATGTCGTCCTAACCCTATTAAAATTAGGGTATACACAAAAGCCCCCCTTTTAGCCGTTGGTAAATTCTAGTTTACAATGGGTAAAATATGACTGATGTGACCCTCAACGGCTACAGGGATCTTCTTTAGAGAACACGTCTTTTGTTCTTCCTTCCCACATCTATAAGTATGACTATTAGGGCCTGGAGTTTTCACTTTTGCTTCTTGCTGTTATCTTGCTCTCTTGGGATCTTATTTTCATTCTTGAAAAGCTGAAACTTTGATACTGTTTGCTTTCCATCCATCTTCTTCCTTTATTTTACCTAAGGATATGGAGATTGATGCTCTAGGAACTAATACTGAAACTGAGCCCATAATTCTAGAAATCTATACCTAAGGACTTCCTTGTTAGAATCTTAAATAGATGGCACATATTTCTTGAGGAACCTACCATTGATGGCCCTTGGATGTTTCCTCTCATCTAGTTCTTGGAGTAAATAAGTATTCCTTCCAAATACTTCAATTACACTAAATTGGCCTTACAATTTGGATACTATTTTCTAAGGACATGATCATTCTAGCCAATGGGCAAAACCACCTTATAGACTAGATCTTCCAAGTCAAAAGACCGAGGTTTGGCTCTTTTGTTGTAGGCTTTGTCAATTCTTATCTTTTGGGTTTCTAATTTGTGCAAAGCATTAAGCCTTGCTTGGTCTAAATTGGTAAGCTCATCCATCATGGATTGCTCATATTCAAGTTTAGAAAACTTCCCTCGGTGAGCTAATCTAATATATTGAACTTTTACCTCCATGGGGCGGATTGCATCGTGGCCATATGTTAAATGAAAAGGAATTGTCCGAGTGGCATCTCTTTTAAAAGTTATATAAGCCCAAAAGGCATCTAGTAGCAACTCATGCTTTCTTATGGGATTGTCCTAAATCATATTCTCAATGTTGTCTTTTAGAATCTTATTAGTTTATTTTGCCTAGCCATTAGCTTGAGCATAATAAGGTGTTGAGCTCAAGATTTCTATTACATTAAAACTCTTGGTAAACTGTTTTACCTCAACTTCTTTAAATACTTTAGCTTGGTCCACTATGATAGTGTTTGGAATACTAAACCCACACATGACATATTCTTTAATAAAATCAATCACATCATGCTGATTGATGCTCCTACACGGTTTAGCCTCCACCCATTTTGTGAAATAATCAGTGGCGACATATATGTGTGGATGTTGCTTGCTAGAAAGACGGTTAATTTCCCTTATAATGTCCATTAACCAGCGTCTAAATGGCCATGGTTTAAAAATGGCATGCATCTTAGCAGCAGGGACTTTACGTACTTGCCCATGTCTTTGGCATACTCTGCATCCTTTGTCATACTTTATGTAATCATCCATCGTCAATTGCTAATAATAGCTATAACGCTTGATGAGCCAATGCATTTTGTTGCCAGCTAGATGGGATCCACAGATACCCTCATGGGCTCCAACCATTACTAGTATTGCTTCATCCAAGTTAAGGCACTTGAGAAGCACTCTGCTAGCGTCCCTTTTGTATAGTTATCAAGATTCGCCAATAAGATGGAATATGTGAGCTCTCAATTTCATTTTCTTGTCCTTAGCATAATCTTGAGGGTTGTTGAAGTAATCCATTAAAGGCTTCCTTCAGACCCCTTGCTAACTCAAGATAGTCTAATGTGCTTCATAGCGCTCCAAACATTCAGTTGGTGCACCATCGAAGGATTATGCCCACTTGATCTCATGATCCAAAACCTTGGTCTAAATGACCATAGTTTCTTCAAACCAAGTTCTAAGTAACTGGTACCCTGAGCTAATTGAGCCAAGTCATTGGCTGCTTTGTTTTGCGCTATAGGGATGTGCTCGAATTGCACCTCGTTGAATTTATTAAATAGCTTATGTACTATTGACATATATTGGTTCAAGGTATCACTCAAACATTGATACTCGCCATTCACTACAAAAATAACCACTTGTGAATCTCCCTTGACAAGAATACATTTGAAGAAGAGTTTGAAGGCCAATTATGAGAGCCTTGTATTTAGCCATGTTATAAGAGCATCTGCCAACCAAGGGGACAACCAACTTCGTGATGACGCCTTTTGGAGATTCTATCAGAATTCCTACTCCGGCACTAGAGTTGGTCCTTAGTCCATCAAAGACCAGTTTCCAAGGCACCAGTTCCACTGTTAGGAGTTATTCTGGCTCATTATCTAAGCCAATTTGAATGTTTATGTGGTCTTCTATAAAGTCTGCTAGGGCTTGCTCCTTTAGTGACTTTTGTGAGGCATAAACCAACTCAAACTAAAGCAAACCTAAGCTCCACTTGTTCAATCTTCCTGTCAAAAATGGCCTATCTAGCATGTACTTAAGGACTTCTATTTGGGCAACCACATGTATAGTGAACGCTAAGAAATAATGTCTTAATTTTGCCGATGCATAGAACGAAGATAGAAACAAATTTTCAATTAAAGAATATTTTATTTCACATTCATTTAAACAATGGCTAAGGTAGAACACATTGCTCATTGTCCTGTACAAGCAAACCACCAATAGATTCCTCAGAAGCGGAGACATAGATTTTTAAAGGCTTGCGCTGCTTTGGTGGAATAAGTACTAGTGGCCTAATCAAGTGCTCTTTAATGGCCTCGAACACTGCTCGATACAGCTCCTCCCACCTGAAGGCCTTCTCAAACTTGAGTCTCAACAATGGAGAAAAGCCTTTTGTTTTCCAAGCGACATTTGAGATGAAATGTCTTAAGAAATTAACCTGCCCCAAGAAGCATTGAAGCTCCTTTTTATTTGAAGGTGGCTTGGCCACCTGGATGGCCTTAGTCTTATTGATATCCACCTCGATTCCCCTTTGGTGTACCAGAAAGCCTAGAAAGTTTCCATCTTGTACGCCAGAAGTGCATTTTAATGTATTCATCTTAAGGTTATGGGCTCTCATCCTAAGAAACGCACCCCTTAAGTCATCCAAATATTTAACTTGGGATTTCGATTTTACCACAATGTCATTGATATAGACTTCTGTGGTCTTGCCAATGAGGTCATGAAAAATCATGTTCATGGCTCTTTGATAGGTGGCACCAACATTTTTCAAACCAAAAGGCATGGCCACCCATTCAAACATCACTATTGAACCCCAACATCTGAATGCTGCCTTATGAGTATTCTCTGAAACTATCATAACTTAGTAATACCTACAATAGCCATCCATGAAGGACAAAACATCATGCCTCGAGGCTAAGTTAACGAGCACATCAGCAATTGGCATTGGGTACTCACCCTTTTGGGTGGCTGCATTCAGTTCTTTGAAATCAATATTGACCCTGATTTTGCCATTCTTTTTTATGTCAGGGACAACATTAGCTAGCCACTCAACATACCTGGCCATTCAAATGAATTTGGCCTTCAGAAGTCTTTCAATTTCTTCCTTGACCAAGCTAATTACTTCTTGGGACATCCCCCTCTGGCCCTGAATGATAGGGTTTGAGCTTGGCTTGATAGGAAGCCTATGCTCAACCACTTTTCTATCCAGGCCAAGTATGTCAGGGTGGTCCCAAGCAAAGCAATCCTTGAATCCGTGCAGCAAAGTCAAGTACTGCTCTCTCTACTCCTCAAGAAGTAGACCACTTAGATAGGTAGGCCTTGGCTCTTCTGTTATGCCCAAAGTAACCTCGAGGAGGGGTTCTTCAACTTTATCCCTTAGATCCTCCATTTTTGCTGGTGCTGCTCTTAAATTAGAGAGTTCCAACTCCTTTTCTTGTGCTGCATGGACTTGACAACCATGTAATGGCTGTTCAGTCTAGAACTGATCCTCAGCATGCCAGGCCATGAGCTTAACTAGCGCTGAGGAAATGGCCTCTTGGGCCATTATTGGGAGGTCTTACTGCCTCCACATTGAGATTCTAGAGTGCTCAAGATGTCTCCTTCAACAAAAGGGGTCCTCATGTTTCCCAAGAAGTCCGAATCCTCAAACTCGACCTCCACTTGACCAACCTCAGCTTTTGTTAACGGGCTATCCAAGATGGCTACAAGTTGGGAATGTTGCTTGATGTCTAGGGGTCTCACGCCTTCTTCGTAGAATTTTGCCTCAACATAGTTGAAGCAAGCCATGAATGGCCTGTTATCTTTAGTGGCTGCTATTTTTGCTATGAGCTCTACTTGAGGCTCCTTATTCGATGCTATCACATCACACTGGAGACATTCTTTAGCATTAACTGCCATGAATTCCAAGGGGAGGAGTTAGGCAGTTCTAACGTCAACCTATTCAGGTAGTATAATGAATTGTATCTGGATTCCTTGGTCTACCCCCATCTCAGGGCTATCAACTATGGTAGTATCCTGATTTTGCTGTTGGGGACTACTTTTTGTTAGCATGTCCTGCTCTTGAGGCTGATTCTTAAGATCAACCTCTTAGGTTCGAAATTCCTCCATTGGTTAGAGAAAATCTTTTCATGGAAATCATTTTCGATGTCGAACCAAGTTGGATAGACACGATCTAGTGGTTCCACCAAGATGATGCTGAGAGGGGAGTCCATGGCAAGGTCATCCCACCAAGATTCTTTCCCTTCCAAAGATGAGAGACTAGCCCATCTTATAAGTTTTTTATGAGTTAGCCCTCTTCCGGCAGTTAAGGGCCTAGACTCAGTCATTAGGTCTTTAAGATCCATATGCTTGCTTGCTTGCCCTTACGGACCAGGGCTTCTTCTTGGGAGATCTTGGTTAGGCAAGACTCAAGCACAACTCTCCATTGAGCTGCCTTTCTTCGCAGTTGTCTTCTTTTTAATTTCGAGTGAGGTTGGAAGAACCAACTACCTCAGGATCAAAGATATTCCTTCTCCAAACATTACCAAACCCGATGCCTAATGGCCAGTACCGTGACTGCCATGGTGCCGAGTTGGTATCCACGTTAAGAAAAGTGTATTTTAGGTTCATCTAAGGTGCCATGTCCTCATAATGATTTGAGTCATTGGCATAGAACTTTGAGAAAGCCTTGATAACGACATCCCTATGAGAGGAGCTCTCCTTTTTTTATAGGAAAAGGCTTAGCTTCATGTTGGACACTAGTTTGCAACCACACCCTGCACAAAGATCATGAGTGAGGCGCAGGCGTTTCCTTGCCGCCTTCTTCTTAGAAGTAAAGACTGTCTAGCAATGGTCATATGTGAGAATCGCCTTGGCCAGCTCTTCTTCCCTAGAGAGAAGTATAGTGCCCTCATCTAATAACTTATTTATGAACATTATGAATGTTCTACAATCGCGTGTAGAGTGTTCAACCGTGATATAACATTTACAATGATCTTCTGGCAGTCTCAACGTGTTTCGGAGGAACCTCAGTGTCTTTGACTTGAGCAGCCTATCAAACAAAGTGGTGGGCACAGTTATACCTTCTTTGTCTTCATTCATCCTGCATGACGATCCGCCATTAGTTTGGCTGTTATGGGCATGGTAAGGCCTTACTATCTTGACTATATTAACCTGACCAGGACTAGGAAACGGGTCTTTGTCGACACCTGTTTGTCCTTGTTTTTTAAAAAATCAATTCCCTTGCTTCCATGCATCTTGAACCATGTTTCTAAAGATCATGTAGTTCTTCTTTGAATGAGTCAACAAATTATGCCACTTACAGTATACGTTCCCCTTACTTGAGTTTGGATCCGATTTTCTGTGTTTACGCTCGACTTTGAGTTTATTATTTGCCTCAAGCCAATTGAATATTACATCGGCTCTAGAAAGGTCAAACAAATATTTTCTCAAGTCTTGGGACTGGTAAGACTTCTTGACTTTGATGTCCTTCTTGATTAAAGGATTGCAAACCGTGGGAGGTCCCTCGACTTATTCGGCAACGTCAATCATGCATGGAGGGTCTTCTTCCTCCTCTGTTAGGCTGTGCATGTAGGTCCCACATAAGCTGTTTTTCTTAAGGCTTTCTTCTTTAAGGACTGTTTCGTATCTAGCGGCACCATTCTACCAGCTGAAGAATGTTGCAAAGTTAGAGCCCTCAAATTTCTTCTTGAATTCAATATTCAAGCTGTTAAGGGCCCGCTTGGCATACTCAACCTTGGGAAGGGCAACGGTGCATTTTAACCTTGCTCTCTTGAACCAGTTAATATATTCTTCCACTGACTCGCTTGGCTTTTGCCTCACTCGAGCCATGTCTGATATGGAAGTTCCTAATTCCATTCTTAGTAATTAGGCCTAGAATTGTATGGCCATATCATCCCAACAGTAGATAGAATTAGAAGGAAGGCTGATATACTAATGGAAAGTGGCCACAGTCAACGAGCTAGGGAACAGCCTTAGCTTGAGGTATTGGTTATCTGCTACCTCTCTGCATTGGTAATTCAATCTTGCCAATTGCTCAAGAGCAGAAATCGTCCCTTCTCCAGAGAAAAGGGTAAACTTGAGGATTTTTTATCCTTTAGGAAAAGGGTAATCCCTATCTATGCAGTCAAGGTAAGGTTTTCTATGCAAGGGTCTATTGACCCTCGCAAGGCCCGGCCCATACATTTGCTCAATAAGGGCGGCTAATTGATCTTGGAGGGGAAGGTTAGGCACATGATTATGTGCCTACCACTGCCCCCTAAGGGTGTGAGGATCATGAGGGGGTTCTATAGGATGTCCCTGAGCACCCATCACAATTAGGTGTGGGAACGACTATTACCCCAAAACCCGTGGTAAATCCGTTGATCATAGTGGCTATGTGCTTCGTTGGCCATGAATTATGCCCCAGCAAGACCTGGGTTATGTGGCATGCTTGAAAACATACCAACACCAGCAGGCTGTTGGTTCATCCTGGCCTGATTAACCTCCAAGTCATGATCTTGAGGAAGGGAGTTGTTATTTTGCCCATGCTGCCCTTGAATGTGCAAGTGTGAAGAGGCCAAGGTTGAGAAGCCTAGTTCTTGAAAATAGAGACCTAACCTTGTATTCCTAGTTCTGGGCCTTGAGTGGGCATCGAGGTGACCTCTATCACTTGAGGAGGGTATGCACGGCTATGCCCCCCCCCCCCCCCCCCCCCCCCCCCCCCCCCCCCCCCCCCCCCCCCCCCCCCCCCCCCCCCCCCGCCCTGGGGTCTCAAGGATAGGGAATAATGGCACAGTAGGGTTGAGGTCCCTTGAAGTCAGAGAGAAACTCTGGTCAGGGCCAGTAACTCCTAGAGGCACGTTATCATTTCTATGGCCAGTTTCCAAGTGCATAACACTTGGAATAGCCACAATTGGGTTTCTCGATCTCCTAGGGAACATATAGTCAACCTGTGCAACTGGTAATTGCAAGCTCAAGGGGATCTTGCGAAGATAACCAACGGGTACTAATGGTGGGGGCACAGGCCTTGGTTGCCTGATATCCTTCCTAACAACTTGGACCAAGCTATTATGACCCTCAGCTTGTCTTACCAAAATAGGTTTAACCTCAACCACCATCTACCTAGCCACATCCCTAGCAATAAGGGTAGCAATAGAAGACAAGGTCGAGCTCATGTCTTCCAAGACTCTATCAGTCTCTTCGTGAAGCCTTTCGTTTATGGAGGTTCCAACATCATTACTTGCGGCTCTCATAGATGTAGAGTTTTAATGCTGAACTACTCGATAGCCTTCTATTTTGGCACATTAACTCTCAAAAGGTTCTCTCATCGTCTATTGGACTCTTTGGTCCACAATCTCTAAACGACGTTTGAGCATAGCCATGAAAATTTTGTGCGAATGGCCATGAAACCAATACATTCATATTCTGGAATATCATCATCACCGCCACTTTCACTGCCGTGGCTGTGACTTGGCTCATCCCTTTTAGATATGGGACTTTGATCAAGACGATGCTCGAGTGGGGATCCAATAAGGGCTAAGCCTTTTGGTTCCTCATGCTAGAGGGCACTAGACCACCTAGTTGTAACCATTGGCGAATGACTGGCAATTATGATCTAGTAATCTAGGACGGGCCAAAAACAATGAAGTATTGTTTCAAGCCGTCCACTGCGGTTGCCAAAAGACTTGTTTGCTCGATTTTGTTTCAAGTGATACATGTGTGGTCACCGTACAATATGAAAACAAAACAAACATACAAAAGGAACTCACCGCAACTAAGGAGTGAGCCAAATTACGAACCATAAGTTTTAACCTTAACCACTCACGGTTTTCAGAGAAAAGGTTGTGATATGTTGGTGTATTTGACTTCAGTTATACCGTAAGTTCTGCTTATGCTTCAACTAAGAGGACTTTGTTAAATATATTCATAGATTTTTTATATATATTTATGACAGAAAATGAAAGGATATAGACCTAAATCAAGTGGAAATTCTAGTGATGAAGCAGGGCACACAGACACCTTTCCTCTAACACTTAAAAGTTAGGAACTGGGGTGGTGACAAACCCAATAGCTCCGCAGCCCACTTACAAGCTCAAGTAAATCAGGTTTTTAAGCTTGGCACACTTGAGTTATAATAACTCGCATGAGTTTAGGTCTGACAAGATTGAGGTGGAGCAAACTATATTCAGGTAACTAGATTAGCGCCAACGCAATTGATAACCTTAAATTTGTATATATTTGTTTATATCATTTTAATACATTTTTAACTATTTTAATTCGAATTTTTATCACTTTTGCTCGTTTTTGCTCGGTTTCGACTATTTTGCTGCTTTATTGCAAAAACACCAATTTTGTATTAAATCTTGTTAGTTTTATCATTAATATCAACAAGTAAAAGCAAGATAAATAAGAAAATTGCAAATTAATAACAAAAATTGTACAAAATTACCAAGAACACTTAACTTACACCCTATTTCACAAGTTTTGCATCAATTTTTAGCTAAAATTCAAACTTTTATCCTCATTATTCATCTTTTATGTATTTTATGATACAATATAACATTACCTCAAGCTATTTTAAGCATTCTTTTACATAAAAAAAAGAAAAAAAGGAAAATATTAAAAAAATTACAAGTTGCAAAGCAACTTGCAGTCTGCTCAAAAAGGTCAATTTGCAGCTCGATTTTAGCATGTTATTTTTACTAAATTCACTGAAACAAAGCTTAAATACTTTATTTAACATCTTTTTAACATGTTTGTACAGCATTTTGGTGGAGAATGTCGTGAAACAATGCAGAAAAAAGAGCTGAAAATCAGGTTGCAGAAAATTTTGACAGATTTCAGCATTTTCATGAACAACTTGCATTTAGGCAATTAAAACTCAATTTTTTTCAACCAAATTCATTTTAAAAACATCAAAAAACATCAATATGATGTTTTTGAGCAGAATGTGGGCGCTGGAGTGTAGAAAAAGCCAAGAAAAACAACAAAAAATCAGAACTGCAGAATTGCCTCAAGATGCACAAATGGCAGCTGATTTTTGAGATTTTTTTCCAATTTTTTTATCCCAATACTACTTTTATAAATAGGGGATGTTTCAAGGAGCTTATAAATCAAGTTTTTAGGCCAAAAAATACAAAAACATCGAATGAAAAAGGGTGGAGAACAGGTCGGGTCTGTGCAGGCAGACCCTGACCTGTTCTGGGTAATTTTCATTTTTTTTTTAATTTTTTGTTTGTTTTTTCATTTTTCTTCATTAGTTCATGTATTTTGATGTTTTTAATGTTGAATATTAAGTTTAACATGAACTAATTTTGTTAATCTAAGGCTACGATGTAGCCTAAGTTGTAAAATACGCTCGTTTCTAAATCAAGGTATTCAATGTTTATGTTATTGCGTTGTTGAAGTATTTATCATTGTTTTTAATGAGTTTTAAATGCTTGATCACCATTTGAGGCCCGTAATGATTCATAATGAGACCGAAAGGAGATTTATGATGAGTGCTGAGGTGATAAGCACCACAAATTGGGCGAATGCTCGAGAGAGATTAACGCGGTTTGTGTGGTTTTTAAAAGAAAATCATAGAGCTTTTATAACTCTTTTCTTATTTAAATTCATGCACGAAAGTGATGGGTTAATATGTTAAAGAGTACACTAAATGCTGCTCGAAAGAGAATGTTTAATAAATTAGGATTTTCAGCCATCAACACACAATAACAACTTAAATATCGAGAATAGAAAAGGCGTATTGATGCAACTAAGGTGAAATCGGATGCCTTAGACTTTATTAACTAAAAAAAAATAACTTAAATCGGCTCATACTAGTCTAGTTTTAACTTTTTCTTTTTATTTTATTTTATCTTATTTTATTTCATATCAAAATCCCAAATTTTTCGATTTTTTAAATAGTATTAAAGCTATTAATTTCAGTACTCACTCAACAATCCTCGTGGGAACGATACTCTACTCACTCTGTATTACTTGATGCGACTAGTGCACTTGCTAGTAAAAAATACGCATCAACAATCAAGGGGCAAGCCTTGGCTGTCCAAGCCCTAATCAATGGTGCGAACCTAAGTTTACCTGATGCATTAAGAAGTGACAGTAGTGTTAAGACTAACACAATCAAGGGACAAAGCCTTAAGTTAAAGCCTCAAATCTCAACTTGTTGATTTGTTGGAACAGATTAAAACTATAAAATCATTCCTAAAGCCCAAAAATTGTATCACACAGAAGTAAGTACATCAATGATCAACGTTACGCTATGCTTAGCTAAGTTACGCTATTCCTAGGAAAGAAGCACAAGTGGGTTGTAAAGAAAAACTTAAAGAAGTTTTGTATTGAGTGTATGTGTACTACTTTGGATTGACGCGGAGTCCTTTATTTATAGAAAAAGAAAATAATGGCTGCTCCTAATTTCAGGGCAACTTCACCCACATCTGGCCACACTAAGCTGTTCCTTTGAGCGTGTTTATCTTCTGAAGGGAAATCCTTGATGCCCACGTCCGGATTTATAGTAGAAGTTCCCTCTAGAAACCCCACATTCTCCTAAATTAAGCTTAAGGCCCAATCAGCTAAAATTGTACCCCAAGTAACCACCTCGAGACTAGAACCCATCATTCTTTGCAGCCTTCCTGGCAGCCTCTCGAGCTCAAGCTTACTTCACTCTTCAGCCATCTCAAGCCTTGACTGGCTGTTACCCTTGTCAAGGATAATGATGTTCTCAAGTACTAGGCTCGAGACATTGTTATTACAGCACCTAAAGGCCCGACTCCTCCCCTCAAGAACCTCACATGATGGCCACATGGCACTCTACCCAAAAATGGCGTTGTCCCAGCCCTATCAAAATTAGGGTGTGAACAATAGTCCTTTGGAGCAGAGTCACTCATGGTCTCATTCTATGTACGATCCTGCCCTCAACTTTGGTGTCTGAGCCCTCACATTGTAACCTCCTGAGGGGATCGAGTGTGCATTCGCCATCTTAAAATGAATAGGAACAGCTTTAGGAGATTGAGACTAAATATATCTTGAGTGGAGTACAGTTGTCCACGTTGGAACCAATGTGTATCAGTTTGTTGTCATTATCGATAAATGCCCCGAGCATTCAAGCTTTCCACCACATACCCCAATATCCATAGTTGGAAAACTAGCCCTTCCTTCGAGCTTCTTCTCATGCCTCTTAGACTAGAAACTTCTATATAGGTCTCCTCCATCTCAACATTGAGCTTATGAGCATCCACAACGATTGATTTGCCACTCGGAGTCTCATCTCAACCCCGATTTTGGGCCTTGCCCATTAGCTCTAGTTGAGTTGGGCATATTTCTCAATAGTCTTTTTCCTCAAGAGTTTCTTGTTAGTGTCTTAGGAAGCTTTATCTTACAAGAACTGCCCTCCAAGCCCTCGGGGTCATCCTAATGTTTTGTTTTAAGTGGTTTTTCCTTCTGACAATATTGATGCTTACCTCACACGACTGATGCTCTACTAGTAAAGGACCATAATCCTCTTATGACATTGTGCTCCTCTTCAATGGAGAATTATTTGAGATTCCTTTTAGGGGGTCACATTCTCAGGTTCAATGGTGCTTTTGGGAATTTTCCCTTCATTCTTTTGAGGAAAGGTGTCTCCGTGAGAATGCACTTACAATTCCACATTTCTTTCAGCCACCATTGGTGGCAATTGCCGCATGTCACCCTCTTCAGCCCTTTTAACTTCTACATGACGCTCTTGTGGAGACAACACCCAAGGTGCAGAGTTTACTGGAATCTCATCCCGTTATTGCGGGCCCCCGCCCCCCCCCCCCCCCCCCCCCGCGGGCACATTTACCAACTCTTAAGACTATGTTATCAATGTGGTTCCCTTTTCTCTTTTCTTTTTTTTTCTTTTTTTGTTATGGAAGTTCATAAAAATAGAGCATTCACTAATAGGATTCAACTTAGTCACATGTGTACACATCACATGTGTACACAGTTCATCTTCAAGCCTTCACTAATTAAAGGAAACCTCAAAACTCCTACTTTTACAAGTCTCTGAAAAAGCTGGTTAGCAACATTCACCAAGAACTAGTGTACTCCAGCATTGACTTATCAAGGATTCTTTTCCCATTATTTATTTATTTATTTTTATTTGAAAATCCTTGTCTAAGTTTGATTAGTTTAGAAATCCATGCACAACTAAAGGTTTTTTTTTTTTTTTTTCATTACAACATTAGACCTAGTATAACATTTTTATACTTGAGAAATACTAATGAAGTTAATCCCTTTGAAATTCTTCCTATACTCTATGTTTAGGGTGTTGAAGGCCATCCTAGCATACTCTACCTTGGGTAAAACTACTGTGCACCTCATCCCCACGCTTTTGAACTAGTTGATAAGGTCTTCCACTAACTCGGCTGACTTTTGTTTCACTCAAGTCAGGTAAGACATGGACATTCCTAATATCATCCTTGCAAACTAGTGTTGGGTTTTCTTATCAAACTCATCCCATGTTTAAGTGGAATTTGGTACTAAATTAACTAATATGTTAGTAGAATGCAGTTATAATTATCTTAAGAATAGCTTCATTTCTAGAAACTATTCGTCAATGGCTTCCCTATATTGATAAGTAAACCATGCTAGGTATTCAAGGGCAAACATGCTTCCTTCTCGAAGAAGAGGGTAAACTCGTATCTTCAATCCCTAGAATAAGGATAGTGTTGGTCTATGCAATATAGGTAAGGCTTACTATGCAGAGACCTATTCACCCTCTGCATGCTAGGGCCATACGTTTTCTCGATTATGTTTGCCAACTCATCTTGAGTGAGAGGAATTGCAATCGAGTTCATCACAGGTAGCGATCCCAAGTATGGTCGCCCATTTCTCAAAGGGTCTACTGGGTACCCTTAAGCACCTAAGATATTTGGTTTGAGAATGGTGCATGTCATATGTTATAAGGACTGCATTTAAACCCTTTTAGTCTAAGTGGTCAGGCAAATACACCTAAAACACTAGCTCGGTTTGCATACGATCTTCGGGAAACACTGAAGTCCCTTTTGTGGTTTGGCTTGTGTTCATTCCTTGCCCTTAAAACCTAAGGTTTTCATTTGATCCCAAGTTAATTCCCTTGCTAGTGTTGTTTTATCGATCCTTAAGGCTGAATGGAGTTTACCTACCCCCTAGGCACAGACTAAACTTGAGGGGATATGGTCATGGGGACGGAGGTAGAACTAGAAGCATTCCTTAGCATAGTGTTCAATTCAAAAGAGGAGCAGCTATTCTCATGTTAGTGCATGCTCCCACGAGACTAGACCTCTCATTGGATAGGCTCTGTTGGCTATCGATATTTTCAAGTGTCCTAAATAGGACACAATTGGTTGTTCCCTATCCTCATAGCAGTTGGGTAAGTGTACAATTGACTAGCTTGTTTCTAATTGAGGAAAGGTTTGAACTTATTTATCTTACTTCTTCTCTTACAGATTTGATCAATCCATAATGAACCTGGAATGACCTTAAGACAAAATGGGCTCAACTTGTATTATAGGTTCTTTTCTTACTTAGCTCTGATGGACATCGTTGAGGCTGGGCTCAAGTCCATATCGATTAAAATCCTACCGAACTCTTTTTGCATCCTTTCATTCATGGATGATACCACATCATTTATATTGTCTCTTGACTTGGCCATGTTTTTGTGTTGGCCGTGGAAGGTTCATTGCCCCACCTGAATGTTCCCTTTTCGGTGAAGTCATGTATGTATTTTTTAATATTATCTTCCGTGAAATGACTTCTCCTTTTAGGCATGGCCATAGGACTCTTTCAAGAATAACCAACGAGATCTCTACGCTTGTCTTCTTGGATATTTTTCAACACAACCACTACCAATGCTGGGATTATAAGTACTTTCTTCCTCTCGAGGGGCTTCTACGTGATCATGCTAGAGATTGGGGTTTAGCTAGGGAAGATCGAATTCCTTGACTTGTTCACCTTCAAGGATGGTTATTTTCCTAGATTTCGCGTTGGACTCCGACTAAGGTTATGAAGCATTTTTTTTTCCTCATTGTAAACTTGGAAATGAATTTACAACTAATAGGGGGTAAATCAGGTTAAAATCACAAGTAATTGACCTTAACATTTAACCTTACGTATATTATTTGGTTTCTTATGAGCATTTGGATTAATTTTGCAATTAATATGGATTCTACCAATCTTGTAATTAAAAAGATTTCCATTATATTTGATATAACATAATGAATTATGCAAAATTAAAGGATGTGGACCTAAATTGAGTGCCAGTAGGGGTGGAGTAGCGCAAAGGACTTCTTATACGCTTTACTTCGAATGCTCAGGAGTTGAGAATTAGGGTGTGCATAAGCTTGAGAGCATGGGCATCTATCTTAAGCTCGATTCAATCAATTACAGGACTTGATGATCTAGACGCAAGATAAATGAATTAAAATTAAACCTAACATGGAGTGAATGAATTTCGATCACCAATCCAAGATCAACTCAATTAAGCTTGAGGCTTGGAGGTCAAGATCTTCGACCAATGCCATAAGTTAAATTCACTATAAGGGTCAATGCAAGAGACTAAGGTAGAAAGCATATAAGATATACCTTCTGATTGTATTGCGAAAGCAATATTGAGCCACAATATGACTGCTCCTCTGAAAACGGAAAGTAAAGAGAACAAATGTGTGTTGAAATACAGAAGAGATTCTGGCGTGGTTGTGAAGAAAAGGTTGCAATCTCATGAGGGGGAGCCAACCCCAGTTAAGAGTACAAATACTTCTTGTGCCCAAAATAGTATGATGCCGATATTGATGCTAGTGACAATATTGATGCTTGGAAATACATTAGGAAGTTATGTAAGGGCATCCCAGAAATTTGAACACAAAATAAAGGAATATTTGTGCCTAATTATTACATCCCTTCTCTCCCACTTCACCTCTAAGAATGCTCATGGAGAGTTTGATCCTTGCTTAGAATGAATGCTAGAGGCCTATATCATTAACCATACCGTCTTCATATGGAAGTTATGCATTGAGAAAGGGCCGATGTAAACAAACTTAACTAAGCTTTTGGTTCGCTTATCTATAGACCATGAAACATGTTTGTCTCTCGGAAATTTATGCAAGCACACCTCAGGACTTGAGCTCTCTATGACCTGCTAAATTTAGGCCAAAGAGGAGATGATTCAATGTCTTTCTTCTCAGTGTCTCTACCATTTCCATAACTGTCCTTGAGGCCCACTTTCTTTTAGAGTTTTAGCTATCTAGCATTAACTCAAGTTTTTGTCCTTTTGTGGAAGTTGTCCTCAAGTTTACACTTCCTTTAGTTACCAAAAAAAGAGTCCTTACTTCCTTGTAATCATTTCAATCACATCCCCAACACGTTCGCCATTTAAATAATGGCGCCATTTCTCAACTCATTATTTTGTTGTGTAAACACGTTGGGAAAGTAATAATAAAAATGACATAGTGAAATTAAATAATTTTCCCACTTATGTTACTTAAATAGGCTATTTATAAGAATAGAAAATTACCTATTACTTAAGACCGAAGCTTAAAGAATACAAAAGAACTACACCAGACTCTATCAAGGAATCGCCATGCCTGCCATCAAGAAGGCCTTGATTGCCCCCCAAAGGTTTATTCCACCATTGATTTGGAAGTGGGATTGCAAACAACGCGCATAGAGAAAATGAAAGAGCATAGCGCCAAAATGCCAGCCCCTATTTATAGATGGCAGCCTATCAGTGCGCAACCCTTGGAGATCAAATCATGGCTATCCATAAGGCACCAAGGATTAAGGCACGTGGCAAGCTCTCAACCGTAGGATCAAAATGGAGGAGCATCCCTTGGAGTGTTCTATAGCACGCTTCAGGACACGGGACGGGGATAGCTAGAGGCAGGGTAATGGAAATCACGGAACATGCAACACTAGGGCACATTTTGCCACTTGCCTAATTTAAAAAATGAAACGCTGCGTTTTGGCTCTCTCTCCACCTAGGTTTATTGTTTTGGGCTTTTAGTAATTTCATAATTGGTATGTATAAAAAGCAAATATCAACAAGCAAGAAAAAATGTACTAAATGATCTATCAAATTCTAGCCATACTCATAGATGGTGTCCCATTAATAGTTAGTTCAATCAATCAAATTTGAAATTCAATTAGTCGACTCTTACAACTGCAAATTCAATCAATTGAAGCCCAATATTAATCAACCAAATTACCCGTTTACAAACAAGGGCATTTCAAGCATGGCAAAACGACTGCATGCTTTTGGTCTGTAAATATATTCCTTCATCCTTTTCAGGATTAGGGGCTCTTCAAGAACATCTGTATGAGGTTGCACCTTGTAAGCGGAATGTTGCATACATCTAGTCTTCTCTAAACCATATCTCAGCGGAAACCTCTTTGAGGTACTGAGTTGTTAAATGCTAATTTTTAAAATCTTCACCTGAGTTTAACTATCTTAGAGATATCCTATGAAGAATAAATGATGCTGCAAGCTGAGTGGCGCCGATCTTGGTTACTGAAGGCTAACGCCAAGTACAAGGATGACCGTGACAGCAGGCGGCGAGGTATTCACTTTCAAGTTGGCGAGAAGGTCTAGGCTATCTTAACACGAGAACAATTCCCGGCTTGAGAGTACAATAAGCTCTCAGCACGAAAGAGAGATCCGCTAGTGGCTCTTGAGAAAATTAACGACAACGCTTACCGCCTACAACTCCCGCTTGGCATACGAACTTCCAACGTTTCAACGTCAAACATCTCAGCCCGTACTTTGGCAAAAACGATAACATTGATCCCCAGTCTGATTCGGGACGAATTCCTTCCAACTCGGGGAGGATGATGTAGCGAGCTGAGTGGTGCCCAGCTTGGCGGTAGGATGAGCTTAGCGTGACGCCAAGCAGAGCCGTAGAAGGACCGGGTGAACGCCAAGCCTTGGAGCCAAGTTTTTAGCCATGATTTTAGGAAAGTTTAGATATTTTACTTATCTAGTTTAATTCTAGATTTTATTCAGATTTTATTAGGAAAGTTAAGATATTTTACATATCTAGTCCAATTCCCGATTTGATTCAGATTTTATTTCCTTAATTTTAGTAGATTTAAAATCCATAATCTTCCCTATAAAAGGATGAGAGGGGTTAGGCTCACCCAATTAGAATTCCAATAAATTATTTTTTTTCTTTTTGTAACCTCGATTTCTCGAATTTTGAGAAATGAGCATATAAACCTCTTTTGTTAATTTTATTTCAGTAATAATAAAATTTAAAAAGAAAAGGTTGTTAAACCTTTCTGTTAACCAATTTTTTTTATCATGCGCTGTATCAATAAAATACAAAGCGAACAAATGAAATTATTAAAATGGTAAAATAAGAAGTAGTTGTCATAGGAAAAGATTAATATTGAAGTCTAATGATGGGTGATATAGATGTAGGAAAATGAGTGGCCCGCAGAGAGTGGTGGTTGTAACGGAAGATGATCCTGTCTGTCTCTGAATACTTTACTGACAGCTGTTTGAACTCCCTACTGAAACCACTTTGTTCTTTTTTTGCACTATCTGCCACATGGGTTTCGTTTGCGCCGTCCACCAAAACGTCTAAATTTTATGTAGATTAAGGAAACAACCGTACCAATTATCTCAAGAGCTCCCATTTACATAGGGTCTGAAAGGATAGATGTACACAGCCTTCCTCCCTTAGGATGTTAATTTGAAAAGAGGTTGTTTTCTATTACCTCCAACTTGAAGGTGAGAATTTCTCAGGAGGTGACCCATCTTAATACTATTTTCGCCTAAGCACGCTAAATTTTATGTAGTTTACTTTTCAATATATGTCGCCACGTATTACTGTTTAATATGTATATACGTTATATATATTACACCATATGACTAAATTATAGCCAGAATAATATTAAAAGGTTGTTTTCAGCATAAAATTTTTATATTTATTTATCCTGTTAATTTAATTAATTTTTTTTGTTCACTTCATTTGGTTTTGTTTTGTTGATATTGATTTCTCCTATTTCTTGGACACAATTCAACTGAAAACAAATTGGAATAAATTATAAGGTAGTTACAATAAGAGAGAGGCGAAACAGTACTAGGGAGAAATATTACAATCCTCTTATTTATTAGTTAATTTATTTTTAGGCTAGCAATTACAGTTTCCTTCGTTTTATTATAAATAGAAACAACAAAAGCAAAAGACATTGAGAGCAAAGGAGAATTAGCCTCAAGTAATCCTGGGGTTATATGTAATCCTCTATTCTTACAAGGAGAATTTATTTTAATCCCATTCATTTAATTTTTAAATTTTATCAGCCTATCTTAGTCACATAAAGAGAGAAAGTTATTTACTTCCATAAATCATTGTTATTAGAACTTCTCCAAAAGAGTGGCGTCAGAGCTTAGTTATTTGAGCTTGTTATTTCATGTGATATAAATGGAGGACAACATCACCATTGATAGTGGCATGATTAGATCGACATCAACAAATTACGGAATATGGAAGCCTCATACGAAGAATATACTTTTTTTTGCAAAGAATTGCATCAACCTATATTGAGTGATAGAAGGCCGGAAAATAAACCAATGTTGAATGGAAGTTGGCAAACCGGAAGACAACTAGAATGATTTGCCAGTAAATGGATCAAAGTGTTCTTCAACATGTTGTGTTAGGTTTATGTCTCAAATTACTTGTTTTAGTTTTATGGGGTTGCCATAGGGTCACCGATCGATCGGAAGGGAATTCGATCGATCGGGCAATTTAAGGAAATTTTGGGTATTTTTAGGCAGTTAGAGGGCCGATCAATCGGCTCGTTCCGATCGATCGGGCACTTCCAGACATAGCACTGTAAAAGGGACGTAGGGTTTACATCATTAGGTTTCCATTCAAAGTTTGTGAGGCACCGCCATTGAGAGTAAAAGAGGTGATCTTGTAATTCCTCCAAGATTTTGAGTGCTATGAGAGTTTAGAGAAAATGATTGTAATTTTTTCATCGATCTTGTTCAAAGGAAGTGTCGTTGTAATTCTTCCGTTCAGTATCAATCAAGAATCTCCATCTCTATCTGTGGTTTTCTCCCCTCTCGATTGTAGAGGGGTTTCCACGTAAATATTGTGTGTTCTCTTTTGTTCTTTCTTTCTCCATATATTTGTTTACTTCTCGTTTTATGTGAGTCATATTATTTGAATCGAATCAAGTTATCAGGGTTTCACGCTTCCGCATCAAGATTTCCCTAACATGTTGCCAATGATTAGATGCCTACAAGCTTTGAATAATGCTTGAGACATTGTATGAGCGGATGATTGTGATGAATAAAGTTTTGCTAATGAAAAGGTTGGTCAAATTACAATATAAATGGCCAAACCATAGTGAGCATCTTTATGATTTTCAAGGATTCTTGAATCAACTCAAAATAGTGAAGATGGTGCTTGATGAGGAAGTATCGGCATTATTACCCCTTATTTTATAGCCAAGCAGCTGGGAAACATTACTTGTATCACTTAGTAATTCTGCTCCGAATGGAAAGCTCATATGTATGAATATTGTGAAGGGGAGCTTGTTCAATGAAGAAGTTCAATGAAGAGTACTAGTATTTAGATCCAAATATTGTAGAAAATAGTTGTGGAAGAAGCAAGCAAAAGTTCAAAAGGATGGAGAGAAATTTAGGGAGAGATCTAGGGGAAATCCCATTATCAAAGAGAGATAATTTGTTATTCTTGTCCAAAGCCCGGCCGCATAAGAACTGAATGTTGGAAGTTAAGAAAACAACAACGTACGGAGAAGTATGATAAAGGAGGCGGAAATATTGAAGAAAAGAATACTACTACAATTGCAGTTAGTGATGACATATTTTGTTGGTGATGAGTGTTGTCTTAATTTGGTCGGTGAAGATAACAAATTGGTAATTGATTTTGGTGTTTCATTCCTTCTCACTTTATGCAGTGGCTACTTTTCATCCCGCACTAAGGGTGATTTAGGTAATATGAGGATAGAAAATGATGGATCCTCTTAAATCATTGGCATTAGTGATGTTATTTAGAAACCAACACTAGTTACACATTGATGTTCAAAGATGTGAGACATGTTCCTGATATTTGACTCAATTTGATCTCATCAAAAAGTTTGAAGGCGAAGGATACTTCAACTATTTCGATGATGATAAATGGAACCTCAGCAAGGGCTCCTTGATCATGCACAAGATCAGAGGCATAGCTCATTTTTTTTTTCATTCATGCCAAGTTTAATAACGGAGTAGTTCATACAACATTGATGGAATCACCTACTCGGCTACAACATAATTGGCTTGGACACATGAGTGAAAAAGGCATTCATATGCTTGCTAGAAGAATATTGTCCTAGGCTTTTCAGTTAAAAACCGATGTTGATTATTAGGCTGGTATGCAACAGAGGTTTGCAATGCAGAGAGCTCTTCTGTTAAGAAACTATTGTTTATCGAATCTTGTTCATATTGATGTATGCTCCATAACTAAGAGATCAATTGGTGGTGCACAATACTTTTTACGTTCATTTATAACCATTCTAGGAATGTGTGGGTGTCACACTTACAGGCAAAGACTAAATCTTAGAAGCTTTCAAATAATCCATGCCAGAGTGGAGAGAGAAATTGGCATGAAGCCAAAATATGAACATGCTAACAAGGGTGGCGAGTTTTACAGGACTATTTTAAATCTATTGCAGAATGCTTATTATTAGGCCATAAAAGACAATACCTAAGATCCCACAACATAATGGGGTAGCTGATGAATGAATTGGACATTTAAGAAAGGATTCAATCTATGCTCTTCTATGGAATGTTAACAAAGTCTTTCTAGGGAGAATCAATGAAGAATGCAATTTATTTAATCAATCAGTCACTCTGTATGCCTTTAGTTGGTGATACCTTAGAGAGAGTTTGGATAGGGAAAGATGTATTATACAATAATTTGGGAGTCTTTGGATGCAGAGAGTTTGTGGACATTCCCAAAGATGGAAGATCCAAGCTCAATAGCAAATCAAAGCAATGTATCTTCCTAGGTTATGGAGATGAATTGGGTATGGGATCTAATAAACAAAAGATTATCTGAAGTAAACATGCAATTTTTTAAAATATCAAACCATAAAAGATTTTGAGTAGCTTGAAAAAAACTTAGCATTCTCCTAGTATTCTAGTGATCGTGAATCCAATTCTTCTGCCAGCTGTTCATGATGATCACGAAGATAAATGGAACAATCAAGATGATGTTGATGATAATGCTAATTGCGGTGATGCAGAACCACCAATACAACAAGAAGAATAGGTCCTTCAAGATCCGATAGTGCTACCTCAATTGAGAAGATCTGAAAGAGAATCTCAACCCTCTAAAAAATATCTACTGGACATGCATGTGCTGTTGATTGATGCAGGAGAGCCACAATCATACGGGGAGGCTATGATGGATGCACAAAATAGGGAATGGCTAAATTCTATGCATGAGGTGATGAGCTCCTAGCATGTGTACGAAACCTATGAGCTAGTGGAGTTTCCCCATGGTAAATGAGCACTCAACAACACATAGATGCTCGGATTAAAGAATGAAGAAAATAACTCACAACCAAGTTGCAACGCACGTCTAGTTTAGAAAAACGGAGTTGATTCTGATGAAATATTCTCTTTAGTGATAAAAATGTCTTCTATTCGAGTTGTCCTTTGCTTGGAGGCAAGCATGGATTCGGAGATTGAATGACTTGACATGAAAACTGCTTTCTTACATGGTGATTTGTAGGAAGAAATTTACATGGAATAACCTGAAAGGTTTCAAGTTAATGGAAAAGAGCATCATGTATGCAAGTTAAAGGAAAGTTTGCCAATATAGAAAATTCGAGTTCCATATGACAAAACATGGGTACAAGGAAAATTGGCAAACGCTTGCATTTTAGCAAAGAAGTTTCCCGAGGGCAATTTTGTCATTCACTTGCTTTATGTTGCTGACATGTTGATCATTGGTCTTGATATTAAGAAGATTGCAAATTTGAGAAAAGAATTAAGCAAATCCTTTTCCATGAATGACTTGCGACTAACACATCAAATTCTTGAAATGAAAATTTCATGCGACATGAAACATTGAAGAATATATTTGTCACAAAAAAGTGTATTGAGAAGATGTTGGAGAGATTTCATATATAGAAGACTAAACCCATTATAGCCTGCTTGTATGTCATTTTAAGCTTAGTTATGAAAAGTCCCTGCTAGCGAGGAAGAAAAAGAAGAAATGAAAAAAGTTCCTTAGCATTGGCAGTTGAAGTTTGATGTATGCTATTGTGCATATGAAATCAAACATAGCCTATGTTGTTGGAATTGTTAGACAATTTCTCTCAAATCCTGGAGAACATCACTAGGTAGTAGTAAAATGGATTTTGTGGTATCTTCGAGATAAGCCTAACATGTCTTTATGTTATGGTCGAGATGAACCTATGTCAATTGGATGCACATATATAGATTCAGCTAGAGATACTAATTCCTGAAAATCAACATTGAGATACATAATTACTTTTGCAAGGGGAATCGTGTCGTGGAAATCTAAGCTGTAAAAATGCGTAGCTTTGTCTACAATAGAGGTTAAATATATTGCAGCTATTGAAGCTCGCAAAAAGGATTTATGGATAAGAAGTTCTTACAAGAACTAGGATTTTTGCAGCAGAATTATTTACTATACTAGACAGTCAAAGTACAATTCATTTTGGCAAAGAATCCCATGGTTCATTCTCGGTCTAAGCACATGGATGTCATCGAATTTGTGACGTGGTAGAAGTGAAACAGATAAATTATAAAAGATTCATTCTAACAATAATGGATCAAACATGATTTAAAAAAAAAAAAAAAAAAAGAACAACCTTACCAAAAAGGACAAGCTTGACATTTGTTGAGGAAAATCAAGTTCGGTGGTGTTGCTTCAAAAATAGTCGGGAGGGGGAGAATTGTTGGACATTAAACCCTGCTTTTTCAAAGAGATGAATTCAACCAAAAACAAATTGAAAGAAATTGTAAGGCAATTAAAATAAAAGAGAGGAGACAGAGAAGTGTGAAATATTGTAATCCTCTTATTTATTGGTCACTTTGTTTTCAGATTAAGTAGAAGAAACTTCTATAGAGTGAAAGAGAGAGAGAGAGAGAGAGAGAGAGAGAGAGAGAGAGAGAATGGAGAGCTTTAAGGGAAAAAAGAATTAGCAATCTTAGAAGCTTTGAGAAAGTGTCTGTGATTTGTAGTGTAGGTTTGATATGGTCTGTAATTTGTAATTAATTTCATCTGTAATAAAATAGACCACTCTAGTGGTAGGGCGATCGTAGATGTAGGCCATTTAGGGCTGAACCACGTATACCTTGTGTCTTTTACTGTCTTTGTTGCATTTCTTCAATCATTATTTGTGATCTCTAGTCAAATCTAAGCTTATAAGCGTGATCAAGAACCTATCTAAATTCCAACAAGTGGTATCAAAGCTACTAGTTGAAGATTCTTGATAATGGCCTCAGCTAAGTTTGATATAGAGAAGTTTGATGGGAAGAATGACTATACTTTATGGAAAGTCAAGACAAGACCCTTGTAGCTGTCTCAAGGAGTGGGAACTGTGCTTTTGCAGCTAGAGAAACAGCCTTCTCATCTGACAAAGAAGAATAAGGTAGAATTTGAGTATCGTGCTTATGGTTCTATCATTTTATGTCTTGATAAAGATGTTTTGACTCAAGATTCTAGTGAAACCACCATAGCTAAGATCTGGGAAAAATTAGAAGAGATTTACAAAACTAAATCACTTTCTAATATGACTCCCTAGATTGATTTAATAGAATAGTTTAGGACCTGAAAAATGTGAATGTGACCTTAGAGGATGAGGTTAAAGCTGTGATACTGTTACATGCCTTACCTAAATATCTTAGAGCATTTAAAGGCACACTTAGGTATAGACGTCAGGAAATCAGTTTGTAAGAAGTTACTTAGGCCCTTAGGCATAAGATTATTGAACTTAAGAAGGAGAGGGAGTACAAGAACAATAGCTCTAGTGATGAGAGCCTTACCATGGGGGATAGGACCAAAAACAGAGAGAATAATGGGAATAGGAAACGTTCCAAAAGTAAGAATCGTTCTGCGTCTAAGCAAAAGAAAGACTATTCAAATGTTAAGTGTTCTGAATGCAATAAATTAGAACAATTTAGGACACACTGCCCTGAAAAGAATAAGTCACAAGGATTTGCTGATAATGCCGTTTCCTTTGATGCTGATTGTGCTGAATTACTGCTTGTTTCATCTGATGTGCATGCGATTAACACTACTTATATTGAATCTGATTGTGATAATGTGTTAAATTCCTCTTCTGATGTGAACAAGCATGAATGGGTCTTAGATAGTTTCCATATGACATTTGACCAATCAAATTTTGTGAATCACAAAACCCTTAGTGGAGGGAAGGTGCTGTCAAGAAACAATCATGGATGCCAAGTAGTTAGGATAGGTTCTGTTAGAATAAAACTATCTAGTGGGACTGTTTACATGTTAGAGGAAGTTAGGCATGTACTTGAATTTCGTAAGAATTTGATTTCACTAGGACAACTTGACCTTAAGGGCTTGACCTTTAGAGAAAGCCAAGGAGAGTTGAAAATCTTCAAGGGATCTTTAGTTGTACTGCGGGGAGGTTAAAACGGGTTGTATGTCCTAAGAGGTGAAATAGTTCCAGGAGAATGCCATATTGTGATTAAACTAGACCCAACAAACTTATGGCAAAAACATTAAGGGCATATTTCAGATAGAGGATTGAATGAGTTGGCAAAGAGGGACAATTATGTGGTGATTATGATGCCAAACTTGAATTTTGTGAATTATGCATTTTCGGCAAGCATTATAGGTTAGCATCAAAAAATGGAAAGCATGTTACCAAAGGCCCAATATATTATGCCCATTTAGACCTATGTGGACCTTCTAGGGTCACTACAATTGAAGTAGCTTCATATTTTTTTTATCTATTGTCGGTAATTATTCACGTAAAGTTTGGGTGTTTCTAATGAAAAACAAAGACGATAGTTTTCAAACATTTGTAAGATGGAAAAATCTAATAGAAAATCAAATAGGACATAATATCAAATTATTGAGATCTGATAATGGATTAGAATATATAAGCTCTGAATTTGTTGAGTGATGTGCCAAAAATGGAATAAAACGACGTAACACTATCAAGGGGACACCACAACAAAATAGTGTAGTTAAATTTATGAATTGAACCTTATTAAATAGAGTTCGGTGTATGCCATTTGCCTCTGTGCTAGGAAAGCATTTCTAAGGTGAAGCTGTTGAGGCTATCTGTTCTGTAATAAATAAAACACCTTCAACGGGAATAGACTTTAAAATACCTAAAAAAATGTGGTCAAGCAGACTAGCAAGATTACTCTATCCTATGTATTTTTGGTTGTGTTGCTTATGCCCACCAATATAAGGTAAACTTGAGCCCAGGGCAATAAAGGGTGTCTTCATAAGTTATCCTGATGGTTTATAAAATTAGGATAAAACAAAGAAACATAACCTGGGTCATAATAAGTAGGGACGTAACATTTAATGAATTTAAAAACCGCTGCTTAACTTAAGAAAACAACAATGACCAAATCCCTAAGAGTAGAAAGTTTGATTATGAAAGATATGAATTTGAGCTATGCCCCAATTAATCGAGAAAGTGAAACAGAACATAATCAAGAACCTGAACAAGTTAGAGAACCTGCTCAAGAACAATCTAGTGCAGATAAGAACACTGATAATTAACATGTCTTAATTGAGAATAAACTAGACAATTATCAGTTCGCTAGGGATAGAGTTAGAAGGCATATAAGGTCACCAAATCGATTAGGGTATGCAGATTGCATTACATATGCCTTAAATATAGCCTTAGATTATGTTGAATTTGAACCTCTAACTTTTAAAGAGTTTATCAACAACCATCGTTCAATAGAATGGTTGAATGCAATGGTGACGGAAATGAATCCCTATGAAAGAACCAAACATGGACTTTAGTACCTAGACCTTTGGGTAAGAAGCTTGTAGCATAAAAAATGGGTCATTAAGGTGAAAGAACCTAATACACCATCCGAGAAACCAAGATACAAGGCTAGACTTATAGCCAAAGGGTTTACTCAAAGGGATGGACTAGACTATGATACGATTTTCTCCCCAGTAGTTAAACACATAACAATTAGGATCCTCATGTCCCTAACTATGAAACATAACCTAATCCTAGAACAAATGGACGGTACCACAACCTTTCTTCAAGGTGAGCTTGAAGAAGAGGTCTTCTTGGCTCAATCAAAAGGTTTTATAGAACCAAGGGAAGAATACCAAGTCTGTAGGTTAAGAAAATCCTTATATTGATTGAAACAATCCCCCAGGCAATGGTATCAATGTTTTGATCATTTCATGATTGAAAATGGCTTCACCCGTTCCTTACATGATGTGTGCTTTTATGTGAAAAATATTGAAATGGATTCAATGATTTATCTACTCATCTATGTCGATGATATACTTTTGGCAAGTAAGAGCATAAGTGAAATTAAGAAATTGAAAGAGCTTCTTGAAAGAGATTTCGACATGAAAGACTTAGGCCAAGCCAAGAAAATATTACGTATGGAAATAAGCAAAAACAAACATTTGAAAAAAGTTCATTTGTTTCAAAAAGCTATCTTAAAAAGGCTATAAAACAATCTAACATGATTGACTTAGAATCAGTCAAGGTTCCCATAGCCGCACATCATAAATTTTCAGCAGATCAAAGTCCCAAAACTGACCAAGAAAAATCTAAGACATAAAAAATTATACCCCTTTACCACTAACACCCCCCCCCCCCCCCCCCCTCCCCACCCCCCCCCCCCCCCCCCCCCCCCCCCCCCCCCCCCCTCTTCCTCTCCAAAAAGAAAAGAACAAATCCCCCTCGTGCCCCTCTTTATCTTGTTACCAAATAGGGGTAGAGCCAGGATGTTATTTTATTCCTCAAGGTGAATTTCCAATCACCGAAAATTGCTCAACATGGTAAGCTTTTAGGAGTTGACTACAAGCAATGCCCTGATGGATAAATCGATGATTTTGATCAAGAGAGACTCGATAGTGAGTCGTGCCCATAAGAAATCGCTGGTATGGAAAGCTGAAGTGCCCTTATCTCTTCTTAGTGCTCTTTTAGTTTGTCAGTCCTTCCCTAAGTATCTTAGTCCACTCGAGCCCCATAAGTTCCTTAAGAAAGGCATTGTGGTTTCGATATCACTCATGGGCTCTCTCAAAAGAAAAAGAGCATGCTACTAGTAGATGGGAATGTCCAAATCTTGAAGATTAAGGGACCTTAGCAAGGATTGCGAGACCAATGGATAGAGTGTTAGCCTCTCAACAGCCTCAAGGTGCCTTAACTATGAAAGCACCTCAGAAAAGAACATTGAAAGATGTGCTGCCTAATGAAAAAAGAGAGGCAGATCAATACTTGTTCTTAAAAAAATCAAGTTCAAATCAAAAGAAGTGAGACTTACATGTTCTCGGGAGTGCACTACTACTGAAGGGAGGCAATAACATTTCTTGAGTATTTGGAGAAGGCATGGGCATTTCTAGCATTCCTTGTTCAATTTCTTTGGATTTCTCATGGGGCTAAGGTGCTAATGCTTGCTCATGAAGACCTTCCTACTAAAAAAAACAAAAAAAGTTAATGATCAGTTCAAATAAATTAAAAGGAATACAAAGTTCAGTATCGAAGATTTCACAACATGTTATTCTTCAACTTATTCCTCCACTTAAGTTTCCTGTACTAATGGAAGAGCTAGAGTGCATTGTTCAATCTCGAAAGTGATGCAACCCCGCTTTAAAACTTGGCGGGTTCATTGGCGGGGATCAACTGGCGAGTTGCTGCAGTTGGTGGGAATAAGGACACACGGATAGAGAGGGCTCGAATTAAAGTTTTCCAATAACTACGAAGCTTAATTTAAATTATCAAGTTTAATTTATATTTATCTTTTAGTTTCTGGAGTTTCTTTATAAGTCAATTAGCTCATCTATTTAAGCAAGAGGAGATCTATGGTTTTAGGCATTCAATTTCTAGATTAATTTTCATAATCTGTTAGTTCTTTCTATTCTCGGGTTGTTAGAATAAGAATAAACTTTATTTTCCTCTTGTTCTTAATTATTTACCTAATAAGAATTAAGGGAAGGCTGTTGAACCTTCAAGCTTCCCAAATTTTCATATACGCGCTGCATCAGTTGGTGTAAGAGCTCAGACCTACTTCTAAGATACGCCATTTTCGGCCGAGATATGCCGCCGTTGGAGACATATATGAGTGAGACTTTCAATGGCAGACCCAGAGGAGGTTCGAGGATATGGAAGAGAGATTCCAGTGAATCGAGTGGTGTTTGATTCAATTGGGAGCGAATCCCAATCAGGCACCCAATGCTTAACCTCAAAATCCGGTAGTAGGGGGTGGCAAGGAAGAAATGAATGAAAGCTTCTGCAATCCATTTCCAGAAGTTAACTTACTAGATCGGCACTTGAGAAGGATTCTGTCGAATTCCAGGAAAACCGACATGGAAGATCGAAGGTGGGAATCTGGTCTCTGGATTGAGATTCTAGATTTCAGTATGCTTCAGTGGAGGAAGTTCTTGAGTTCAAGGAGGTTCCGGACCGGAAACTGGTTCCATTAGTGGCTACCCGGTTGGGGGGGTTGGGCCTCCGCCTTATGGAAACAATTGAAGCATACTCGGCTAACGGACGGTAAGGCCAAGATAGAGACGTGGGAGAAGATGACAAAACACATGAGAGGCGCCTTCCTGCCTTACAATCATGCCAAGGGGATGTACCAGCATTTGTAACGTTTGCGTTAGGGCTCTAAGTTCATGGAGGAGTGCACAGCGGAGTTCTACTCATTAGTTTCCAGGAATGACATGGCGGAGATGGAGCAGCAATTGGTGGATCGCTATGTTTGCGGGTTGAAGTAGTCTATACAGGAGGTGTTAAACATGTTTGACATCTTTTCTCGTAGGCAAACCAGTGGGCTGTGAACATTGAAAGGTAACAAAGGCATCGCCAAGTTGATGGAGCCTAGGGAAACAGGTAAGCAAGTGTGACCAAGTGCGAGCACCGTCAAACCAAGGCGTATGGATTCGACGAGTAGTCACAATTACTAGTAAGCTAGTTACTCAAGACTTGTTAGGTAGTTCAAGAACCTGTTGCTTCAAATGTGGAGAGGTGGGACACCATGCCTCTGAGTGTGGGAAAGGTGACAGACTGAGGGAGATGACGTGGTAAATGAGAAGGATGCCTAGGACACATTGGCACAACTAGAGGAGGGCACCATTGCGGGTGATGATGGTCACCTACTTATGATTAGGCGCTCTTGTTTTGCACTAAATGAAGAAGAAGGAACCGGTTGGCTGAGGAACAACATCTTCAAGACTACCTGCACCATTGGCGGAAGAGTGTGTCACATGGTAATTGATTCAGGGAGATGTGAGAATGTGATTTCTGAAGAGGCTGTCGCCAAGTTAGGCCTAACGACAAAAACACACTCAACTCCATACAAGCTATCGTAGCTCAAGAAAGGCAACCAAGTAACTGTTTTGAAACACTACTTGGTCAATTTCTCTATTGGGTAGAAGTATGGGGATGAGGTGTCGTGTGATGTGGTCACCATGGACACTTGCCACCTATTGTTGGGGCTCCCATGGCAATTCAATAGGAGCACCATCCATGATGGGAGGAAGAACACCTACAGCTTCGTCTTCGAGTGGACAAAGATTATCTTATTGCCTAAGAAGGATGAGACACCGCGACACCCGAGTACACAGGGCAAGGCTATGTTCACTAAGGAGGTTGGCGAAAGCAAGATTGTCTTCGTATTGATTGGGAAGGAGAGTAAGGTTGATCCAGGGGAGATAGCAAGCAAGATTGGCGACCTATTGAAAGAGTTCGCGAATGCCTTTCTAAAGGACTTTCCGAATACGTCACCACAGTTGAGGGACATACAGCACTGCATTGATCTGATGCTAGGGGCTGCCTTATCAAATAGGCCCCACTATTGAATACGTCCAGCTAAGCATGAGAAGTTGAGATGCCAAGTTGAGGAGTTGCTCGCCAAGGTTTCATCCAGAAGTCTATTGCTGCCAAAGAAGGATGGTAGCTGGTGAATGTGCATACACCGTAGAGCCATCAACAAGATCATGGTATGCTATCATTTTCTCATCCCAAGATTGGATGACTTACTTAATTAGCTACAAAACTCGAAGGTGTTTAGAAAACTAGATCTGAAGAATGGATATCATCAGATCCGCATCTTGTTAGGAGATGAATGGAAGATAGCCTTGAAGACACGTGAAGGGTTGTATGAGTGGCTTCGGTTTGTCAAGTGCTCTAAGTACCTTCATGAGGATTAAGAATCAGGTTCTACAGCCTTTCATTAGGAAGTTCGTTGTCGTCTACTTTGACGTTATTTTGATGTATAGCCGAGATCAAGTTGAGCATATGACTCATCTTAAGGAAGTGCTGGGTACCTTGAGAGATCTACTCTTGTTTGCCGCCTTAAAGAAATGTGAGTTCTTTAAAAACCAAGTAACCTTCCTAGGATTTGTTGTGTCCAAGGATGGCATAGCTGCATATGAAGGATAGTTACCACCATTCGTGATTGGCCAAACCCGAAAGCAGTTGGTGAAGTTCGGAGTTTCCATGGGTTGGTGTCATTCTATCAGCGGTTGGTACCGAACATCAGTTCGATCATGGCGCCTATCATAGATTGTATGAAAGGGAGTTCCTTTGCTTGGACTCTAAAAGTAGCTGACGCTGTTGCAGAGACCAAGAGAAGATTCACTACAAGATTGGTATTAGCTTTGCTGGATTTCCAGAACACCTTTGAGCTACACACAAACGCTTCCACGATTGGCATTGGCGTAGTAATTAGCCAAGAGAGAAGGTCGATTGCTTATTTTAGTGAGAAACTAGATGTAAGTAAGTTGAATTATTCTACTTACGATGTTGAGTACTACGCAGTGGTAAGGGCTTTGCGGCACTAGATGTCTTACCTTGCCAATAGAAAGTTTGTCTTGTATTCCGACAATGTGGCCTTAAAGTATATCAATAGCCAAGACAAATTATCTGATCGACGTGCTATTGGGCGAGTTACATTCAGCTCTTTTACTTTGAGATTAAGCACAAGTAAGGAGCTCGAACAAGGTGGCTGATGCCTTGAGCAGGCGTGTTCTTCTTTTGTCCAACAGCGGAGTCACCATTACTGGCTTCGAGCAGTTGGTGGAACAATATGCCAATGGTCTCGCCTTTGTAGAGATTTAGCGGGAGGCTCAATCCGGCTCTATTCTCAAATGCTCCAAACATGACGGGTTCGTTTTAAAAGGAAACCAAATTTGCATTCCGGATTCGAGTCTATGGCTTAAGATCACTAAGGAGAAGCACAACGAAGGGTATATGGGCCTAGACAAGATGCTACAGCTGGTTAGTGCCAACTATTCTTGGCCTTCGTTGCGGAATGAGTGGAGAGATTTGTCAAATGATGTCGCATTTGTCAAGTCTTGAAAGGCGGAGTGACTAATGCCAGTCTATACTTATCGTTGCCGATTCCAAGTCAACCTTGGGCGGATATTAGCCTGACCTTCGTATTGGGACTACCACGGACACAGGGAGGCATTGATTCAATACTCGTGTGGTAGATCGGTTCTCAAAGATGGCGCAGTTCGTAGGGTGGAAGAAGGCCACTGATGCTGTTCATGTGGTAGGGTTCTCATGGATTACCGACTTGCATTGTCTTAGATAGGGACATAAGGTTCATCAACTATTTCTGGAAGATGTTATTGAAGATGGCGAACACCTCCCTCGCCTTCAACATAGTTCGTCATTTGCAAACGGTTGGTCAGACGGAGGTAATGAACCGATCGTAGGGAAACTTACTTCGATGTCTTATTGCTGGCAAAATTAATGGTTGGGAAACAAAGTTTTACCAAGCTGAGTTCGCTTACAACAATTCAGTTAACAGGAGCACGGGTTTGGCACCATTTAAGATCATTTATGGCTTTGTATCTAGGTCTCCGATAGATGTGGCACCTATTCCAAATCTCGCTCCACATAAAGGCATGGCGAAAGACTTCATAACCAACCTACAGGACATCCATGAGTAGACCCGAGGACGATTATTAGAAGATAGTGCCAAGTACAAGTTGGAGAGTGACAAGCGGCGCAGGGTAGTCCAACAGCAGGTTGGCGATCAAGTTTGGGCAATTTTGACTAGAAAGCGCTTTCTAGCATGAGATTATAACAAATTGACAGCATAAAAGATTGGTCTTTTGTGGGTTCTAGAATAGATCAAGGAAAACGCCTATCGTCTACAATTGCCGAGTGGAATGAGAACTTCAGATGTATTCAACGTCAAGCATCTCCTCCCAAACTTTGGAGAGAACGATACGAAGGATCCACTAACAAAATCGAGGGCGAATTCTCTCCAACCCGAAGAGGGTGATGCCGCTATGCTTCCAGACTTGGGGGGTTCCTTGGCGGGGATCAATTGGCAAGTTGCCCTAGTTTGCGGGATCAAGGATGCGCGAATAGAGAGGTTTGGAATTAGAGTTTTACAATAATTAGAAAGTTTAATTTAAATTATCAGGTTTAGTTTGTGTTCATCTTTTAGTTTTTTGAGTTTCATCATCAGTCAATTAGCTCCTCTCATTAAGCAAGTGGAGATCTAGGGTTTTAGGCATTCAATTTCTAGATTAATTTTCATAATTTGTTAGTTTCTTCTATTCTTGGGTTGTGAGAATTGAAATAGACTTTATTTTCCTCTTGTTCTTTATTATTTTCATAATAAGAATTAAGGGAAGGCCATTGAACCTTCATACTCCCTAAATTTCCATCTATGCGCTGCATCAAAAAGTCAATAGGAAAGCAGCTTGCATGCGATCCCTAACAAGTGTCTCGGCAACAATGGCTTGGCTTTGCTGAATGTCGTCATCATTTCTCAGAGACCTATAGAGATGAAGACCTCATCCTTCTGCATATGAATATTTGTCTGTTCGAAGGCATAGGTTGAAGCTTAAGAGCGACTCTTCATGGGTGAGTCCTCAAACTCTGTGATTGGAACAACCCTTTAATTAGTGCTTTAGTTTGCGGGGGAGCTTAAGCTTGAGAACAAAGGTTCACAATGTTAGTACCTTAAAAGGAGCTACATCATTGAAAAGAAGAATTTAAATGAAATGGCTTACTTGCGGCCATAACCTAGAACACTTGCTAATTAGGGTAGAAAGGGGCTCCATGTCTTCTTCCTCCTCATCCACAGTTGAAGATTCGAATGGAGCAAGAGCCTCTAAATTTGTTGAAAGTGGTGTAGCAATGCTTGCCTTCTTCCGTAAACAAGATGGGGCAGCACATTGTGGCTTTGATTGAGGTTGAATCTAAAGGGGTTCGACTATAGTAACCAACCTCAGCCAGCTTCGAGCCACAAGAATTTGTCCCAAGGCTCCCTTTTTCAAAGGGGAAGGTGTTGTTGAACCTGGGATAAGACTGAGAAACATAGTTAGGTGTGAACTTTAAACTGTAGAACTAATAAAGTAGTCATGGGTATGGAATCTTTACCTTGAGTTGAACTTGTTGTAGCTTTTTGGGAGCTTGGTGCTACAAAAACTTGAGTACCTATAGGTGGTGTCTTGAATGTAACTCATAAAACACTACACGGCGCATATTGGATCCAGTGAGTTCAATAATCTACGTAGCAAGCCAAAGAAGCTTTGGTTATGTTAGTTGAAATCTATGAGGGGTAGGATCACTATGGACTTGCCTAATCTCTAGATTGGTTTTTGAAACCTTCTCAAGATGAGAGAGCTGACACATGGCTTTTTTATCTCACAGGAGATTTAGGGTACATAGAGCAGGAAATAGAATAATTTGAACCATTCTATACTAACTCGCAAACTGACAAGGTCGGTACGTTTTAACGATAAGTTCGACCTAGTGACAAACTTGATGGTTCTAAGGGCTAAGTACTACTTGCGAGATATTAGAATTGATATCTAAATAGAATTCTTAGTCCATGTTGATTTTATTGAACGAAGAAGCCTTAAAGATTACTCCTATAGGGAGGTCCACAAGCAGTACACCCAGTGAAAAACGGAATAAGTTATTAAATCAAAGCACTTGCTCCACCCAAGAGAAATACGGACCATCCTTTGAGTAAAGAGCTGCTTATAGCCACAAGCAACGCTTGGGTCGAGTCAATGGGCCTTTTTGTAATACCAAAGCTAGAAAATAATCTTGAGTCCACAACTAGATAAATTAAAAGGGGCGGCATTTGGAGCAATGGTAGTTATTAACTAAAAAATATCACCGAGGCACATATAAACTTGACATAAGAATAATGGTCCCAGGGTCAAAGAACCATTATTAATACCCTTAATAATGGCTAAACCCTTTAAAAATGCAAAACGGTGTTTAAGTAATTTTAAAACAAAAAATTTGTTATGCTTAAACGAGTAAATGTTTGTTTCCTCCTCCTTCAAATACGGTGAATCATTGTGGAAATCGTGCAAGTGAAAATTGAAAAAATAAGAGCAGCTAGGCTTCAAAGGAATGGGGTAAGAGTAATATTAGGCTTCATCGAATATGTAAGATGTTAGAGGAAGTATAAGGCCTGAAAAGGAGGGACGAACCATGGAGTCTACATCTCGAGAGTGATTCGCACTAATTCCTCAAGCAAAATAAGGCATTTTAGAAGTGACTATGGAAGCATGTGAGAGCAGTTGTCATTGGGCAGTCATACTTGATGGGATAGTTGGAGACCATGAGGGCCTCATAAATTCAAAGCATCCTCTCCGATTGGCTAAGTTTGGGCCCACCGGACTCAAACAACGTGATGTATACCTCCACAGGTATGTCCAACTCTTAAAGGGAATGCAATTTTTATAGATTCGGCTTCCACCCCATTTCTTGTTAAACAGGGAGAAGGACCAAATCAAAGGCGTCTCCAATTTGTCTGGAAAATACAAGAAAGCTGAGAGATTTTCTCTCTTGGGTTAAATAATCGACTCATTATAAGGTTTTGAGGGGTTGATGACAAATTATGTGATGGAGTTGGATTAGTTTTGATTTGCAGTTGGTCAATGATGACTGTAGAATCAACATGAATAAAGAATTGCAACGACTCAATTAGGTCGTCTCCTTAAACAGTTAAAGGGAGAACTATGGGGAGAAATTTAGGTCATCATTATTTTAAAATGTTGGTGAACATCATACAGCTAAGAACAAGAGGTATAATTAGGGGAAAGAACAACGTCATTTTTTAAAATTAGGCGTGTTCCTGGATTGTGATTGAAAAACGCCTCGAGGTAAGCAAGAACTCAAGGTGGTTACCGATTATGTTGATGAAGGTTGGACGCTTGAGCTCGAGGAGGTCATCTAACATGCTATCCAAAGACTAACACCCAACTTGAGGCTGTCATCTGAGATGCTAACAGAAACACGGGCTTCAGAACAGTTACAACAAAGTTGAGAGACGTGAGCAAGAAGAATGTCGACTTAGACACGCATATTTTTAGGGGAATCCTACCAAATCATGGAAACTCGAGGTCTAGAGACGTGCTATTGTGCTTGCATGAAACCAGGAGCATGAATTAAATAATTTAGCCTGTAAATAAGAGAAATAGCGAGAGGTCCCACACCTTAATACAAACTCTTTTGTTTATTTCTTTGTGCATACTTGTGCATTTTCTTTTCCTTTTCTATAGAATTAGCTTGATTGTTGTTTCATTTGCTTGAGCATGTACAATTAGAGTGCCAATTGTTGGGAAATATTTAAAACATATGCCGCAAATTGACCAAAACTAAAGCTGCAAAAAATCTAAAACTCTCGAATTCAAATCTAAGGACCTCTAGCCTAATATATTCACAATGACATAGAATATCAAACACAATAAACAAGAAATATATAAATAAATAGAAAAGAAAAAAAAATTAAAGGAAAGCACAAAAAGAAAACAATAAGGAATATCTGGACCATAGGGTCGGTCCTGACATTTTGAGGGCCTCAAGCGAAATTATCAAAGGGACCCCTTCATAAACAACAAATAATAATAATAATAATAATAATAATAACAATAATAATAATAATTTTGACTATAAAAGATACTAATACTAATAATTGATACTTTAAAAACAACAAATTCAAAAATTTTGGGCCCTTAAAATACAGAGGCCCTAAGCAAATGCTTGGATTGCTTGAGGTTACGTCCGGCCCTGGTAGACCGCATATGCCGCATGGAGGGAAATAATGAGACCATGAGGCCTTCTTCGCAATCTCCTTTTGGCGACCTATATTGCGGTCCAAAAATATTTTACTTAAGGAAAATTTTGAAGAAAAGTTTTTACTTTTACAACAACAACAACAAACCCAGTGCCTGCAAAGGGCTCCCGCAAAAGCAAGGTCTGGGCAGGGTAGATGTACGCAGCCTTCCCCCTTCAGGGGGTACCATGAAGAGAGGCTGTTTCCGAGGACCCCAACCTGAGAGGATTGTCCGCAGCAAAGCGCATAAGACCTGTCAGCAGGAGATCAACAACGCATGAGTAAGGTAGGACACCTAGCGAGTAAAACATCGAACTTAGCAAGCCACAATAAGCGGAAAGTAAAAACCAAGCAGAAATCACAGAGACCAAAGGATAAGTAGGCAGGTAGGCGGGCAAGTAGCGGCTCATGGGAACAAGTGCACACCTAAGTATGCTAGGAGACTGTCAAGGCCTAGCATTAGTAAGCTAGACTACCCTACTCGAGCTGGAGCATATATGACCCCCATACTAGCCCTCCATTGGGCCCTATCTAAGGCCATTTCCTCTCGAAGGTTTAGGTGGATGAGGTCTTGTCGGATTGTCTCCAGCCATCTCTTCTTTGGTCTGCCTCTTCCTCTCCTACCTAGTGTAGTAAGGGGCTGTTTGCACCTCCTAACTAGAGCGTTGTCCGGTTTCCTCCTAACATGTCCAAACCACCTCAAACGTTGCTCTCTCAATTTATCCTCAATTAGGGCTACACCCAATTTTCCTCTTATGACGTCGTTTCGGATCCTATCTTTCCTTGTGTGTCTGCACATCCACCTCAGCATTTGCATCTCCACCACCTTCATCTTCTGTGTGTACAGTTGTTTCATCGCCCTGCACTCCGCCCCATACGTCATGGCTAGCCTCATAACTGTCTTATAGTATCTTTCCTTTAGCTTCAAGGGGTACTGTCTATCACAAAGTACCGTGGAGGCCATCCTCCACTTATGCCATCCCAATTTAATCCGGTTGTTGACATCCTCGTCAACTTCACTGTTGTGCCGTATCATGGACCCCAAGTACGTGAAGCTCTCCTTCTTCGATATGGCCACAGTTCCAATCTTGACATCTTCCCAACTGGGCATGGGAGAGGCATCAAACTTGAGTTCCATGTACTTGTTCTTGGCTCTACTTAGTCGTAAACCCTTCGAATCTAGTGCTCTTCTCTGCATTTCCAGCTTCTCATTTACCTCTTCCCGTGACTCCCCCACCAATACCATGTCATCTGCAAAAATCCTGCACCAAGATACACATCCATCGATGTGCCTAGTGAGCTCGTCCATAATCAGAATGAATAGATAGAGGCTCAAAGCTGACCCCTGGTGTACCCCAACCGTTATCGGAAAAGCGTCTGTCTCCCCCTCCTTTGTATGCACCATAGCCTTTGCCTCCTCATACATGTCTCTAATGGCTCGTCTGTATGGCATGGGGACGTCTCTCCTGTCCAAAACTCTCCAAAGGACCTCTCTTGGCACTCTATCATATGCCTACTCTAGATCAATAAAAACCATGTGCAGGTCCGTTTTGTCTCTCCCTGTTTTGCTCTATCGTTCGCCTAAGGATGTGGATGGCTTCTATTGTAGATCTCGCGGGCATAAATCCGAATTGGTTCTCAGACACCTCTGTCTGTTGTCTTAACCTCCTCTCTATGACCTGTTCCCACAACCTCAGGGTGTGGCACATTAGTTTGATACCCCGATAGTTGGCGCAACTCTGAATGTCGCCTTTGTTCTTATATATCGGGATCACTGTGCTCGTCCTCCATTCCTCAGGCATCTTCTCCCCCCATAAGGATTTGGTTAAATAGTTTACTCAACCAGCCGACACCCTTCTGTCCAAGACATTTCTATACTTCTATGGGTATGCCGTCTGGGCCAACCGCTTTACCCCTTCCCATGAATTTCATGGCTTCCTTGACTTCCTCGGGGCTAATTGGCCTATAGTAACAGATGTTCTGATGCTCCTCAGATGTTTGAAGATCACCTAAGGATATCTCTGTCCCTCCTTGCTCGTTGAACAGGTCATGGAAGTACGTCTTCCACCTGGCCATAATCAGTTGCCAGTCCACGAGTACCTGTCCATCTTCCCCTCTTATGCATCGTACTCTGTCCAAGTCCCTAGTCTTCCTTTCTCTAGCTTTGGCAATTCTATATAAGTCCCTCGCACCCTCCTTGGTCTCCAGCCATTTGTAGAAACCTTCATAAGCTCTTGATTGTGCTTCTCTGACTTCTCTCTTTGCTTCTCTTCTGGCTTGCAGATACAAAACAGAGAAGTAAATATTTTTCGAAATTATTTTGGGTGCTAAATTGAATTTTCAAGACCACAATTTATAATAGGATATTGGATAGAAGTAACAAAAAAAAAGTAGAAGTGGGACACCAAAAACAATTAAAAAGACATCTTTTTAAGCAAAAAATGAATCATATGCTTTACAAGTTGAACCTGCCACATGCCGACCTCGGATTCATCAGTCAATTGAGACACGAATAGAGGATACAGCATCCCCAGCAAGCGGCATGTGTTGCGTTCCTATTGGCTGCCTTCATGAGTCATGGATAGCGCCTTGTAAGCAAAGGTGTTGGCATGTGCTAACTCCCTTAAATTGCTGGGCCGCATTATGCGACCAAGTTATGTATACTTTTATTTTCCGCGTTCATTCTAAAAATACCACTTTTTAAGGTTTTTTTTAATTTGTTTAATGTAAATTTCACTTGGATTTATTCATCTCGTCATAATGTTCGGCAGCATAAATTTATTAATCTTGTGAATAAATAATTTATATCATAAATTGATATTAAGTATTTTCAATTGGTGTATGATTAGAGGCTTGTGAAGGAACCTCAAGGACAATTTAATTCAAGTTCCAAATGTTAAATTTGATTATCATCTCATGGAAATTTTTGATTACCATTTAGTAAAACTTAATTCCACTGAATAAGTATTATTGGACTCTAAAATTAAATCTCTTTATTCAATAACTTCAATGTGATTATTACATTAATGATCGACTCAACTATTAGATATCTACAAGAGAGTTTAACTTTAACTATTATCACTATTATTCTCATAACTTTTCCTCAAGTTCCTTGATTGCCTTTTTGAATAATTTTGTGACATAAAATATATTTTCCTATAAATTTCAATGACAAACACTTTGGCCAATATTTTTGAATTTTCGAACACATGTGAATCGACATAAGGGGATGTCTGTGTCTATAAAGAGACTATAGATTCCATTCCGAATGCTTGTTCATCACACATTATGTCATCACCCAAGGTACAAAGGATATCAATCACTTCTAAGTAAATCAAAGTAACGATTCCTATATGCGCTAGTTCATGATATCCTTAGTATTTAGAGTCATCGTTTAATAGTACAAGGTGAATTACTTATTTGAAATAGTAGTCTAGAAAAAAAATAATTCAGGGGGTCCAGTTTAGTGTTCCAACACCAATATGATACTTCTGGATTGCTATCCACATGATCAAAATAAGTCATCTAAAGTATCATATCATAGTCTTAGAAGACAAGTAGCCCAAACTTGTCACTTACAATGAACCAGTTAGTAGCACATCGTTCCATTTGTTCTAACTCTATTTTTGGCACAATCTCATTATCTACTCGGAACCAATACTAAAACATTATTAATGACTGTATCCATCCCATGGTACCTTTCTTGAAAGATCTCATGCATGTCAACTTGTAAAACACAACCAAGCAATTTAAAATAAAGATATTTTATTCATTAATAAAATAAAAAAATATTTACATAATTGGGTTTTTAGCAACCACATTTTATAGTCGGGATGAAAGGGAGAGGCCGGCCAAACGCAAATATATATAAGATTTACATTACAAATAAAAAATGAAATTAGTGAAATGACCTTTTCGCGGGACCTTACCGACCCCAATCCAAATAGAGAGATGGCTCTAGTTTAGAGCTCGGTGCAAGTTTAGGATAGGGTAACAGATTTTGCAGCGTAGGAAATATGTGCATCTGTATCTGCTTGTATGCCCTTGAATACGCGCGATACGGGTTTAATCGGTCAAATAGTGCTCCTTATCCTAGGGGTGCAGGGCAATAGGCTGTTGATACTCTTGGCACATTCTGCAATGTCCGTCCTTCTCTCTTCTCTATCCTCTCTTCTCTCTTCTCTCTTCTCTCTTCTCGCTTCTATCTCTCTCCCTCTCTCCCGCTCTCCCTCTTGATTTCTCTCTCCCTTGCTCTTGACCTCCTCTCTATCTATCCCTTCCACTCTCTACTCCCTACGCGATGTACTTCCTTATAGGTCTACGCTATGCAGCATGTAGGAGCTCCTCCCCTATATGCTTATTTTCCTTTACTTTGTGCCCTTCACGTTTATATGCATCAATGCCTTGATTGATTTTGATGCTTTACATGCTCTTTTTACATGCTTTGTACAGGCTCTACGTGCTCGTTGTACATGCCCTTCTTTCTTTCTTTCGTTTAGGCTCTTCATAACTATCAAACTCCAAAGACTAGGTTGGGGGTCCTCAGAAACAGCCTCTCATCAAGGTCTCACCTTGACTGGGTAAGGTTGCGTACATCCTATCCCCCCCTCCCCCTCCGACCCTGGGCAAGTGGGAGCTCTTGTGGTACTGGGACTGTTGTTGTTGTTGTGTTTTTGGAGATAGCATGCCTAACACCAGTTACGAAGTTTTAGAAGGTATGTTTTTGTGTACTTTCTTAAATAATTTCTGCATTCATTCCTCTAGCAAATTTGACTTGCATCATTAGACTAAGGTTTGGTTAGACAATTAACGGAAACATGTAATAGAAAGCCTTACTCGGGACGGAGAGGATGAGCTCGAAATGGAGAAATTGAGTCCCATGTTGACTGACTTAGAGGCTTCTAATTGGAAGACCTCAAATTGATAGTACTAGACCTCAAACTTAAGTATGATGATCTTGAGCAAAGATAATTAAACAATAGAATGAACAATAAACAAAGAGAAAAGGTAAAACCAAAGAAATTTTCACAACATTGATTTCATCACCACCCTAGTTCGTTTATGCCATTGCACCAATATAAACGGGATCAACTAGCAATCCAACTCCTAGGGTTAACACAGTGCGCCCCACCAAAGTTTAGTCTCCACTAACGGACTGGAGTATGCACCAACTTGTATAGTAATAGAACACTCAAAGGACTTCTTGAAGAATGAGGGACAAGAAGAGATGAATGTTTTTCAAAGTTTTTGTTTGTGTTAATCAGTACTCCAAGGCACTAAATTTTATAGACTTAAATATACCCATTAGGATAATTCATGTCAAAAAAATAGGGCAAAAATCCAACCTCAATAAAGGAGTTAGTGGATATGGAGGAGTGGCAATCCCAGCTCTATTAAGGAAACAAAGAATAAGGAGGTGGTGAGCAGTTGTATTGTCAACTCCTCAAGCTTGAACATGGAGTAACGACCAAGAATTTAGTATCCCTTATTTTCAACGTTTTGACAACTGCTGTAAAACCTACCATCAAAACAAAAATCTGTGTTAGGAAAAACAAAAAGCCTGTGACGCGAAAGTCCTGCCCTACCCGGCCAATCGGGTGCGCGTGCGAGTGTGGCCCCTCAACCCCACTCTAGGCTGACTAGACTTTGCCAAGTTCAAAAAGAATGAGGTGTATAAAGATATTTTTCCACCTCTAGATTTTTTATGCAAGGCAGAAGACATTGAACAAAATTAAAATACATACCCCCAAACGCCAACAAGTTTTGATAGTCAAACCTAAGTTCCTTTCTAGTTGTACTCTTGACGAGGCCTTTCTATCTCCTTCTACGTCCAATTACCAGAAAAAATTATAGAATTGGAATGAGTAAAAACTCCACTGGAACAAAGCCCAAGGGAAAATTGTGCTTGGAAAATTCACAATCAAATACAAACTGAAGCGAAAATAAAAAGTAAAATCGACCAAAATTAATGCACCAAATTTACATGGAAAACCCTTTCTTAAATTGACAAAAAAACCATGGGACCCAAACAGGCACCTCATCCACTGTGAAATGTCATAATAGGTGTATAATGGGTGTCTGACAAGACTATAATATGATACTTTTAATGATTTATCTTAGAGATGTTGATAGAGATCCAAGAGTATTATGTTGGTACTCTCAATAAGAGTGGAACACTGAAAAGGACCACCTGAATTAGCTGTTTCTTTAGCTGCTATTAGAAATAATTAATTATGTGAGACGATAACTCTAAATCCGGAAAATAGTCTGAGCTCGTGTATGGGATGTTAATTACTTTGATGCACTAAAATGATGAGGTTATGAGTATAACCAGGATCTTACGTTCGTTGGACAATTGCATGAAGTGTGGCGGGAATGGATATTTTTTTAGGAATCTACAATGTAGGATATCCCCTTAGTTGAGTTGCTAATATACGAACAGATTCTAGAATCTTTGACAAGAGTATTTCATACGTTTCACATTTGGAATTAATACAAAAATTGTTTCTATATTATGAATTATCGAGAAGCGCGAGTCAGGAACTACGGCTTAATAGTTCCTGAGGTTCCTTTATAAGCCTCGACCTAAGCACTGTTTGAAAATATTTAAAAATGAGTCTATGGAATGAATTATTTATTTATGAGAAAAAATAAAATAATTTTGCTAAACATAATTTATGAGATGAATAAATTTATTTTACCAAATATTATTCGTAAGATGAATTTTATACATGTGAAAATTTAAAAAAAAATCACACAAATAGGTCATGATCCGCGTACTCGCAGCGTGGCCAACCATTGCACGATAGGCAACTAGTGATCCGTGGCAAAAGCCGCGGACCAATCAAATGACGCGAAGTGTCAAGCTCGGTGCAGTATACACTAGCGATGCGCGTGCTCCCAAGCAAATGAATGACATGACAACACTTGGCGTTCTTTGGGTTTATAAATATACTACGGTTTTTTAGCCATATTGATATAGAAGTTTATTCTTGTTTAAGGTTTTGAAACTTGATTTTCTCCCATGACCAAAATCCTAGAATTATTTTAGGGGATTGCTAAATTATTATTTGGAAAGATTAAAGGAAACTTTTTTATTCCGAAATTTTTTCTAAAATAAATATTCTTCGATGTCCACGCTCTCGGTGCTAGAAGAGGTCATTGCAAAAAAGACCTTGAGGTGTCAAGAATTCTTTTACCGAATTCAGATCTTCAAATTGAAATCGGGATTCACGGTCTAGGTATGTTTTAATGAACTATTTGATATTTAATTTGCTTTCGTTTATTTCGTTATTCTACATACTATATTTATATGTGCTTTATTTGATGTTTGTTTGTTACATTATGAACCTATTAGAGTAAGATCTAGATCTAGTTAAATAATTTAATCAAGTCAGGGCATTAGATTTTAAATTAAGAATTTTAAATTGGTTTTCCGCTGTGCCCGCTCTACTAGATCTGGGAAACATTTTCGAAATACGATCCCAAAATGAAATTTCGGATTACATCTCTAATTAAAACCCCAAACTCATCTTGTAACTTCCCTCATGAATGTGACTATTGAACGGTACGTCACTAATCTCCCCCCCCCCCCTCTCTCTCTATGTGGCCATGCGTGGTAAGCAACCAACCCTCTTCAATGCAGCTATGGACAAAGGAGACTACAAAAACCCTCTCAATCAGACAACACAAACATGACTCTCTTCATACTCAAATGAATCTCACAAAACAAAAAATACTCACATCATTCTCTCGATCTCCACCTACCCAGGGTACCCTCGGGTACCCCTTTAGAAAATTTCACTCAAACTCTACTCTTTTTCCCTTCTTCTTTTTCTACAATCTACTCAACCATGCAACCCAATTTGTGGCCGACAAAATGTAAACCTTTCCACTCTTCTACTACAGTAAGTGGGAATTTATAAAAAAAAACTATTTTCCTTTTCTTTTTCTTCGTCTTTTTATTTGCTTTTTCTTTTCTCTTTTCTTTTCCATACAATTAAATTTGTGGTAAAAAAATATTCCAATAAATCTCCCCCTTACCTCAAAATTAATTTTCTCTACCTTACTCACTTTTTTTTTAAAATTTTTCTTAAATTTTTTCATTACTCGCCCTCAGGAGGGGAAAAAAAAAAAGAGGTCAACCCTAAAAAAAATACCTACGTAATCGCAGCCCTTCATCTTCTCCCTTCCCATTGACCCTTTACTAAATCCTAGAAAAATTACAGCCTCTATCACCCATAATAGTTGCCAGAAAGGCCTTATAAAACTGCCATCGGCCACAACCATTAAGTTCCTTCACCGCTGGGGAAGACAACCACCAACCATGTTCCATCAACCTCTATCTTAGCAAACCACATAGATACACCACTCCGCCATCTCGCTTATCAATGGCCAAATCGGCCATATATGTCTCCGCCACGAAAACCACCATTGCTGACTTCCTCTGACCACTATTGGGGCTTCATTTTTTGAGTACCATATCTCCTCTTTCCTGCTTTTCCTCCCTGGCTTTGAACCATCGCACTACAACTATCACTCTATCATCTTCTTCAACATCGACTCTCAAAGTCCATCTGCTTCTTGGTCCAACCATGGGACCTCCACCATAAACCCCAGCATTGTCACTCACCCTCTATTGCATCTTTCAGCTAAGCCTCGCTCATACGTAGTCTCTTGCTTCACCGTGGCCACCAAATCGGCACTGGGAACCATCACGCCTCTAAGCTCCGTGACAGAACCACCACTTATCCTCTCCGACTACCAAGATTTATATCATCCTTTGAATCTCGTCTTCCTTCAACAAGCAATTTCAACATGCTTTGATACTACGTGTTAGAAAATTTCACAAAGCAAAAAAAAAATGGAAGCGAAAATTGAACAAAATGAAAGAAAAATCAACATACCAAATTGACATGGAAAACCCTCTCTTAGCTGGAGGAAAAAATCATAGCACCTAAACGCGTGTCATGTATTGTGCTAGAAATATGCCTCAAATTTATGTTTTTAATCATGCATCTCGCCGTGAGCAATTCGATCGATCGGGTGGTACAACCGATCGACCGGAGAGCAACGTTGGAGAAAAAGTCAAGAAGAGCTACAGAAGCGGGTCCGATCGATTAGGAATTTGTTTCCGCGTACCTTAGCTTTTTAGTATAAATATGGCTTTAGGGCTTTGGTTTATGCATCCAATTAAGAAAGAGAGCACCATCACATTTGTTTGAGAGTGTTATGAGAGTTTAGAGGGAGTAAGTCAGTAATTCTCCATAGATCTCGTTCAGAGGAAGTGTTGTTGTAATTCTTCCGTTATTCGTACTCAATAAAGATCTCCATCTCCGCCCGTGGTTTTTTCCTCTCAATTGAAGAGGGTTTTCCACGTAAATCATTGTGTGCTTTCTTTGTTCTCTTTTAGCATTTGTTTACATCTCTTATGTGAGTTATAGTACTTGAATCAAATCCTATTCTTGGGGTGTTAAATTTCATATTAGGAAGATATTACTTCCATTACAACTTGATGTCATAATATTCAGATTTGTTTAGAGTCCTATCAAATTGATATTAGACTATATCAAGTTTGTTTAAGTTTTTTCCCTTATAATTGGTATCAGAGCCCTGTTATTTCGATTTGTTACTGTGGCGTCTGCAGTTAAATATGAAATTGAGAAGTTTAGTGGTCAAGGCAGTTTTTGTTTATGGCAAGTTCACTTAAGGGTGTCTTGACTTAGAATGGCTTGAAGAAAGCTTTAGACGAGAAAGAGAAGAAACCTGAGAGTTTATCCGAAGCACAGTGGGAGAAGTTAGACGACAGGGCTCTTACGACAATTCAGATGTGTCTTACCGATGACGTTTTGATGGAAGTTCTGGAATGGTAGACCGCTCAAGAGTTGTGGGAGAAATTGCAAGTGATGTTTTGTTTCAAGTCCGTCTCCAACAAACTTCCAGTTAAATGTCCGTTGTTCAAGGTTCATATGTCAGAAGGTACGTCACTTAAGAATCATGTTAATAAATTTAATTCGTTAATTCAAGAATTAAATGAAATTAATGATGCTCCTAAGGATGAAGATCAAGCAATGTTATTGTTATGTTCACTCTCTACCTCTTATAGAGGCTTCGTAGAAAGCATGATTTATGGCAGTAGGTCAACTATCACAGTTGTTGAGGTTAAGAGAATCCTACTAAGTAAAGAAAGAGTAGATAAGGAGTTGTCTAACTTCGTTCAAAACTTAGGTAGTGATTTATTTATGAAAGGGAGAACCAAGTTTAAAGAATATGATCATAGTGAAAAGTAAGTCTAAGCCTAGACATCCAGATCTATCCTGTAATTACTGTCATAAGAGAGGGCAAATTAAGAGAGACTATTACAAGCTTAAGAGGAAACTAGTAGCAGATAACAGGTCTGACTAGAGATCTGCAACAGCTAGTGTTGTGGTTGAAGATGAGAATGATGGTGATATATTGTCTGTGTCTAAACCTCAATCTAGTTATAGAGATAGTTGGATTTTGGATTCGGATTGCTTCTATCATGTTTGTCCCAATCAAGATTGGTTTTCCACGTACGAGTCAATTCAAGGTGGAGTTTCTTTGGTGGACAATGATGCTACGTGCAGAGTTTTGGGTCTAAAAACAATTCTTATTAAGATGTCCGATGGCGCTATCAGGACTTTGAGCGATGTTCATTACATTCCTGATTTTAAGAAGAATCTCATTTCTTTAGGTACTCTTAAGTCACATGGGTATAGGTACATAGCTGAAGATGGAGTTATGAAGTTCGTTAGGGGTGCTTTAGTTGTGATTAAAGGCAGAAGGGTAGGAATATTATATGAACTTGTCGATTCCAGAGTTGCAAGATCAGTTAAGATATCTTTATCACCATCATTGACAGAACCAGGTATCACAAAGTCATGGGGCATGAGATTGGATCATTCAGGTGATAAGGGTATGTCTAAGCTTAGTAAAAGGGGCTCGTTGTGTGGTCAGTCTACAGGACTAAGATCTTGCGGACATGGAATTTATGGGAAGTAGAAAAGAGTTTGCTTTAAGCAATTCCTGACAAGTAGAGATGTCACGTTTGATGAGTCTTCATTATTGACTCCACAGAAGATGTCATCCGTTGTTTGTGATTTAGGTCAGGTAAATAAGCCGAAAGAAGCTCAGTTTCAATTAAGCAACACAGTTCAGCAGTAAGTGGCTATTTCAGAAGATGTGTCAAGAGCCAATTTAGAGAAGAAGAAGCTTGGTATTGCTGATAACCTCACAGATATGTTCACTCAGTTGCTACCTAGCAGGAAGTTCAAGCATCGCTCGGACTCGGTTAGGTTTTTTGTTTTGTTTAGATAACCCCATGTGAGGGGTGTTTTGTGGAGTAGGTGGAGAAATTTTGTTTATGTGTAAATTTGAGTCAAGGTGGAGGATTGTTAAGAATATGCCTCAAATTTATGTTTTTAATCATGAGTGTCGCCGTGAGCAAGCCGATCGATTGGTGGTACAACCGATCGATTGGAGAGCAACACTGGAGAAAAAGTTAAGGAGAGCTGCAGAAGATCAATCGGCATTGGCCAATCGATCGGGAGTCTATTTTCACGTACCCTAGCTGTATAGTATAAATATGGCTTTAGGGCATTGGTTTATGCATCCAATTAAGAAGGAGAGCGCCATCACACTCGTTTGAGAGCGTTAAAAGAGTTTAGAGGGGATAATTCAGTAATTCTTTATAGATCTCATTCAGAGGAAGTGCCATTATAATTCTTCAATTATTCATACTCAATAAAGATCTCCATCTCCACCTCCACCCGTGATTTTTTCCTCTCGATTGAAGATGGTTTTTCATGTAAATCATTGTGTGTTTTCTTTATTCTCTTTACCTTTTATTTATTTCTCTTGTGCGAGTTATAGTAGTTGAATTAAATCCTATTCTTGGGGTGTTAGGTTCCGTATTAGAAAGATATTGCTTCCTTTACAAATTGATATCATAGTAGATTTGATTTGTCTAAATTCCTAGCAAATTGATATAAGAGTATATCAAGTTTGTTCATGATTTCCTTACATATTGAATAAATTGTAAAAATTGTAATTGATTTGGCATGTGGTAGTTAGCATATTTGTGTCACGATGAAGTAGTTATACTTGTGATTAGAGATTGGTTAATAGTTTGGTTAGATAAATGATGAAGTAGTTATGGGTGTGATACAAGATTGGTATACTTGCAATTGGATTTGCATACTTGTAGTTAGTCATATAAACATGGGGACAACATTATCACTACAAAATTTCAAAAATAATAAAATCATTTCTTTTTCTCTTCTCTTGAACATTCTATTCACCTCTCTCTCTGTCTCTCTCTCTTTTCACCTTCATGGCTGATATCACCCGCTACCTTCAACTTTCCCCTTCTTCTTTTTTAATATACAAACACTAAAACATGACATTTGGTATCATGAGCGGAAATTTTTTTAAACCATGAGTGAAAGCTGATTTACATTGGTTCGATGTAGAAAGAATCCTTTAATGGTGGAAATGCAAGGCCTAAGGCAGAAGGAGCTGGAATCCCATCAGTTTGCTGAAGAGAGACATAATTAGCTGCTAGAAGTGATACAACAGAAGAGTAACATATGCTAGCCCTAATGCCGCAATTGGTGGAAAGTTCCTCTCACGCTACAGTTTCTGTGAGGAATTGGGAAGCAGAAATTCAATTGCATGATTTTAAAGCCAATATTGGACAAATCAATGTGGGAAAGCCTCTGATCTGAGGAAATCATTGAAAAAATGGAGAGAACAATCAATCTAAGGGCTCTCGTGGTGGTACTAGTTCTTTAGCCAAACCGAAAATCGATTTTCCTGTCTTTAATGGAGTAATCCCTAGAAGTTGGACTACAAGGCACCAACGATATTTTTCCTTTCATCATATAGTTGAATCACAGAAATTGGCTATAGCAGCTATATACTTAGATGACAAAATTGTTGTGCAGTTGTAAGGACTTATAGCTGATAAAGGAAAGATGGGGTGGAATGAGTTTTGTGCAGAATTATAAGACAGATTTGAGGATAATAAGGAATATAATGTTGTGAGTCAGTTCAATAAGCTAAAGCAGTCAGGATCAATTCATGAATACAAAGAGCAATTTTTGGATATGCGATCACATATGTTAGCCATTGATAGTTCTTTCAATGAGAGCTACTTCTTGTCTTCATATATTTCTAGCTTAGGCAAGGAAATCCAACCTTTTGTGACAGCCTTTAAACACAAATCATTTTCTAATGAATTTTTTGAAGCTAAACTACTCTCCAAGTCATTAAAGGCTTCCCAACAAAAAAGCCAAAACCCTTTTAAAAACTAACCGAACTCCTTCCATAAATAACCATGTTAATGTCTTAAAACACGTTCAAACAAACCCAAGAACAACTCAAAATTGGACCAAATATCAATCTACAAGAAATTCAAGCCTCCATTATAAATTCTATAGGAAATACTAGGTAGATCATAAATCCGACAACCAAACCCTCCATTGCCTAAAAGTAGCTGCGCTACTGGACCTTGGCCCTGAAACTGAGCATATATCAGTCATTGATTTGGAAGAGGAGCAAAGTACAAATACTTATGCTCATAAGGCTGCAGAAGTTTATGTCCATGGTGCTTCCTCTAGTACCATCAAGACCTTGGGTTATTTGCAGAAGAGGACTATTATCATTTTGATAGATAGTGGAAGCACTCACAGCTTCTTAGATCCAGGGTTGGCTAGGGAGGTAAGGTTTACCCTAGAGGATACTTCTCCATTGGGCATCACTGTAGCCAAAGGAGAACCCATGTTGAGCAGGCATGTTTAGCTAGAACAAATGCATAATCATCCCTTTTCTTATCACATCAGGCTTATGAAACTTTGGGGCTGTGACATGCTCATGTGGATTAGATGAATCAGTTAGCCTAGTTTCATTGGACTCTAAACAACGGAAACTTAGCTTCATCAAGGAAGGCAATGCTATAGAGTGAAATAGAATAAGGGAGACTAAAACATTGAAGCTTCTCACTAGACAAAAGTTGTAATGGCTCTACCACAAGAAGGACGAGTACTTCATGGCAACTTTACTATTGGTACAAGGCCAAGAAGCTCTCTAGGTACCTGAGTCACCTGCACCCCCTTCTATTGACTACGTATAATGATGTATTTCAAGAACCTAAGGCTCTACCTCCACCCAAATCTCATGGTCACCACATCGCTTTGAAAGCTTTTGCTAAACCAATTAGCAATAGGCCTTACGAATATCTTGACTTGAAATAGAATGAGATTGAAATGCAAGTTAAGGAAATTTTGAAGACTTCTATCGTCCAACAAAGTTGTTCTCCTTTTACTTTCCTTATTCTATTAATTAAAAGGAAGGATGGAACTATGAGGTTTTGTATTGGCTATTGGAAACTCAATAATAACACCACAAAATACAAATTCCCTGTTCCTCATATATATGATTTGTTAGATATGAGCCTGACATACCAAAATTAACTTTTAGAACACACCATTGTCACTTTGAGTTCAAAGTCATACCCTTTGGGGTTACTAATGCCCCTGCCACTTTTCAAGCTTTGATGAATGAGGTGTTTGCTCCTCTCTTAAGGAAGTATGTCTAGGTCTTCTTCTATGATATACTTTATAGATTACTTCCTTGGAATCTCATATTAGACTCTTACAAATAGTCCTCTGTTAGCTTAGAGCTCATCAACTCTTTGCCAAAATGTCTAAGCATGGTTATGCTAAGAGCTAGATAGAGTATCTGGGTCATATTATCTAAATTGGTGGAGTAGCACCATACCCACCCAAAGTGGAGGCCATGGTCTCCTTGCTTGAGCCTCAAAATGTGCAGGAATTAAGGTCCTTTCTAGGTCTCACAGGTTACTCCAGGATGTTTGTGAGAAATTATGGTGCTATTGCAAAACCTCTTACTGATCAGCTCAAAAAGAATGGCTTCTGCTGGTTTGAGCAGGCTGCTACAGCTTTTCAGCTATATGCCATATTTACCTAATTTCTCCCAACCTTTTCTCCTAAAGACTGATGCTAGTGACAAAGGCATGGGAGCTGTGCTTATGCAACTTGGTAGGCCTATTGCATCCTTAAGCAGGGCTTTTGGCCCTAAAAAATGGGGTTTCTTTACATATGAGGAGGAGTTCTTAGCCAACTTGTTAGCAAATGCAAATGGACGCACTATTTGGACACTAGTATTTTTTGTCATCAAAAGAGATCACCAAGCTCTAAAATACCTCTTGGAGCAGAGAATCACCACAAGTATTTAGAAGAGGGCATGTCTAAAATTTTGGGGTTGGATTATGTCATCTTTAATAAAAGGGAAAGAAAACAAGGTAGTAGATGCTTTGTCAAGAAGATTTGCGAATCATTGTCATGCACTCACCACATCAGTTGTTCATCCTATCTAGGTGAATGAAGTTTCTAGAAGCTATGATGGTGATAAGCATTGTTCAAATATGCTAACTGAATTACTGCTCGCACCAAATAGCCATCCATGCTATACTCTTAAGAATGGAGTGTTAAGGTTCCATCGTAGATTTTACATTGGCCAAGGCCATAATTTGAAGCAACAACTGGTTTCCTCTATTAATTCCTCTACTATTGGGGGGGCAATCTAGTATGCATGCTACATAGAAACTACACAAGAAACTATTCTTTTGGCCACAATTGAAGGCTGATGTACAAAAGTCAGTGTTTTAATGTGATGTGTGTCAACAACACAAAGTTGAGCATGTTCCTTACACAGGGTTGCTACAAGCCATAGAGGTTCCTAAAAAATGTTGGACACATGTTACTATGGATTTCATAGAGGGGTTACCTCTATAAGAAGGCAAAGACACCAATTTTGTGGTGGTGATATATTAATTAAATACTCCCGTTTCATATCCTTATCTCATCCCTTCATAGCTACATATGTAGCAAGGTTGTTTATGGATCGTGTCCATAAATTTTATGGGCTGCTAGGGAATATAGTCTCGAGTAGAGAGAAAGTGTTCCTAAGCCAATTTTGGCAAGAGCTTTTTAGACTCTTATGTAGCTTCCATACCATGAGCTCTTCATAACACCCTTAATTAGATGGTCAGTCTAAAAGGGTGAATCAATGCTTAGAAACTTATCTTAGATGTTTTTGCTATGATAAACCCAAGCATTGGAACAAATGGTTGCCTCTTGGAGAGCAATTGTACAATACTAACTACCATAGCAGCCTCAAGCTTTCCCCATTTCAAGCTCTTTATTGATATGAGCCACCTGAACTTCATCGGGGCACTCTGAATGGTCCCTCAACTTAAATAACCTCTGTAAATGAGTGGCTATCGGAAAGACGAACAATTGTGCAGCAACTCAGGGAGCATTTGATACAAGCACAATCTAGGATGAAGTTATTTTCTGATGGAAACAAATCAAAAAGGCTTATACAACTAGCAGAATGGAAGTCTGCAAGCATTGGAAGGAACCTAAAGCTGTCTTCCAAGTACTATAGACCATTATTGGTGTTGCAAAGGGTTGGACAAGTTGCCTACAAACTCCAACTACCTGAAGGGTGCCTAATACAACCAATTTTTCATTTCTCTCAGCTTGAGAACAAAATGGGAAAACAATTTATGGTGATTGCACCTCAAACATCCTCCAAGGTTAATTAAAGGTTACTCTTGGGAAGGTCTTAGCAAGATGGATTGTTTGAACGGAAAAATGCTTATGACACAATGGTTGATCAAATGGACAAATATGGTTGAAATGAAGCTACTTCGGAAGATTTACAGCCATTGCAACCTAGTTCCCAGATTTTGTTACTCATCCTTGAGGTCAAGGATTTTTTGAGGGGATTATAATGTCATGTATTGGATAAATTGTAAAAGTTGTAATTGATTTGGCATGTGGTAGTTAGCATAGTTGTATCTTGATGCGATAGTTATACTTGTGATTAGAGATTGGTTAATAGTTGGCTTGATAAATGATGAAGTATTTATGCATGTAATAGAAGATTGGTATATTTGTAACCAAATTAGCATACTTGTAATTAGTCATATAAATAGGGGATAATAATGTCAGTACAAAATATCCAAAATAATGAAATCATTTCTTTTTCTATTCTCCTAAACATTCTATTCTCCTCTCTCTCTTCTTCACATCCATGGCTGACATCACCCTCTGCCTATTCACATGCAACCACTGAAACGAGACAACAGGCTTCTCATCCGCTATGAAATTTAGTATTATAATCTCCACTTCAAATTTCAAACCCATCTCACGACTCTCCTCCCAAAGGTGAATATTACATGGTAAGTCACCAAATGTGGGTATACATGGTAAGCCACCAACCCTCATTGACGTAGCTTTGGATAGAGGGAGATACAAAAACTTAATCAAAACAACCGATCATGACTCTCTACTCGAATGAATCTCACAAAAGAAACAACACTCACAATCATTCCCTCAATCTCCCCCTACCTAGGGTCCCCTCGGGTACCCCTTTACAAATATCGCTCAAAATCTACATTTTTCCACTTCTTTTACTACATTCTACTTAATCCTACAACCCAATTTATAGCCAAAAAAGTGTAAACCTAATGCAACACAGATGGAAGAAAATTTGGAACGGAAGGTTCAACAATATTTCATTAAATTCTTATTACTAAAACAATTAAGAAACAAAAGGAAAAACATTTAACCCTAATTCTCACAACCCGAGAATATAGAAAAAACACATCAACAATAGAGAAAATCTAATCAATCAATTGAATGAATAAAACCCTTATCTTCGTCTAATGAAGAAGCTATTTCACCTAAAATAAAAGACTAAAATTGAAACAGATAAATAAAGCGACAAATAATACAATCTACAAATCTAATCTACATTAAGCTTCCTTCTACTATTATAACTCCTCTAGGATCAAGACTTGCCTGCGCGTCGCCCAACACGCAAAGTTACCCATCTTGCTCACACTGACCCACCAAGAGTTAAGGCGCGGCTACATCATCCTCCCAGGTTGGAGAGGATTCGCCAATGGATCATGTGGGTCATTCTTGCTAATGTAAGGGATAAGGTGCTTTATATTGAAGACATCCACCAAGTGCTATCTTTCTTTAGTGTCAAAAGAGCTAGAACTGTGCATGGACTCAAATTCTTTAGAATGAAACCATGGGTAAGTAATTCCTCTTCTTAGTGCCGAAGCTCCTCATGCTCAGCATGACTCATCCCATAGTGTGGCCTATTTAGTAACGCAACTCCCGGTATCAAATCAATCCGGTGTTGGATGGCCCTCAATGGCATTGGGTATTCGATAACTCCTTTGGAAACACATAAGTGAACTCCCTTAACAAGTCTTCTACCTCTCTCGGTACCCCTCTTTGTTCCGCCTGACATTCCTTTTCTATTTACACAAACACCACCCTGTTATTGCCAACCTCATTGGCGAACATTGCCTTGGTTTGGAGATTTGTACCATTAGCTACTAACGAACAAATCGCTTTGTCTGTAATGGGTATCAAGACGATCTTTGTGCCTTCAAACACGAAGCTATATGTGTTCCTCCTCTTGTCACGGGTGGCGCCAATATTAAATGGCCATAAACGTCCAAGCAACAAGTGACACGCATCCATGGTAACCACATCGCGCCATACCAAATCCAATACTTTGCTCCAATTAAAAAAATTAACCAGATGACATTTTGAGACGGTCACCTGGCTTCCTTTCTAGAGCCAAGGCAACTTATAAGGGGCCGGATGCTCCTTCATCTTTAACCCTCGTTTTCGAACTTCTTCCTCGGAGATAATGTTTTTAGAACTTTCAGAATCAGTGACTCAATAGCATACTTTCGCGCCAACCGTACATGTCGTCTGGAAGATGTTGTTTGGAAGCCAAGCATCTCCTTCTACTTCCTTAGGTGTGTAGTAAACTCACCTTATCACTAGTAGGTGGCCTTCAGCACCAGCAACCTCTTCTTTGTCAATTAGTGCCAACTCGTACTGAGCCTCTTCCTCAACTACCTCGCCATCCTCAGCATGGAGACCCTTAATGAACAACCCCTTACTAGGTCCATCACCCTTCGGACATTCAGCAGCAAGGTGACCCATCTCTCCACACTTGAAACAATAGGGTTTTTAACTACCCACCAAGCCCTGGTTACTCGGCTTACCAAGGTTAGTGACAACTGATTTACCTTATACTCCTGAGTTGTTTAGTAATTGTACATGATCTCGTCCACCGTGCTCAGAGCTCCTAGTATCGCCGATCTGATGTCGTTTCTGTTGCTCTCAATATTCAAAGCCCTCTGACTCGCTTCCGGAAAGATGTCAAAAATGTTTAACCCCTCTTGAATCGAGTCCTTCAACTCGCAAACGTAGCTATCCGCCATCTACTCCTCCGATTCCACCAATTCATTCTTGGCCACTAACGCATAGAACACTGCCCTGTAGTCTTCCCCTTACCGAGAACCTTGATGTAAGTTTTGTTAGTGTTGATACATCGCTTTGCTGTAATTGTGGAAAAGGAAGGTTTTCTGCATGTGCTTCTTCATCTTTTCCCATGTCTTAATCTTCAATTTACCCTTCCTAAGCCAAGTATGCTTCAGCTGCTGCGACCATGTGGCGGCTCTACCCCTCAACCGAGTAGCTACCAACAACACCTATTTGTGATACAGAACTGCCTTGAATTTGAGCCCTTCTTCTATTGTATCCAACCAATCCCAGAACTCCTCTGGCTGTCTCGCACCGATGAACTCTAGAATTTCAATCCGAAGCCCGGATTTCAACTTCTAATCTTCAGAGTGATCGAAAAAGTTGGAATGTTGTTGGTTCCTTCTGATATTTTATCCCTGGTTATTAACTCCTAGAAACGGATTGTTGGAACTCCCTTCGGATTAGTTCTCTCATCCCACCTCCGCTAGCTGTTGATGCTAAGCCGTTGTCATTTGGTTTGGACTTGCACCCAAATGCATCAAACATAGCTCAATCCATAGGAATCTCTCCTCCAACAGCGGAGTACCTTTGTCACACACGGCCGATCTTGGGAAAAGTTTTGAACTTTGATACCAATTGATGTAACACAGATGCAAGAAAATTGGGAACGGAAGGCTCAACGGCCTTCCTTTAAATTCTTATTACTAAAACAAGTAAGAAACAAAAGGGAAAAAGCTTAATTATAAGTCTCACAACCCGAGAATAGAGGAGAACACATAAACAATAGAGAAAATCTAAACTATCGAATGAATGAATAAAACCATAATCTTCCCCTTCTTTAAATATAAGAGCTATTTCACCTAAAATAAAATAGTAAAATTAAAAGAGATTAATAAAGAGAGAAAATATAAAATTTACTAATCAAATCTACATTGAGCTTCTTTCTTCTATTAAAACTCCTCTCGGATCAAGCCTTAACTGCGTGTCACCAACCCGCTAAGTAGCCCATCTCGGCAATACTCACCCGCCAAGAGTTAAGACATGGCTACATCAAAACCTTTCCACTCTCCTAACACATGGTGTTTGGTACATGGGAATTGGGGGGGGGGGGGGGGGGGGGGGGGGGGGGGGCGCCATTCCCACTTTTTGGTTGTTTGTTTAGTGGGAATGGGAATGAATCGAGGGTGGGGAGGAAAAGCATTTCCACTTGCATAATTCCATACCCGGGGCAAGGGGGGGAGGGGAGCGTCAGGTTTGAAAATCCATTCCCATGGAATAAAAAGTGGTGGGGTCCACAAATGTTTTTTCCTATTTTAGTCTCCATGTAATTTTTACTTTATTTAATTACTTATAAATAATAAATCTAGATAATTTATACTCATAGTGAGTTTCTTGAATAGATAATTTATAATAGTATAGGATGTTTATTGTTTGCTTGTGTAGAACAAATAATACTAAAACTGCTGTTGAATAGAGAAAAATAAATGTAATTTATATTTCATAATATAAAATAGGTAATTAAAAAAAATATAGTACTTATTTAACAATGCCAGAATGTATATCAACAAAAAACTTACAGTGCCATCTTTGTTGGTTGATTGAAAAATTTGTTTCGAGGTGATTCTTGACAAGTTGCGGTGATTTAATAAAAAATTATTACTTTTCTATGTGGGTATTAGCAAAAAGCCCAAAAAAAAAAGAATTGCAATTATTATTTTCTTAAAAAAAAGTTACGTAGTTTTTTAATATAAAAATTAAATAATAGTAATAATTATCTAATTAAAATGGAATGAGAAAAATATACATATTGTAATAGACTTGGAAAATTTATTTATCTATTGCCGGGCACTTTCGTGTAGTACATTATTTATACACATTCCCATTACTGCATAACAAATATGGGAATATCTATTTTACTTCATTTCCATCTCCATTTCACACATATATCAAATGGGAGAGAGTAAATAACTCAGAACTTCTATAGTGCAGAAAAACACTTTTCCGTAGGTGCTGAAAAGTGCTTTTCTGCACTGGGGGAACCAGTAATTTCTTTTTTTTGTTTTTTTTTTTTTTGAATTTTAATTCAAGTAAATGTAATTGAATAAATATATATTAAACAAATATAGTAAAGATGAAAAAAATAATTTAAAATTAAGTGGTTTAATTTAACAAGTAATTAATTTTATTTTTTAATAGTATTTATTAAAGCACTAAATATAAAAGGTTCCCCAATTCATTTACTTTTTTTTTTTTTTTTGGGTTAAAAATTTTTTTTTGTAAATTCAATTGAATAAATAAATATTAACTAAATAAATAATAAATATAGTAAGGATGCGAAGAATAATTTAAATAAAATTGAGTGGTTTAATTTAACAAATAACTAATTTTATTTGTTAATACTATTTATAAAAACACCAAACATAATTATATTAAAGTTTTTAACATATGGTGATACAGTACATGAGTAATGATATTGAGTACGTTTGAGTAGAAGAGTTGTGAATTTGAGCTCAAACATGACGTGTGTCGACACACAAAGTGTATGTGTCGGCACACAGTCACTTACGGAAAATCACCAGGAAGGTGCCCAAAATCACTAACAACGTACTTCAAATCACCATTCAATCATTATAAAGTGCGCGTCGACACACATAATATGTGTGACGACACACATTCACCCTATGTCAACACGTGAATTGTGGTGACAAAATACTGAATCTGAGTGCATTATAGTGATGTGTACGTGGGTATGAATTATGTGTATGCATCGTTATATTGAGTACACAACTATTTGTCGACACATATATTTCCTGTGTTGATATACAATGCCCACTCTAAAAAATGTGTTGACACACGATCACCCTGTGTCGACACGTGATTTTTGTTGACAAATTACTCAATCTGAGTACATAATGGTGATGTGTACATGGGTATAAATTGTGTGTACACAATGTTATATTGAATACACAACTATGTGTTGACACATATATTTTCTGTGTAGATGCACAATGCCTACTATACAAACTGTGTTGACACACGTTCACCCTATGTCGACATGTGATTTCTGTTGAGGAATTACTGAATCTAAGTACACCATGGTAATCTATACATGGGTATGAATTGTGTATACGCAATGTGATATTGATTACAAGAATATATGTCGACACATATATTTCTTGTGTTGACACACAATGCCCACTGTAAAATATGTGTCGAGGCACGTTATCCCCATGTTGACACGTGAATTGTGTTGATGAATTACTGAATCTAAGTACATTATGGTGATGTGTACATGGGTATGAATTGGGTGCATGCATTGTGGTATTGAGTACACTACAATGTGTCGACACATATATTTCTTGTGTTGACACACAATGCCTACTCTAAAAAATGTGTCGACACACGTTCACCTTGTGTCGACACGTGATTTTTGTTGACGAATTACTGAATTTGAGTACACTATGGTGATGTATAAATGGGTATGAATTGTATGTACGTAGATTGTGATATTGAGTACACGACTATGCGTCGACACATATGTTTCCTATGTTGACTCACAATGCCCACTCTTAAGGTTTTGTCGAAACATGATCACCCTATGTCGACACGTGATTTTTGTTGACAAATTACTGAATTTGAGTATACTATGGTGATTTGTACATGGGTATGAACTGTGTGTACACAGATTGTCATATTGGGAAAACGACTATGTGTCGACACATATATTTCCTATGATGACACACAATGCCCACTTTTAAAAAGGTGGCAACACACGATCACCCTATGTCGACACGTGTATAGCGTTGATGAATAACTGAATCTGAGTACACTATAGTGATGTTTACGTGACTACGATTTGTGTGTACACAGATTGTGATATTGAGTACACGATTATGTGTCGACACAGATATCCTTTGTGTTGACACACAATGCCCACTGTAAATTACGTGTCGACACACATTCACCCGTGTCGACACATGAATTGTGTTGACGAATTACTGAATCTGAGTACATTACGGTGATGTGTACATGGGTAAAAATTGTGTGTATGCCAATTGTGAGATTGAGTACATGCTAATGTGTTGGCACATATATTTCTAGTGTTGACACTCAAAGTCCAGTGAAAAAAATGTGTCGACACTCATGCACCGTGTGTCGACTCATGAAGTTGGTTGACGAATTAATGAATCTGAGCACATTTTTTATTTTGATTTTTGATTTTTGAATTTTGAGCTGTTGGCGGTCTTCTAATATATATAAATATATTTTTTTAAATACTTACCTCATTTTCTCACTTTATCACACATTCAAATTTTCTCTTTTTTACTTACTTACATATAAGTATTTGCTCTACATATATAGTTTGAAGTTCCAAATGTGTTATGCTTATAGTCCCAAATGTGTTCGACTTGTAGAAGTTTGTTGATGTTCAAATCTCTGTACTAGTGATACGGTTGTTTACTAGCCCGCCCCCCCCCCCCCCCCCCCCCCCCCCCCCCCCCCCCCCCCCCCCCCCCTGTCCCACATTATTTCTTTCTTTACTAGGGTTTGCTCCTCACCTCCTCCATTTCTTCAGCCACCAGGTCAGCTTTGCTCACCAATCGATCCATTTGATCGCTCGAGGATAACATCATGTTCGCATCATTGAGTTCGATGAGTTTGAGAAGTTTACATCTATGTTTTTCCCCCCTCTTGTGAGTCACATGAGGGGAAAGAAAAACACAACGGTAAACTTCTCAAACTCATCAAAGTCAACGCTGCAAACATGATGTTGGCCTCGCGCGATTAGACGGATCGATTGGTGAGTGAGGTTAAACTGGTGGCTGATGAAATGGAGGAGGTGATCCCTCGTAATGAAAGAAGAAACGGGGGCGAGGAAAAAGCCATACCAGTAGTACAGTAAGTCTCGCGCCGGCCGCACTAGTTTAGAAAAGGTTATGAATCCATTTTATTTTATATTTAGATATACTATATTTCACAACCCATTTACACTCATGTACTCAAAACCATTTTTATTGTCAGAATCGCCTGCGTGCCGACCTACACAAGATGCGTGTCGACATACACAATATGTGTGTTGACACAAAGTTTTTCGAGGGTGTTGATTTTGAGTACTTAGTATTTTGAGAAACATGTATTCAAAATCACCGGTTACTCAAAATCAACTACGTTGTTTGTTGGCACACATATATTCTATGTCGACACATAGTTATATTTGAATGTGTTGTAATGTTGATTACATTATTATAAATGGGTTCTGATATCAGTACATGGGTGGTGATTTTGAGTACGTATTACTAATTTTGAGTACATGTATTAAAAAATTACTAACAAATCAAATCAGAAATGTACTCAAATTTAGTCTCTTTTTCTCCCCCTCGCTCTCCTCTCCTCTCACTCCCACCTTGCTTTTTTTACCGATGAGCCAGCCAGCAACTTCAACCCCCTACGCTGTCTTCGGCTGTCCCATGTGCATACTTCAACATCATTGTTAGTGTTCGCATACTATCTCCTCTTATATCTTAATGTTGAGTTTTGCATGTTTGGATTATATTTGGTTTCATTTTGGGTTTTGCTTGTTGGAGTGGGTTTTGTTGGGTTTTGAATTTGGCTTAATTTGTTGTTATTTGGCTTCTAATGCAACGAAATCTTTCATTTATTTTCTATCTTGGGTTTTTCAAATATTGTTTGTGTTTACATTGATTTTTATACGTAATAGGTGGTTAGGGTGAAATTTCTTGTTGCTGTTGGAGTGGGTTTCATTAGATTTTGATTGTTTACCTTGTATTTGACTTCATTGGGCTTCGAATATAACAAAATTAGCCATTTGTTTTATATAACCTAGGTTTTATAAATTGTTTTGAGTTTATATTGGAATAGGTGGGTACGATTGAACTATTTTGTTGATGTTGTAGCAAGTTTTGTTGAGGTTTGCATGTTTAGCTTGTATTTAGTTTCATTTTATAGTTTTATAAATGAAAATGTTTTATATTGGTGACTAGTGTTGTAAAGGCAAAGCACTCAAAAGATAAGATGGTCAACAAAAGGCCAAGAAATGCATTTGTTATATTTTGGTGAGCATCATTTTATATTGTGTTATTGATTCCACCAATAAGATGAAGCTAATTGTTTATATTCCATCTTGTAGTGAAAAAAATGAAGATGGAGAACAATCAATAGTATTACCGGATGAAAAGTATGTAAAGCCAAGTGTAATTTAGTATAGTATCAAATAATGTGACGTCTTTCATAGTTATTGGATTTATAACGTTTACTATTTTAGTGGGTAACGAGAATGAACAAAATATGGAGGACTTTGCCCAAAGAGGAGAAACAACCATACATACTTGAGTCAAAGAACGAGTCAAGACTGTACTAAAGTCAAAAAAATTAAAAATCATCCAAGACCAGGGTAATAAATGCTGGAAATGGTAGCATTTCCTTTATTATTCGTGCGAATCTAATTACACTTACTGATACTCAAGTATATACACGTTGTGCACCACAGTGGGTAATAGAACTGATGAAGCGGTTGTCCAAAGAGAAGTCGACTGCCATTGAAGCTTTGGGCTTGGGTGGTTTGATGCACATAAAGTGCGAAAAAATTAATATGGATATGTGTCTAAGTGTAATCGACCAATTTGACACAATGTCAGCAGTTGTTTCCCTTTCAAATAATAACATTGTTTGATGGAACAAGATGTCGAGGATATTCTCGGATTTCAAAACAAAGGTTTTTAGATTGACGTCTACGAAGATACCAAGACTGAATAGCTTGTACAAAGAGTTCGGTGGTTGGAAATTTAGTCAAATGGAAGAAGCACTAATAACCCACGGTATTGTTGATGACCGATTCGAAGTGTTAGTGGTTCTGTACACATTAATTACATTTTTGTGTCCAACCGCGAGACTCAACCCGAAGAAGTCATGGTTCAACCTCGTGGTTGACACCAATATGACATCGAGTGTAAGTTGAGCGAAAGTTGTATATAAAGGAATTATAGAGGGCGTTTTGGAATACAAAAGGGGCAAAAAAAGAGTTAATGAATGCATTTATTTGTTCATGGTAAGTACATCTCTTGCATAATTGTTATTTTATTTCCATGTAATAAATGTTCTAATTTATCTTGCTTTGTTAAATGTACTAGAAATTTTTTGTTTTTCTGTGAGTACTCACTCGATGGACGAGTATTGAAGCCCCCCTCAACTTGGACGAATCCTCGTTGCCGCTTTTGGATGGATGCAAAATTGAAGGCTAAGAAAGATTACATTTTTCAAGTGTATAAATCATTTGGTGATGTGAAGGTAATACATGATAACATTGAATATGGTCGTTTCTGTAATAGTTTCTTCTCACATACATGATTTGTTTTAACTTTGAGTACTTGGTGATATACAGTTCTCAAAGGACCCTACAGAGGGAATAAATATCCCTCCTTTAGCAGTCCTACCTTCTGCTAAGTCCTATGCTGATTTGGGCAACGAGGTTAAGTTTGGGCATCACGCGCTAATCGATGAGGTTGGCGGTAAAAAAGATTGCGCATGTTGTATGACCGTATTAATGCAATGGCCATACAAATTAATGCAACGGACGATAAAATTAATAGATTGACCTTGCAAAATGATGCAATGGCCGTGCAGATCAATGAAATGGCCAAGCAAAACAGTGTGAGGGAGGAGAAAATCAATGCATTGACCTTGCAAAATGATGCAATGGCCCTGCAGATCAATGCAATTGCCATTGCAAAATAGTGCGAGGGATAACAAAATCAATACACTGACCCTGCAAAATGATGCAATGGCCGTGTAAATCAATGCAATGTTGGTGCAAAATGATGCAATGGCCGTGCAAATAAAACAACTTTTGACATAACAAAGGATTTGAAAGAAACTAAAGAAACCGATAACAAAGATCACTTTCATTTGGAATTTTCAAAAAAAATCCTTCCATCGTATGGGGACAAAGATGTCCAACCTATGGTATCAGTGTACAAAAAGGCGAGCAAAATTTAACGCTTAGCCATGGGGCATGCTCCTCTAATATGCTTCCTTTGTATACCTTGAAACATGAACCTGTCCAACCACCTCATGTGAGTAAATCACACGAGAAGTGGTTAAGGATGGCATCTAAAAGGAAATGGGGGCAAGCAAAACATGCACCTACTACAGTGGAACGAAAGAGGTAGGGAATGAACATAGGGGAAAAAAAATAAAGATTAAAGAACAACTGGGTGTAGTTGTAGTGGAAAGCAAGGGCGTGAATACTACCTCACTGCCCAAGTGCACGGGACTAGAGGTCAGCCATTTCTCCTTATTGCCAATGGATGCCCTAATGTAGAGACTCGGTCAGTCCGAACGACTCATATGCGAATACGTATTCAATGACAAGTTGGATGCTATTTAAGTAAATATATGTTTGACGTTGTCTATTTGAATCATATATCCAAACAACACCTATGAATTTTACTCTTACTTTGTAGGGAGACAAGGGTGGTGACAGAGCAAGACTACTACTGCCGTGCACACTTAAAAACCTTATACCTACACGAGTGGCTATGCGACTCTGTAAGTGAATGTTGTGCACACTATTATTCATCGTCTTATGTGTAATGGCCTAGTTTCCCACATTGTCACTGCTCATCAACTTAGCTGTCTCGTACATGACAATGTCCTCTAGCAATATAGGCTGGGCTCAGGTCTTCTTGCTTACCTACTTTTCCATTTGTCAGCATTAATTATACGTATAACACGTATAATTTTGCTTACAACTTCGTATGTGTGCCTTATGCAAGTCATATTCTCTCTCTATAAGGCCTTTAGACGACACGATGAGGTTTTGTGCCGGCTACACTAGGAAGTATGTACCATAAAAAAATGTGAAATACTCGTGAGGTAGCTTGAAGTAACATTTACGATGACCTAACTTGGATAAAATTGTTAATGTATGTACATTCTAAGTACTTCTGTAGCACCACAATTATATATTCCAATAAATGAGGGCAATGCACATTGGCTCCTGTGTGTGGCGGACTTTCGTCATATGGTGTCCTATTTATTGGATTCCCTTCTAGTTCACGGGGAAAATAATCAAGGGATGGATTTGGTTAAGAGAATTATAAGCATCATTAGCCTCACCATAAGGTTGATACGAATATCATGGAATTATAATTATACCACATGTAATGACACCATCCTTTTTATTGCAGTTGAAATATTTTTCAGAATATTTCCAAAATACCACTGGGATGAAAATGTGTTTTGAACTAGATTCTTATCCAATACAAGTACCAGCGGTCCCTACCCAAGAAAAGGGTATATGACTTGTAAGTGAACATTGTTCATATCTTTTCCAAACAAACCTGTGGTAATTTGCACAGTGTGATCATATTTCGCAGCTACGAATAGGTTTTGTTTTTTTATAAAGTGGTTGCAAGCGGTTGAATGGGACAAAACCATCCCCTTTGAACAGATGTTAACTTAAGTAAATGCTTCGTCATTCATGTCCCTCCTCAAGGTTTTCCTTCTAACTTTACACTTGTGACTAAATCATGTACTCTCTTTTCGATGGATATAGGAAAGGGATCATGAGAGATTGAAGTCATTGATAGAATTAATCACTGATGCGCACAACAACATATTACAAGAAGTAAAAGATAAAGCGGGATGCTAGTATTCACACACAGTGATGTTGTACTCTTCTTTGTTGACTTTTTGTACTCGATGACCCCTTCTTCTATTGAAAGAAAACTAAATGTAATAAAAAAATGAGTATTCATTTTGTACGGTAGAAACCCATAAGTATGGATATATTGTTTATTTCTGGATCGCATTAGTGGAATTGTTACTAAGGAACAATTCAAAATTATGTATGTCGTTTATGTTGATTGAGGAACTCTATTGTCCAGAAGCAGGGATTGGTAGTACTGAGTAAACCATGATTTTTTGTAGGACTATTGCACTCGTAGTCACCATGCTCACAACATCACCAGCCAAGTACTCTAAATGAACATCGAAGTAACCACTTATGTAATAAATATCACCATGTACACAACATCACAACCCAATAATGCACTAATGTAATAAGAATCACCATGTACACAACATCACAACCCAAGTACGCACTAATATACTCAAAATCACTATGTACACAACATGACCACACTATTGCACACTAATGTACTCAAAATCACCATGTACAGTGCATCACCACCAGTAGACCCACTAATAAACTCAAATTTACTATGTGAACATGATTAATTCATTAACACTGCTCAAAAGCTCCAGCAATTTACTCAGAGTGAATGGCCTCAGTTTTAACAATTCGTCAAAACATCGCTAATGTGTGTAGACACATATAATATGTGTGTCAACACACATCTTACAATGATAATAACGACTCCTTATGTGTCGACACACGAAATATGTGTGTTGACATATATATTACCGTGAACAACACAAAGAACACTAGTGAGAAGAAAGACGAAATATGTGTCGACACACGTATACTGTGTTTCGACACACACATCGTGTACTTAGAATTACAATAAAAGTACCCAATGTCATTACCCATATACTCAAACTGATTTATAAATCAAGATTACATGTGTGTCAACATACAGAAACCATTTGTCAACACATATTTTCCAGTAAGCTTATACAATATATGTGTGTCGACACACAAGTAGTATGTGTGTCGACACACTTTTCCACTCGTAAATACCAAACCCTAAACTTCCATCACCACCCGCGTTTGCACTCTCTCGCTCTTTCTCTCTCTTGGTCGAACCATAGCTTCATCTTGAAGTGACGATCTTAGCAACGACATCATTTCTCCGAGTAGGTAAGCCAATCTTTATTACAAATCAGGTTACTTTGCACATTTTAACACCACGTCCTTTAGATTTTTACTTTCATCCCAAACCTTAATTGAGAAACAAACCCACAATTTTGTCCTCTCAAATTTGCTTGCTTTTCATTAATTTTATTGCTAGTGTAAGTAAAAAACCATCATTTTGGTATAAAATTGCATTACCCCTAACAGGTTTTTGACAAATCTCAAAGTTTTTCCTTACACTACCCAACCCTAACCCCACCACAAGATGTCTCTGAATTTTTTGTTCTTTTTTTTTTTTTTTTTAAGCACAAGTCATGGGTCGCACGAAGAAGACCAAAACCACCTCCAAGAAGTGATCAGGCAACAACGAAGTTGAATCTTCTTCCCAAGATCGTACTTCTATAAATTCTTCTAATCCCTTCCACAACAAGGAAGTGGTATTCGGTAGGTTCGTAGAATGGGATTGGGTAAGTATGAACAACTTGGGGCAACTATTTAATTTGTTTAAAGTTGTAGGTTGGCTTTGATATTTGTAGCATAAAGGAACCATTATTCCCAGACTTGGTACATGAATTTTATTTCAATCTTAAAGTTATCATAAATGATCCTCTTCAATTGTCCTCAAGGGTTCAGGACAGACAATCAAAATTAATGCATCGGATATGAATGAGTTGATTGGTTTTGACTGTGATGAAAAGGTTGTTTTTTCGTTTCCCCATGAACTCAATCAATTCTCACTCTCCAAATCTGACCGCTATTCCATGTTTCAACAAGTTTGGGGTGACATACCATATTCTAACATGTTGAATAATGGCCCTTTCGAGGATGTTTTTCTTTCCTTTTTTTTATGTTTTCATTTTCTTTTCTTTTTTTTTTTTTTATTTTCATGCAATTAATTTTGAAATAAAAAATATTCTAACAAATTCAAATTAAAATAATGGAAGGGAAACAAAAATCAATTGAAAACGCACCTGGAAGCCAGCTATAACTACTTTCTTAACACGCCAATTTTAATTATTTCCTTGAACATTTGAAAGCAATAATAATTATATATTTACTTGAAGACAAAGACATCAACTGTACATAATTTCGCAACAAGCAATCATGCACTTTTTTTCCTAGATGGTTAAAAAAAAAAAAAAGAATCAGTCGGTAGGATGGCGAACTGAGCTGTAACCACTTTTAAAGCCATTTATCTGTAGCATCCAAGAACCTTCTTTCAATAATTCAATGATTCTTAAAAGACAATTTAAATTCATGCACATAAAAATTATAAAATTCTTTCTTGAATACAAGTTCACCAAATATCAGTTTAAAAAAATGGTTCAGCGAATAATTCAGTTATGGTGAGTCAAGGAGTCCACCTCTTCTTCGGTGCACCATCTTGTTCCAACAATTAACATTTTATAAAGTTATATGATATCAATAGGACTACAAGTGTTGCATTATAATACATTTTGTATTATGTAATTTATAATTGGTACAATACTTTATATTTAATCTGTTACACTTAGTGGTAGATTATGAGTATTCAGTGTAGTCTTAGTAGCTTGTATTTAGTGGGGTATTGAAGGCCATGGTTATGGTTGGGCCCCATCATCATGGTGATGTATTCCTACATTGGTGGGAATGACCGAAAGATACCAAAATATATAATGAGGGAGTTATACCATTCACTACCAATTGGTTTTCGAATGAAACATCCTCTGGTGTGTATCACTGGTATCAAAGTCTTTGATCATAAACTATGGATTGCTAGTCTTATAGGGGTCGATGGGGTCTCCTAGTTATATGGGGGGCCGACATCACCCAAGGGTCTTCCGGGGGGGAGGGGTATGATGTGTTGCAAAGTTTATTGCCACAGAATTATTCAAGCCCCACATCCCAAGTGTCAAATGGTTCGCGTTAGTATTGCAGTGTTCACCCAAGCCTAGATGACACTCCAGTGTAAATGTAGTCCGTAAAGTGTAGATAGTGATGTCCAAATTGCAATGTTTGCTAGAGGGACTATGATTTAGTGCGAAGCCAACTCATGTGGATGCGAGATGCAGAGCATCGGGGATTGATGCAATCGCACATCTTTGAGAATTCCTCCATCTTAGCTGGTGTTGCTCTTAGGTCACACAACTCCAATTCCTTTTCTTGTACTATCGAGACTGCGAAGCCATTTCAGAAACAAATGGCTTCTCAACCAATAGTTGATACTCAGCATGCCACGTGATTAGCTTTGGAATGGCAGAGGAGATGGTTCTCTGGGCCTTTAATGGGAAGTCTTGGCTTCCCCAAATAAGGCTTCTTACTTGCCTTAAATGTCCGTTCATCAAGAAGGGCTCTCATGCATCGTCAGAAGTCAGAATCTTCTAACTCTATATCAGCTCTGCTTCAGTAAGTGGGCTATCAATGATGGCTATCAATTCCTAATGTTGAGCTATCAGAGGAGTGGTCTTCTTCACATCTAATGGTCCCACATCATCTCCATAGAATTTTGCTTCAACATAGTTGGATCAAGCCAAAAATGGCTTATTATCTACCATAACATCCTCATACATGTCATGGTTCTAAAAGATTAACGACTGGTGGAGGGAAGAAGGGATACAGTAGTTGGCATGTTGCCGATCTCTCCTAATCAAAGCATTATAGCTTGAGGTAATATCCACTACAAAGAAGGCCGTTAGCTTACTCAAGTTGCCAACAATTAACTCAATCGGGATGACCCCATCAAACTTAGTGGTTGCCCCTAAAAAGCAACAAATTGCCACGTCTTGTGTTATCATATCATCTCGAGATTTATGAATAACACCTAACATATACAAAGGCAAGACATTGTTGGTTGCGCCATTGTCCACCAAAAACCCTATCCACCAAGATTCCATCAAATTTGGCTTTGATGTATAAACACTTGACGTATTTATTGGCAGTATTAGGCCCATCAAATATCATTTTCATGATATCAAGAAGGTCATTAGTTGACTTGGATGTTGGGGTTTCAACCCTGAAATGCAAAGGATCAAAATTTCCTTTAGCAGTTGCTACTTTAACCATGAGCTCCACCTAGGGATCTTCATCACATACTACTACATCCGCTTCGAGGCCCCCCTGTGTGCTAGTCGCCATGAACTGCAGGGGAAAAAGTAAGCCCATTCTGACATTCACTTGTTTAGGGAGTGATTCAAACTGTATTTGGATTCCTTGGCCTGTCTCATTTTTAGGATTGCCATTAATTAGCATGCCTTAATCTTGAGTTTTATCTTTTGGTTTAACCTCTAAAGTCTGAGACTCCTCCGTTGATTGGGGAAAGTCTTCTTCGTGGTAGTCATTCTTTATCTTCGATCATTTGGATTAACGCGGTCCAAAGGCTCCACTAAGTTGATGCTGAGGGGACTGCATTCCTTTTCACCATTAGACATTCTTCGAGCCAGAGAATTCTAGGCAAGCTAGTCCCACCAAGATTCTTTACCTTCAAAGATGAGAAATTGGCCCATCTCTTGAGCTTCTTATGTGGCTCAACTTTAACAGTGGTCGCTATAGGTCTTGATTCAATTCATGGATCCTCACGATGCATGGACTCAATGGACTTGTTCTTGCGAACTCTGTTCTCTTCATCAAAGAGCCTAGCCAAGCAAGTGTCTAGTAATGCTCTTCTTTGTGCCGCTCTCTTTTGAAGCAGCTGCCTTTTTTTGGCTCGGGTAAGGGTGGAAGGACCTTCATCTTCATGCTCGAGGTGATTCCTTCTCCAAACATTACCTAAATGAAGCCGTGAAAATTGTTGTCCTGACTGTTGTGGTCCCTTATAGGTGTCTGCATTCATCAGGTGATTTTTAGGATTCCTCTTTAGGTGCCCGGTCCTCATGATCACTTGATCCTTCGAAGCAGAGTCTTTAGTTTGCTCATACATGTAGGACTTCTCAAATGGCATCTTCAATTCGAAGAGTGGATCTGCAGAAGAAATATATTGACAAAGTTTCTTGAGTTTCCTCATTACCACTTGTATTTTCCCATAACAATGGCAGAATACCTTGTAGGACAACCTTTCCAAGTTATGAGATATCCTTTCTCAGTTCTTTGTGCTTAAGGTGCACCCCGGAACATTGATGATTTCCATAGCTAATCCCTCAGCCACTGATATTGAGATAGCTGACTTGCTGTGGAGTTTAATCGGCAAATTCTTGAAGATCAAAAATTTGTTTGCGGGATAAAGCTCGGTGATATGCCTACGACATATCTTATCATCCAACACACGCTCAGATGATGGAAACCTTAATATTTCCATAAGCACCAACCTATGGAATAAGTTGTTGGCAACCCTTACCCTCCGAGTATAAGTCAAGACCATTGTCTTCCTGAAGCGAGGAAAATGATTAGTTTGAACAATACCTTTATCATTCTTAGTGAGGGTATCAATAACGTTAACTTGAAAAGGACTAAGAAAGTGGCCTTTGTCAACAACCATTTGTCCTTCTCCAGGGAAGATTAACTCCCTTACCTCAATGGCATCTTGAACCATGTTTCTAAAGATTATGCAGTTCTTCATCGAGTGAGTAGACAAGTCATGCAATTTATAGTATTCCTTCCCCTTTAGTGAATCGGGGTTAGGTTTTCTGTGTTTTCCCCTAAACTTGAGCTTACTATTCACCTGAAGCCAATCAAGTATAACATTGGCTTGCGAGAGGTTAGATGAGTACTTTTTTAAGTCTTGGGATTGGTAGGACTTCCAGACTTTGATATCCTTCTAGACCAAATGATTACAAAGCACGGGAGGCCCTTTGATGTACTCAGTAATGTCAATTTCATAAAAATGATATTCTTCCTCCTCCATCAAATCAAGTATGTAGTTTCCATACACGTTATTTTTCTCAAGGCTTTCTTCCTTGGAAACAAACTCAAACTTAGCGGCACATTCTACCAGCTAAAGGAGAGTTGTGAAGTTTAAGCCTTCAAATTTCTTCCTAAATTTAATTATCCAAGCCATTTATGGCAAGCTTGGCTTACGCAACCTCATGAAGAGCCATTGTGAACTTCAACCTGGCTCTCTTGAATGGGTTAATATAATCCTCCACAATTCACCTTGCTTGTGTCTCATTAGAGCAAAGTCTAACATAGAGGTTTGAAGTTCCATCCTTGGAAACTGAACCTTAAATTTCCTGGCCATATCATTCAACAATAGATGGAATTAGGTGGTAAGCTAATGTACCACTGGAAGGAAGTCCCTGTCCGTGAACTAGGGAACAACCTTTTATGCTCAGGATGGAACCACAAGCGTAAACTAAGTAAAATGAGGATAGATTGAGAATATGAGATCAGAAAGAAGTGAAATTCAGATGAGATAGTAGAGAGATCAGAGTTTAGATGAGATAAGAAGGGAAAGGAGATGAGAAAATAGAGAGAGTTAGATGAGAGAGAGAATATTAATCTCAAATTGAGACTTGTGTTCGATATTTTGATTGAATGATCAGATCTACACAAGATCACACTTAAATTATAGGTAATACAAGACATTAAATCTAGACCATCTAAGTAACCAACTTAAGCTAGGAATGATCTAGAACAATTAGAAAATATCTCCAACTAACTACACCAACTAACTCTAGGATGTTTGGTGCCAAAACCAACTGACTAGACCTGCTTACTGCAGGACTTATTGCAATACAGGAAATAATTGCACCTTATTATAACACGCAGCAAGGGAAAGACTACCAAGCTTATACATCATTGCAATATACTAATAATCAATACCTTACAGCATTAATATCTTCAACATAACCGCGGCACCTCAGCATTAAAATCAGCACAGCAGCAGCATATCAGTAGCCAGATGCAACATAGCCCACAACAGCCCATGCGATGAATTCTCGGATCATAACATTCTCTTCCCCTTGAAAAAATTCTTGTCCTCAAGAATGAAAGAGAATTGAGACTTTAAAATCACTCATTAATGCTGAAAGATTGCTGAAATTGCAGCCGAGAATGTAATGAATTTTGAATCTTTGATCATTAAGCTGTAAGAACTATGTACTACAGCTGATGAGAACTTGTTGCAACTATATAACTGGGTGAATAGCTCACAATTATCCTCCCAATAGCATAGCTTCATGATAGAGATCCTATTAATCAAAACTCCACTCAAAAGAGGAAATGGATCATCCCGAACTTGCTGATCGGCAAACCGGGAGAGCATTTCAGCTGCTGATATTGGATCTTGAGGGCTAACGCTAGCTGTTTGAGTTTGAACTTGAGGTCTCTTGAAGCCTAGGAAGAAGATTAGAAACAATTGTAGCACAAATTTTGAGTTTGTATACTCCAAGTTCTTGCTAACTACTTGTTGTCTTGTTGAATTAGAGTGACTTGCAGCAATGACTTCCAACCGTTTTTCCCACTGATAAATTGGCTTTTGAAGTAGCATTCCATGATATTCGGGAGGCCTAACATTAGCTTGTACTTTGGGAAGATGTCCTTTTCTCTCAATTTGACCATTATAAACGCTTCCACATCGCACTTTCAGATCCTAATCATATATCAAGTCATCATGATCTGGCTGAAAATCTATAACAAAACTTTGGACTGATGCAACTTCATTCTTGTCTTGTGTTTCCACAATTTGCTGCTGCATTGATTTGTGATGATTCTCCTCAAAGACATTCAAGTCTTGTGACCGTGAATCAACCTCAGGCTGTAAATCTGCAACAAGATCTTGAATTGAAGCTGCTACCTTCAATTTGGAAAGTTGATCTTGCACTTTTGAAGGTTCTAACGCTTCCTTATACTGCCATGTAATCAAGTTTTGCAAATTTTCTGGTTGATCATGGAATTTTCCCGCTGGAATCTGCACTTCTGCAGCAAGAACTCCATTCGTGCACATTGTTTGAGCACTCCTAATGTGGTCTTGTGTCAAAACTTGAATAGGCTGCACCTGAACACTCTCCTTCAATTTCTTCTTTGTAATCTTCTTTGCTTCCCAAAAATTGTTCAATGCATCATTGAGTTGGCTTCTTTTAGCTTTACTCCTTGCTTTCTTTAACATTCCCTTAACATGAAAATCATATTCCCATTCCGGAAGCATGTCGTGCTGTAGCTCATCGTCTTCAAAATACTCTAATTCTAGCAAGGAGTCTTCATAATGATTATCTTGTTCAAACTCAGGTACTTCTAACTTGTGTTCATCAATTTCGGCATTGTTGTGGTCGAATTCATCTCCATCAGCAGCAGGTTCCACTTTCTTTCTTTGCTCCACATTGAACTTTGGTTTTCTAACGCTATCCGCTAGCTCCGGAAACTCATTTGCATCAAGAACACTAGCATAATCACAACTGATGTGAGGATAAGCTAAACATTGCCGAATCATTATTCGCTGCATCATTTCGTCCCATTCATGTCTCCTTTTCTGCTCACATTCTTGTCTCCATTTCTCAAAAAACTCATCCAATTTTGATTGAAAAGAGCTCATATCAGCCATACTTCACTCTTTGAATTCCACAATCTGAATTGTTCAGTTTGATTTTGCAGTGATCGGCCGAACTGATCTGTAATTCAGCACAGAATTTGCTCTTTTTAATCTAAACAATGCTGAGCTGATTTTCTTGACTCGTATTATCGGCAGCACAACTAATATATATATATATATATATATATTTTTTTTTTTTTTTTTTTACTGTCTACAATTGATCAGCAAATCAGCACTAGATGGAACCAATCTAACTGACTTGATCTTGATCAGATTATCTTTAAAACCTGATCAGATTCCTTAAGCACAAATCTGGTCTATTCTCTGCACAACAGGATCAATGCAGCTAATTTCACCTAGAGATTCACTGTCATCTTTTTGTTTTTTTTTTCTGAATTTTCCAGATCAAATTTGAAAATCACAAATCTGAATTTGATCCACTTAAATTGAACTAAATTCCGTACTGAATTTGATTTTGATTGATTCTAATTTTTTTTTAATTTTTTTTTTTTTTTTTTGATTACGCACTCGATTGGAAGCCAAATGAGGATCTGATACCAATTGTTACGCTCGGGATTGAACCACAAGCGTAAACTAAGTAAAATGAGGATAGATTGAGAATATGAGATGAGAAAGAAGTGAAATTGAGATGAGATAGTAGAGATATTAGAGTTTAGATGAGATAAGAAGGGAAAGGAGATGAGAAAATAGAGAGAATTAGATGAGAGAGAGAATATTAATCTCAAATTGAGACTTGTGTTTGATATTTTGATTGAATGATCAGATCTACACAAGATCACACTTACTTATAGGTAATACAAGACATTGAATCTAGGCCATCTAAGTAACCAACTTAAGCTAGGAATGATCTAGAACAATTAGAAAATATCTCCAACTAACTACACCAACTAACTCTAGGATGTTTGGCGCCAAAACCAACTGACTAGACCTGCTTACTATAGGACTTATTGCAATACAGGAAATAATTGCACGTTATTATAACACACAACAAGGGAAAGACTACCAAGCTAACACATCATTGCAATATACTACTAATCAATACCTAACAGTATTAAAATCTTTAACATAACAGCGGCACCTCGGCATTAAAATCAGCACAGCAGCAGCATATCAGTAACCAGATGCAACATAGCCCACAACAGCCCATGCGATGAATTCTCGGATCATAATGCAACCTCAATTTCAGATACGGGTCAGGCACTTCCCCACATTGGCAATTAAAACCTCGCAAAATGCTTTAGTAGACACGCTTCCTTCTCTTGAGAAAAGGGTAAACTCAAGGATTTTGTATCCTCGAGGAAAAGGGTAATCCTAGTCAATGTAGGGTATGGTTTACTATACAAGTGTCTGTTTACCCTTGTAAGGCTTGGCTTGTACATTTGCTCAATAAGGGGGGCCAATTGATCTTGGAGGGGTAAGTTTGGCACAGGGTTATGTGCCTTCGAATGCCACCCTAAGTGGCATAAGATCTCGAGGAGGGTCAGAAAAATACCTCCGAGCTCCCATTATGATTGGATGTGAGAACTTTCGGAATTGGTGCCTTGAAAAACCCAATTAGTTGGTTTTTAAATATTAAAATAAATAAAATTATTGTATTTATTTGTCGTCTGATTATGTTTTACGGGTCAAATGTATGTGTGATTGTTTCCTAGAAGGTTACATGAGATGGGCACGGTCCAAGATGACATGTTAATTTTGGTTTAAGTAGTTAATGAGATTGAACCATTGATAGACTTAAATAAAATTTATGATATTTGTCAAAGTATATGCTTGTAGTTAGTAATGAGTTTGGACAACTTGTTTAATAAGACTATAATATTATACTTTAGATGACTTGTTTTGGTCATGTGGATAGGGATCCAAGACTATTATATTGGTGGTCGCTATATGATTGGAACACTAAGCAGGACCACCTAAGTTATTTGTTTACTATTATCAAAAATAATTTATTCTGTAAGATGACTCGAAAATAGTCTGAACTCGTGCATAGATTGTTCGTTACTTTGATGTGCTCAAAGGATTAGCCACAACACATGACCTAAATCTTATGTGCCTGTTATGAGCTAGAATTAAGTTGTCCCTAAGGTCTCTCTGCAAGTCCCTAGAAGTACGCCGGTTGAAAATTTTAAAAATGAATTTATGAGATGAAAAAAATTATTTCGCTAAATAAAATTTATGAGATGCATTATTTATTCATAAGATTAATAAATTTATTTTTACCAGATAATATTGATGAGATGAATTTTGTACATGCAAGAATTTAAACAGAAAAAGAGAAAAAAACGTGTGCACAAGTCAAGATTTATGTCTCACCAGCGCCACCAATCGGGGACTGACACGTGTCACTGCTTGGATCACCCTATGTGGTTATCTGCGGCATCCATCACGAATAAATAAGCGCCTGACACGTGGCTTGTTGTGATGAGCCAAGCGCTTGGAGACTGGATACCAATACACGCATAATGATACTGGCCAACGGAATTCTGACAAGTGGCAATTTAAATTGCAAATTTTCGAAGGCGGATTTTTTTGTGTAGTACGTCGTCATTTTTAACTTATCTTATCAAATTACAGATTGACCTTTTGAGGAATGTTTTGGACTAGGGACTACTATAAATAAGGGTCTTAAGGACTCAGTTTAACAAATTAATGTTTTACAAAAATTTTGATTTTTGAGAGAAATTAAAACGAGGAATTCCTTTATGAAATTCTTCATAGTAAACATTTTTGGATCCCACACTCCAAGTGTCGAGGGGTCATTATGGAGCAAAGATCTTGTGGTCACGATTCCTTTGGGGAGATAATTGCAATCTACAATCTAGGTATTTCTTATTCTTTTTTTTTAAGCTTTCCTTTAATTTTCGCACTTTTATTTATTCTTTTAATTTCTCATTTATTATGATTAGATATTCTATATTCGTTATGTATGTATTAGAATAACGGTCCTTTAGATATGAAACTAAAAAACTTTAAAAAAATTTTTGCTGTGCTTGATCTAGCCAGTTCAGGATAAATTAAATTTCATAATTTGAATTTTCCTAACAATTGGTATTAGAGCCACCTCTAATTATATTCATAGTAAGCATAAGGTTACTATTAAGCATAGTAAGACGTCATAAATAGAATCGCGAATTAGAGAAATTGAGAATCTCGTTAAGGGAAAGAATAACTAATTGCTTATATTAAAAGAGTTTAATAATTAGATTGTCGATTCATCTAAATTTAAATTATTTAAGTTGGGATGACTTTACTAAAATTATTGGGAATACATTTCTAAATAATCTTATAGGATTGCATATCCAAATCATTGAATAATTTAGTTATATACAACGTCGCTTCGAATATCTATTAAGATTACATGTTCGCTTAAGTTGAAATATTTATATTATCACAAATAATATCCAATGAGATTAGATATAAGATTAAGTTTAAAAAATTTAAATAAATTAATTATTAATTAGAATCAGATTTCAACAAGGACTATGTGATAATCAATTCTAAAATGTTTGGAAGTACAATTAATTACTCCAGCCTTATTACACCATAAGTAATTTTATTAAATATAGTTCGATAACAGGGTATTTATTAAAATTTGTTCACGTGTTTAATTTCATTTAAATGAGTTTAATATTATAAATGATGTTAATAGAGTTATAAATCCATTTAAATAACTTCATTAAATATTTCACTGTGTAGGAGAATGTTTCAAATTGATCTAATATGATTAGAAAATTCAATTGTTGAATTATTTGAACAAAACAATTCGCATAAGATGTGTATTGGATTAGATTACATAGGTTGGATAATTAAAGGAGTATAATACAATTAGAATTTTAATTAATAGTTGAATAAAAATTTGAATGAGATTTTGATATTGATTATGAGATAATCGAATAGAAAAGAAAGATCCACCATTTAAAATTTCAAGTGCGAGCGTGGTTCAGGAGTTGAATTCTCTCGGTCTTCATTGCCGATCTAATAGTATAGTGGATAGGAATTACACCTTGAGGAGGGCGTTTGTCAACGGAATACAAGGTTAGACTTCTTTGGGATAGATAAAGGTACGAGAAAAATAGATGTGACCGTATTGTTGTAGAGTATCTTGTCGATTTGTACCAATATCTAGGCAATGGTATACACTTAACTAGGGTAGTATGTTAGTCTCCTAGGGAGTATTGTGATGCTATCTTAGTGGCCATGGTAAAAACGGTGAGTTAAATATGTTTGGGAAACATTTTAATTGAGAATAGTTCTCACCTTACTTATAACTAGGTGCGACCCCGATGCCAGGGAATAACGAGTAGATTAGTTTGGTCATTATTGCAAACACAGAGAATAGTTAGGTGGATTCTGTCGTAGCCCGAAGAGGATGATTCAAATGTTTTAGCGGGAAAGTTGGTTGGTTGGTTGTAGCAGTTAGTTTGATCCATTTTGGCTGCTGATTTGAGTCGGTTGTCAGGTTAGTGATTGTCTAGATTCATGGTTTTAGCTTATGTCTTGTAAAGAGTATAAGCAATGATGTACTTGTGAGATTCATATTCATTCAATGAAAATACACCTCTTTGAGATTTCTGTATCTTCTCATCTCTTTTCACTTTTCTTCTCATCCAACTTCTATCTCACCTAGGTTATAGCAGAGATTATACTTGGACTATAACATTTGGTATCAGAGCCTTGCATTCTTGATTGATTGAATTTAGATTGAGTTCAATTCGATCGAATTGCAAGAGTTATAGCCTTGGTTGTGTTGAATTCTAGGTTTGAAGCTAAAATCTGGCTAGACACAGGCGATCTTATCATATGGCTGGTGGACCTACAACTCGTGCCAGTGCTGCTCAAATTACAGCTGCTAATGTAGCTGGAAAACCTCCTACATACACTGCAGCAGTTACTGGTGCTGATGGTGGAGTTAATAAGAGTGATCACTTCAATCAGATGATGGCTATGATGTAGAACATGATGAATACTATGCGTCAAGACATGGAGCAACGGTTTGAGAATCAGTCTCAACAATTTTCTCAGTGGTTATCGCAGCAGATGTCTAATTTCCAGCATAACATTGAGAGACAGCAACAACCTCCTGGTACAGGCATACTCCAGCCAGCTAGCCAGCAAGTTAGGCCTCTAGATCCAAGGCCAACACCTGCTAAAAGTAGTGAAGGCACTTCTAGTTCGAGGAGGAGCAATTTCAAACAGCCTAGGGTAGATTTGGAGCCTTTTGATGGTACACTGCCTTAATATTAGGTGAGAAAATGTGAAAGATACTTTTGTTTTTACAATATTGAAGAACATGAGAAGGTTGAACTAGCTGCAGTTTACTTACGTGGTGAGTTCAAGGTTTGGTATTACAGTTTGATGAGGAGTCAACCTGTAATATCGTGTACTGAATTTGCAAATGAAGTGTGTGATCGTTATGGTGATGAAGATGTGAGTGAGGTGGTGGATAATTTCAACAAAGTAACTCATGTTTCATTAGTGAAGGACTATATGACACGCTTTGAAGGATTGAGAGCCAGAATGCTCAGTGTGTATCCAGATGCACCTGAGGCATATTATGTCTCTAGTTTTGTGAGTGGATTCAAGCCTAAGATCAAGCATATGGTAAAGGCTTTCGAACCAGAAACACTATCTCAAGCTTATTCCAAAGCTAGGAAGGTGGAAAGTACTGTGATGAATTCTGCTGATACTTCCAAGGGAAAGGCTGTTGGGACTATCAATTCCTCATTTAGGCCTTTCCAAACTTCTAATAGAGGGAGTAGTAATGAAGAGAGAAAGCCTTAGAAGCTCAGCTACAACTGCAACCGGAGATATTTCTTTAGGCACAAGTGTAATCCTAAGTTCCTTATGGTAGCTTCTGGTGTTGAGCTGCTGAGGATAAGGAAACAAGTGTTGATATTGAGGCTATGGAGGGACAAGAAGGAGAGTCTGAGCAGGAAAATGGTGCAAAGATTTCAATGAAGGCTTTAACTAGTAATGGTGCTCGCAAAACCATCCGGATCAGAGGAAGAGTGGGACAAAAGGAATTGTTGATACTCATTATAGTGGTAGTACACATAGTTTCGTGGATCCTCAAGTGGTTAGAGCTATCGGACAGGTGTTGATTAAGACCAATCCTTTGTCTATCACTGTAGCTGATGGCAATTCCATCTTGACTCATACAAAGTGTAAGGGGTTCATCTGGAAGACGCAAGGGCATAAGTTTGAATATGACTTTAGAGTGTTGAGATTGGGCGCCTGTGACATGGTATTGGCGGTTGATTGCATAAGACTTTACAGCCCAATTCTCTTTAATTTTGCTCGGTTAGCCGTGCCTTTCGAAAGGAATGGAGAACGGATCCAATTGAAGGGCATTGTGAAGCAGGGACAACATCAGTTGATGGAAGGTAAAGGCCTACAGAAGTTGCTTAATAAAGGGACTTATCAGTGGGTGGGACAACTTTACTTCATCACATCTGTTGCTGAGGTGCCACGGGATGACTTTGATTTGGTTTTGGACTCTCTGTTACAAGAGTACATTGACATATTTGAGCAGCTTGTTGTGTTACCGCCGGAAAGAGTTTTAATCATGCTATTCCTTTAACAGAAGGATCCAATTCGGTAAACTTAAGGCCTTACAAGTATCCACAATCTCAGAAAAATGAGATAGAGAAGCAGGTGGAGGAGCCACTTTAGACCAAATTCATAAGACACCGCATAGTCCATTCACCTCTCCCGTGATCTTGGTAAAGAAGAAGGATGGATCCTCAAGAATGTGCATTGATTACCGGCAACTCAATGCAATGACGGTTAAATACAAGTTCCCTCTACCTATCATTGATGATCTTTTGGATGAACTTCATGACTCTTGGTACTACTCTAAGTTGGACTTGAGGCAAGGGAACTATCATATTTGAGCTCAAAAGCTGAACATCCCTGAGACAGCTTTTAGAACTCACCACAGTCACTATGAGTTTGTTGTGATGCCATTTGGACTATTCAATGCCCCTACTACATTCCAAGCTTTGGTGAACGTAGTATTCAAGCCTTACTTAAGGAAGTTTGTGCTAGTATTGTTTGAGGATATCCTAGTTCATAGCCACACACTGCAGGAGCACTTGACTGATTTTGAGAAGGTACTTCAATTCATGAGGCAGCACAAACTGTTTGCCAAGTTAACAAAGTGTACTTTTGCTAAGAATCAAGTGGAGTAGTTGGTTCATATTATTATTGGCAAGGGAGTTACAATCGATCCAAATAAGATCAAGGCCATGGAAGAATGGCCTGAGCCCAAATTAGATAAACAATTGAGAGGATTTGGGTTTAACTGGTTATTATCGAAGGTTCATTGCTGGATATGGATTGATAGCTCAACCCTTGATAGATTTGCTAAAGAAGGACTCCTTTCATTGGAATGATTTAGTGAGGGAAGCTTTCAATCAGCTCAAGAAGTCTATGGTTTCAGTCCCAGTCTTAGTGATGCCCAATTTTAATTTTCCCATTTGTATTGGAAACTGATGCAAGCAGTAGTGGAATTGGAGAAATTCTTTCACAAAATGGAAGGCCGTTGGCCTATCTCAGCCAAGCTTTGGGTCCCAAGAACTAGAGGCTGTCAATTTATGAAAAAGAATACATGGCAATTCTTCTAGCTGTGCAAAAGTGGAGGCATTACTTGGAAGGGCACTATTTTGTGATTAAAACGAATCATCAAATCCTCAAGTATATGCTTGAGCAACAAATCTCTACCAGAGTACAGAGGAAGGGGCTAATGAAGATGCTTGGATTGGATTACTTTATTGAATATAGAAAAGCGGCAGAAAATCCAGGGGCAGATGCTTTATCCGGGAGGCAAGAGGAGGAGATAGGGGAAGCTACCTGTGCTGCCGTGACCTTAGTGGTTCCCTTGTGGATGAATGAATTTTTTAAGTCCTATAAGAATGATGACCTCAGAAGTATGTTATTACCAGTTGTATTCAGCCTGAGAATGCAGAGAAGGATGAAGAGGTGAGTGTTAAGCAAGGCATTGTGCGAATTAAAGTAAAGATTTACATTGGCACTAGCATAGGTCTTAGAAGGAAGATCTTGGAAGCTTCTTATGATTCTCCTTGGGGAGGACATTCAGGCAGGGACGGTACTTACTTTAGGGTCAAACAGTACTTTTATTGGCCTGGTATGAAGAGGGAAGTGCAAGAGTATGTCCTGCAGTGTTAGGTTTGCCAGCAGATCAAGGTAGAACACACACCTTACAATGGATTGTTAAACCTTTAGCTATGCCAGGAGGGGCTTGGATCCATATTAGCATGGATTTCATGGAAGTATTGCCAAAATTCGAGGGTAATTCACAAAGTTTGGGCATTTCATTGCTCTCTACCATCCCATTTCAGCAGAGAAGTTAGCAGAAGGCTCTTCTTGGATCATGTTTATAAGTTGCATGGACTTCCTCAGTCAATCGTTTCTTGTCAAGATAGGTTGTTTACTAGTAACTTCTAGAGTGAATTGTTCTCATTACTGGGAACCAACTTGTCCTTGGGCTCCTCTTATCATCCCCAATATGAGGGGCAAACTGATAGGGTAAATCAGTGTATAGAACATTATCGGTGAGGATTGACTTTTTTGCATCCTAAGGGTTGGCATAGGTGGTTGACACTTACAATGTATTGGTACAATACTCACTTCTCATGCTTCCTTGGGTACTTATCCATTTAAAGCCCCATATGTGTATAATCCACCATCGCCTATGGTGTGTCAAGGACTAACTTCAAATGTGGATTCTATTAATGAACTTCTGCTTTAGAGGAAACAACTAGTTTAGCAGCTTAAAGATAATCTCCAGGTTGCACAAGCTCGAATGAAGTATTATGCTGACAAGGGGAGAGTTGACAGAAGTTTTGAAGTTGGAGATCTGGTGTACTTGATGTTGCAGCCCTACAGGCAGAATTTAGTAGCATTGCGTAAGAATGTTAAGTTGTGTGCTAGGTATTTTGGACATTACAAGGTCTTGGAGAAGATTGGTAGAGTGGCTTATAAGCTTGAGCTTCCTCCAAATAGTCTAGTGCATCATGTGCTCCATATTTCTCTACTCAAGAAACATGCGGCTAAAGGGGCAGTTTGTGCAGCTGCGCCATTACTAGCTTCAGCTCAGGGTCTAGTCCTGCAAGAACCAGTCGCTGTCCTTGGCAGAAGAGTTGTGCAGCAGCAAGGCATGGATGTGGATCAAGTCCTGATTTAGTGGGCTAATTTGGGGAAGGAGAATGCATCTTGGGAGAATTGGTGGTTCTTAAAGTCTTAATTCCCTTGCTTTCATTCTTAAGACAAGAATGAGTTCAAGGGGAGGGTAATGTCATAGCCCAAAGGTGATGATTCAAATGTTTTAGCAGGAAAGTTAGTTGGTTGGTTGTAGTGGTTAGTTTAGTCCATTTTGGCCGCTGATTTGAGTCGGTTGTTATGTCAGTAATTGTCTAGATTCATGGTTTGAGCTTATTTCTTATAAAGAGTATAAATAATGATGTACTTGTAAGATTCATATTCATTCATTGAAAATACCCATCTCTTTGAGATTTCTCTATCTTCCCATCTCTTTTCACTTCTCTTCTCATCTAACTTCTATCCCACCTAGGTTATAGCCAGATTATACTTGGACTATAATAGATTCCATACTTTGTTAGTTTGCTAAAAATTATTAAAAGATTCACTAGATTCAAAACATCAAATGGGAGCAAGCTTCTATAAATGAAATCTAATGGCCTCCATTACTGGTCTCGCAGTATAGTAGGTGGGCACTACTCTCCACGGAGGGCATTCATTTGCAGATTATATGGTTAGACCTCTTAAAGATAGACTGAAGTGCAGGAAAATGTGTATGGCCACGCCGTCGTGGACTAGTTCGTGGACTTTGGATGTCCAGGTAGTAGTGTACGCATAACTAGGGAACTACATTATCCTCCCCGAGGAGCTTTGTTGTATGACCTTAAAGGCTGAGGGAAGTGTGGTGTATTAAATATGTTTTGAAAGAGCTTACAAGAAAACATATTTATTGAGAAGTGCTCTCACCCTTCTGTTATCTCGATTCAACCCCTCCTAGGGGGAGTCTTGGGTAGTTTGGTTGGGTTGCCACGTCATACTTGTAAGTGGGGGATTGTTAACTCCATACCTTGACTATTTGCCAAAAGTAAGACAAATAGCCATGTATGCTATATGACTTGTCATGTAATTGCGATTTCAAACTGTTTGTTATATTTTGCATTGCAATCAATATTGATATACGTTATCTATCTATTATGTTTTGCTTATTGATATATAATATGTATTAGTATATGTGTAGAACTAGTGGATGCTCAGAATTCTCTAGTTTGCTGCTAGAATATCTACTAAGTTGAAAAGAATGTTTAGAACGCTAAACTAGACTAACGAGTTAGTCAGATGCAAGATTCGAACATTAGATGTCGAATTTGTTCTGGTATTAGATACTTGACTTGTCAACTATAGTAGAGATGATTAGATATTTTTAAAGAAGTGTTTGATTAGATAGATGGTAGCATGAGAACAGCTAATGAGAAAGATGATTGACAAACCATTGTATTAGGAAAGTTCAGTTCAAGAGCGTGTCCTATGATGGCAGCTAATTTAATTGAGCTGGAATTCTTGATGCAAATACTTATAGCCAATCTCAATAGAATATGATCCTGACTTGCTTATTAAGGTTTTTCAATCAATTTAGGCTATAAACATTGAGAAATAGAGATTACTCATTGAACTAATAAAGGTACAGTTTGAGAGGAAAGTTGTAATGAGAACAAAGGGAAGAGTCCGCTTAAAATAAGCATCGGTCTCAAGGAATTAGGAACCTTTAAAGGGTAAAATAAAGCATAAATCACAATAGGTTGTCTCTTTTGCAAAGGTTTTGGACATATGTACTTAAAACGAATTGCCCAGGTACTTAGCTAGTATTATTACCAAGACTGGAAAGCCAACACAACAAGGTATTTGATATCATGTTTCTTGTAGTTGTGGTTGGTAGGTAGTTCACTCGTGTCCTGTTGAGTGGGCTTTTAGTAAGGGTACTAAGAGATAGTAGTGTAAGTTGAGGAATGTAGTTTTCATTTTGAATAACTATCTTAATATACAAGTTCATTTATAAATTTGATTTCTATTTTCTATCGATTTTAAAATAGTTTTTCAGTTATTTTTCAAAAAAATAGACTCATATTTATGTAAATAAAGTGTTTATTTAAATAGGTACGTTAGTAGACAGGTAATGAAATTTCATTCAAATTATGTTAATGGTAATTTATTCATCTAATAAGAGCTAGGCTTTGTAACCATATTAAAGAAGAATTTCATGAAGCCCATAGAGCTTTTAAGTGGCACTTGATCTTAGGTCACACTAAGCTAATATTAGTCAAAACCGGTTTTGATTCATCTTAGGAGATCACTAAATTCTAAAATGATAATTAGTATGCGAATCATGTTCGAATGAATGGTGAGAGTAAAGGCAATACAACCACTAAGCTGCTAGAACTTGTTCATGAAATGTCTATGGATTGGTGAAAGTTCAAGCAAGTGGGAGCTATGAAAATTTCACAAACTTTTATGAATGACTATTCAATAAGTTGATATATGGATATACCTATGAAGACTAAAGTCTGAATCCTGTGAAAAGTTCAAAGAGTTAAAGGCTAAAAATGGGATCAATTACTTAATTATATCAAGTCAGGTGATTTCAGGAGAATTCTTAATTTTCCTTAGTGCAAAGTGCTTTAGAAAGAATGAATAATGTGTTATTGAATATATATTATAAGGTTTACTATGTAAGAGTTTTAGGAGTAACCCTAATAGTACAACAGATAACTTGTGTTAGATAAGTTGATAGTATGATATACTGTGTCTAAATAACATAATACGACTTATAGTTTAGAAGATGTATTAGATATATCTTCAACCATGTTAATGTCACAATATGTACATGAGAGCTTTGGTGTAGTGGGAGGATGGTCAGGGCCACCTGATGGATTCATGTCTTCAGCCATACCGGTCAAGCATGATAATGAATCTGATCTTGTAAACTACATTGAAACTCTTAAGAATATATTGATGCAGACCAATGGGTTAGGTTAATGAAATTTAAGTTGGAATAAATGTATTCTGACTAAATCTAGGATCTTGTAGAGGCAATGAATGACATTAAGTCCATTAGATTAAATCTGAATGGATCTGTAAGAATATAGAGTTGAGTGGATGAGAAGGTTGGAAGCATCAAACCTAGATTAATGCAATAGGTTGATGCCCTATAGGAAGGAATTGTCTTTGATGAGACCTTCTAGCCAGATCCTATGCTTAAGTTCATAAGGATGCTCTAGTTCATTATACATTATTGTCATGAGATATGGAAATGGAGATCATGATGACCTTTTTTTCTAAACGAAAATCTTAAAAAGCTTATGCATATGATACAACTAGACAAGTTTGTTTCCAAGAATCAGGAGTATATAGTATGCGAAGTGAAGAAGTCTATTTATAGATTTAGATAAGCATCTTGTTCATTAAATAGTAGATTCGATTACACCTATCAAGTCCTAGTGATTTGAATCAATGGTTAGTGAACCATCAGTATACGAGGGACATGACTACAAAGTAGTGACTTTCAAAGTGTTGTATATAGATAGCATTCTACTAATTCAGAATGGTGTAGAATTATTATGAGCTGTCATGATTTATTTGTCCAATATTTTAAAATGAAAGACCTAAGATAATCACACTATGTTCTTAGGATCAAGCTTTAGCAAGATTCAAAGAAACGATGTTGAGTTTGTAATGGGTCAACTATTTTAAAAGGGAGCTTCAATATTTGACCTCAAAAATCCATGTTTACTCCTATATTTGTAGTCATTAGATTGTGAAGAGTAAAGTAGCCTTGTATTTCTTCACCATGGAAGTCGAGTACTTGAAAACTATGAAGTTGTTAAGCAGATTACTTGACTCAGAAGGTTCATTATAGACAAAAGCATATGAGCAAAAGAATGGGGCAGTGAAAGGTCAGTATTGATAAAGTTTATAGTCAATGAGTTGGCAGATCCCTACAGGATAGTTATGCAATGCAAGGCTAATTAGATTTAGGACAAGTGGGAGATTGTTGGAATAAGTGTCCTGAAAAACATAATTAGTTAGTTTTAAAAGTTAATTAAATGAAATTGTTTTATTTATTTATTGTCTGATTATATTTTAAGAGTCAAATGCACATGTGATTGTTCTCTAAAACGCACCATGAGATAGACGCAGTCCAAAATGACATATGCCAAGTTTGGTTTAAGTGGTCAATGAGATTGAGCCACGAATAGGCTTAAATCAAATGTGTGATATGTTGTCAAAGTATATGTTCTTAGTGGATGATGAGTTTAAACAACTTGCCTGATGAGACTATAATGTGATACTTTATATGACTAGTCTTTGTCATGTGGATAGGGATCCAAAAGTATTATATTGGTGCTGTCTGTATGATACACTAAATAGGACCACCTAAATTATTTGTTTCTTTATTGCTATCTGAAATAATTAATTCTATATGACGATAACTCTAAATCCAGAAAATAGTATGAAATTGTGCATGTATTGTTCGTTGCATTGATGTGCTAAAAGGATTAGCCAATACACGTGACAAAAACCTTACTTGCGTTGGGTAACGGCATGAGGTTTAGCAAGAACAAGTGTTTACATGAAATCTATTAGCCTCTTACAAGATAAAGATATCCTCATAATTGATTTGTAAGCATACGATTAGATTTGAGAATCTTTGGTCAAAGTATTCTATATACTTGACATTTTGAATTAGTACATAAATTGTTTTTTTTTTTTTTTTTTTTTTGTATTGGTGAATTGTTTGAGAAGAGAGAGTTGGGAACTACGATGAAAGATGAGAAAAATAACAATAGTAGTTAAAGTTACTTTTTCTCGTGAATCTAATAGAGGAATTGATTGTCATAAGAAAAGTTACTTGGGAATCATTGGATAATAATATTTTATTCCAGAGTGCAACAATATTTATTTAATAGAATTAAATATTATCCAATAGTAATCAATTTTATCAAAGTGGTGATAATTAGATTTGACCCATTTGGAGATAAAAATAAGTCGTCGCTGAGAGCTTCTAGAAGTATACTGGTTCAAAATATTTAAAATAAATTCATGCGATTAATAAATTTATTTTGCTAAAAAAAAATTAATGAGATGAATTATTTATTCCTGAGATGAATAAATTTATTTTTACCATATAATATTCATTAGATAAATTTTATACATGCGAAAATTTGAATAAATACAAGGAAAAACATGTACATCGGTCAAGATCCGCATCTCGCCAATGCCACCAATCAGGAAGCAACATGTGTCGCTGGTTGGATCAACCTGAAGTGTATGCCGCGGACAAATAAGCCACTGCACGCGGCGTGTTGTGATGCATCTAGGGCTAGGAGGCCGAATATCGATCCGCGCACAATGTTCCTAGCCAATGGATATCTGACACGTGGCAGTTAGAGTTGTAAACTTTCTAGGCAATTTTGCTGTGTAGGACGACGTCATTTTTAATTTATTGTACCAAATCCCACATCAGCCTTTCGAAGAATTTTCTGTTCATAAGACAACTATATTAGGGGTGTTACGAACTTAGTTTGGCAATCTAATTTTTTCCAAAAATTTTGATTTTTTGGAAAAAATTAAAAGGGGGATTTTCTTTATGAAATTCTTCCCAGTAAATAATTTTGGAGCCCATACTCCGGGTGTCAAATGGTCGTTACAGAGAAGATCTTGCAGTCTCGATGATTCCTGTTGTCGATAATTGTGGTCTATGATCCAGTTATTCCTTATTCTTTTCTTTTAAGCTTTCCTTTAATTTTTTCACTTCTATTTATGCTTTCAATTTTGTTTATTATGTTTAGATATTTTATATTTGTTATATATATATTAGAATAGAGGTCCTTTAGATTTAAATCCAAAGAACTTTAAAATTTTTTCCATTGTGTCAAATCTAGCCAATTTAGGAAACATTTAGCTTCGGAAACTAAATTTTCCCAATAGGAATGGTTGTTGCCTGACATATATAGGGCAATAACCCCTTTGTTTATTTTGGTAATTCGTTTGTATGGCCATGAAGTACGTTTCAACAGATCTTTGGTTATGTGAAATGCTTGCTGACACACCTACAATGACAAGCTGTTAGACCATTCTTGCCTGATTCATTCCCAAGTTTTGATCTTGACAACGAGGGAGCTTAACTTACCCGCTAGTCTCATATGTGGAAGGAGGTCTAGGAGAAAGGACTTTTTCCCTAAGATTGGGAACATATCCCTGTGCACCTATTCCAAGGCTCTGGCCAGGCCTCGAGGAAACCTCTCTAGTATGGGAAGGGTATGAACGGTCATGCCCCCTGTCTCAAAGATAGATGTTGTTTGAAAATTGGCATTGACATCCCTCGAGGCCAAAGAATGTCCCTGGATAGAAGGGCCTGTAACCCCAAAGGAGCATTAGCACCGCTAAAGCAAAAATCTAAGTGGGCTACACATGGGTTAGCCACAGTTCGTTTTCCCACAGCCACTGGCATTTGTGATCTTGAAGGGACATCACGAGGGTACACAACTAGAACTTAAAGAGGAGGAATAGGCCTGAGTTGCCTGATGTCCTCTCTAACAGCTTGGGCTAAATAATTATGAGTTTGAGTTTGCCTGACTAAGGCTTGACTTTAACTACTGTCTGCCATCCCACGTCCATAGTTATAAGGGTAGTAGCAGAAGATAGGGTTGAGTTCTTTGAGTTTCAGGTACGAATTCACTGATATTTTTAGGCCTAGAACCCTTGACTTATAATAACTCAAATGAGTTAGGCTCTGACAAGATTAAGAAGGAGTAACCTGTGTCTGGATTACTGGACAAAGACTAACACAATCATTGTTAATCCTTGGCTGTCAAAGCCCTTAAACAATAATGCATACCTAAGTTAATCTAACTTATTAAGCAATGACAATAGTGTTAAGAACAATGCAATCAAGGTCAAGATTTAGCCATTTAAGCCTTAAACTAAGGCCTCAATTATCAACTCATCGATTATGGGAACTGATTAGAGAGTTTGTACCTGAAACCTGAAAACTGTATTACTTTATTGAAGGCAAGTACATAAATGATCTATGCTACGCTATGCTAGGCTGAGTTATGCTACCCATAGGTAAAAAGCACAAGTGTATTGTAAAGTAACTTGAAGAAGTTTGCATGAGTGGTGCTGGGATCTTTACAGCTACCATAGTGGCTCTTATTTATAGAAAATAGAAATAACTGCGGCATCCTATTTCTATGGCTTTTTCTTCCCACATTGGCCTCAAAGCTCTTTCGGCACGCTGAATGGGAAGTGAACATGTCTTGAATTGGTGCACTCAAGCGTCTTTCTGGAAGCCCACATCTGCTTTTTCTGCTGGAGTTTTTTTTAGACGCCCCACGTTCTGTTTGATAGGCCTAAGGCTTACATATTTAAAAGTATGCTCCAAGTAATTACCTAATGCTACAAAACCACTTGTCTTACAGCCTTCTAGGAAGTCCCTTGAGCTTGAGCTCTTTTTGCCCCCTTAACCAGCTGGTACACTTAAAAAGGTTTTACACTCCGCAAGTTGGGCTCGAGGTGCTATTACATTAGCATCTAAAGGCCTTACCATCCTCGAGGATGGAAAACTTGACACTCACGTGGCGCTTTACCCCGAAACGGTGTTGTCCTAATTCTCTCTAGTTTGGAGTGTAAACACACACATTAAATGGAAGGGCCCAGTCTCTGTTGCATCGTGTTTGGATGTTCTATCGGCCCAAAGGCTATCGAGCAGCAATTCATGCCACTTCCTGAGATTGTCCTCAATCATCGAGCAGCAATTTATGCCACTTCCTAAGATTATCCTAAATCATCTTTTTAATATTGGCCTTTATAATCTTGTTAGTAGACTCAGCCTGGCCATTTGCTTGAGCATAGTAAAGGGTTGAGTTCAATACATCAATTTCAAAATCTTGGTAAACTCCTTAACCTCAGCTTTAATAAAAACTTCAACTTGATCCATAGTTATAGTTTTTTGGGATTCCAAACCTACTACGATATATTCCTTAATAAAATCAACCACATCTTGGAGACTGATACTTCTATATGGTTTGGCCTCCACCCATTTCGTAATAGTCCATGGCCAGAGGAATGTGGGAGTGCTACTTGCTAGAAGGAGGATTGATTTTCCCCAGTGATATCCATTGACAATCCTCGGGAAGGCCATGGCTTAACAATAGCATGCATCTTACTAGTAGGAACTCTTGGTACATGACCATGTCTTTAGCATGCTCTGCTTCCTTTGGCATACTTGATACAATCATCCATCATTGATGTCCAATAGTAGCCACAATGTTTGATGAGCCAACACATCTTATTACACGGATGGGATCCAAAGATGCCCTCATGGGACGCAACCATCACTACCATTGCTTCATCTAAATCTAGACACTTAAGAAGCAATTCGATAGCATCCTTTTTGTATAGCTCTCCAGATTCATCATCAAGATGATACCTTTGAGCTTTCATTTTCATTTTACTGTCTTTGGCATTGTCAAGAGTGTTCCTGGAGTAATCCATTAAGGGCTTCCTCCAGTCCTCACATTGAATTATTACATATTGTTGTGCCTAAGCAAACCAAGTGTTCCCTTGTAATTGTCTTGCTTTTATAACTGAAAGTTTCAGTGAACTTGAGGTCATGGTCTAAGACCTTTATCTTGATGATCGTAGTCTCATCACACCATGTCCTTGGAAATTTTTACCCAAACGCTAATTGGGCCAAACCATTGGTTGCCTTATTTTGTTCTTGAGGTATGTGTTCAAACTAGGCACCATCAAACTTACTAAAGAGCTCTTGCACCATTGAGATGTAAGGTGTCACTCAAACACTGAAATTCCCCTCTTACTTGGCCGATGACCAACTGCAAATCCCCTTTCACCATTACTTTAGGGACTTGCATCTCTAGGAGAGTTTGCAAGCCCATAATTAATGCCTCATCCTCATACATGTTATTGGAACACTTGCCTACTAAGGTGACAGCATGATTTGTGATGATCCTAGTAGGAGATTCAATCACAATCCCTACTCCATCGCCTGATTTTGGACCTTGAACCATTAAAATATAGTTTCCAAAGGACCACCTTAATCACCAAGAGCTAATTTGGCTCATAGCCTATGTGAATTTGAATGTTTGGATGGTCAAATAAAAATTTTGCCAGAGCTTGGCCCTTTACTAACCTTTATGACACATAGATTAATTCAAAATAAAGTAGAGCGACACTCCACTTGTTTAATCTTCCTCTCACTAAAAGTCTATCCAGCATGTACTTATGGACATCGGTTTGAGCAAACACATATATGGTAAATGGCAAGAAGAAATGTGCCAACTTTGTAGGTGCGTAAAATGAAGATAGGCACAATTTCTCAATGGAAGAATATCTTATTTCGCATTCATTCAAACAATAGCCTACGTATAACACAGCTTGTTCATACACCTGCTCATTTTCTTGTATAAGCAGACAACCAATTGGCTCGTTAGAAGTAGAGGCATAAATTTTCAATGGTTTGCTTTGCTTAGGTGGAACAAACACTAGTGGCTTGATCAAGCTACTTAATGTCCTATTGAGACTTGAGCCTTAGTAGTGGAGAGAAGACTTTTGTGTTTCCTAGGACATATGAAATAAAACGTTTTAGTATGTTAACCTGCCCTAAGAAGCGTTGAACCTCTTTTTTACTCCAAGACGACTTGGCCTCTTGAATGGCCTTAGGTTTCTTCATATAAACCTCAATTTCCCTTGGGTGCACCAAGAGCCCAAGAAAGTTCCCAGCATGTACTCTAAAGGCACATTTTGGGTCATTTTGAGGTTGTGGTTCCTCATTCGAAGGAACGCTCCTCTCCAATCCTGTAAGTGTTTAACTTGAATTTGGCCACAATGTCATCTATTAAGACTTCTATTGTCTTGCCAATGAGGTTATGAAAGATCATGTTCAAGGCTCTTTAGTAGGTGGCACCAGCATTCTTTAAACCAAATGGCATAACCACCCACCCAAATGTCCCTATTGACCCAGGACACCTAAATGCAGCTTTGTGGGTATCCTCCGAAGTGATCATGACTTGGTAATACCCACAATAACCATCTATAAAAGATAGTACCACGTTCCTTGAGGTTAAATCAATGAGAACATCAGTTGTAGGCATAGGATATTCATCTTTCACGGTGGCTACATTCTGATCTCTGAAATTGATAGAGTTCTAGTTTTTCCATTCTTTGTAATGACAGGAAAAATATCTGTCAACCACTTAACGTGCCTAGCTATCTTGATAAATTTGGCCAGGCATTCTTCTCGGGGCCAGAATTATGCGCTTCGAGTTGCTTGATAGGAAGCCTATGCTTAACAACTTTTCTATCTAGGCCAAGCATCCCCGTGATGGTCCCATGCAAAGTAGCCATTGCATTCGAGGAGCAAGGTCACATACTGCTTCCTTTCCTCTTCAGAAAGCAGAGTACTGACATAAGTAAGCCTTAGGTCTTCTACAGAACCCAAGTTAATCCCAGGGAGGGGTTCTTGGACTTCAGCCCTTAAAATCCTCCATTTTAGCTGGTGCTACTCTTAGGTCAGACCACCCTAGCTCTATTTCTAGCATTACCTAGACTTAGAAGCCATTCGCAGATACAAATGGCCGCTCTGCCCATAGTCAATCTTTAGCATGCCAAGCAATTAACTTTGCAACAACTAAGGGGATGGCCCGTTGGAGCTTTAATGGGAAGTCTTGGCTTCCCTCCATAAGGTCTCTTACATGCCTTGAAGGTGCCCTTGATCAAGAAGGGCTCTCGTGCATCCCCAGAAGTTCGAATCATCTAACTGCACATCTGCTCGATAAACCTTAACTTCAATTAGCGGGCTCTCAAGGATGGCTATATGTTCCTTACGTTGGGGAGTTTGAGGAACGGTCCTCTTCACATCTAACAGTCCCGTAACATGTTCATAAAACTTTGCCTCAACATAGATGGAGCAATCCATTAATGGCTTTTCATCTTCCATAACCACATTTATCATGCATCTAGAAGATTACAGCTAGTTATGTGAAGAAGGGATACAATAGTTGGCATGAAACCAATCTCTCCCAAGCAAAGGAATTTTAGCTTAAGGGAGTATCCACAATAAAGAAGGTTGTCAGCTTACTCAAGTTGACAACAATTAATTCAATCGGGATGGCCCCTTCAGACTTAGTAGTGGCCCCTGAAAAGCCGCAGATTGCCACATATGAAGTTATCAAGTCATCCCGAGATTTACCAATAACCCCCGTCATGTAGGAAGGCAATATATTGATGGCTGCGCCATTATCCACCAAGATGCCATCAAATTTAACGTTGATGTATAAAAGCTTAATGTGTTTGTTGGCGGCAGTAGGTCCATGAAACATCATCTTCATTACGTCAGGAAGGTCATTAGTTGACTCACTAATCGGGGTTCTAATTTAAAAGACAAAGGATCAGATTTACCTTTAGGGCTTGCCACTTAAACCACTAGCTCCAACTGGGCATCAACGTCTGATTCTACTACATCCCCTTTGAGCCTCCTTTATGTCCCTGTTTCCATGTACTCAAAGGAAAGGAGCAAGGCAGCTTCGGCATTAGCTTGTTCGAGGAGTGACCAAAACTACATTTAGATTTCTTGTTTTGTTTCTTTTTAGGACTGCCATCAATTAGCATGTCTTGATCTTGAGGTTGATCTCTTGGTTCAACCTCTGGGGTATGAGACTCTTCCATTAGTTTGGGGAAGTCTTCTTCATGAAAGTCATTCTCTGTGTTTGACCATGTTGGATTAACATGGTTTAGATGTTCCATTGAGTTGATATTGAGGGGGCTGTACTCCTCCTCGCCATCAGATGTTCTTCAAGCCCATGAATTCTTGGTAAGAGGGCTCCACCAAGATTCTTTTCGCTTATAAGGCGATAAACTAGCCCATCTCTCTAGCTTCCTATGTGGCTTGCCTTTAACATTGGTGGCCAAAGATCCTTATTAACCTTTTGGATTTTTAAGATCCACAGACTCAATATACTTGCCCTTGTAAGCTCTATGCTCTTCATCAGAGAGCTTGGCCAAGCAAGTAGCAAGTAAAGCTCAACGTTGTGCTGCTTTCTTTCGAAGTAGCCCCCTTTTTGAGTTCATGTAAGGTTTGAAAGAACATCTTTTTTCTTAAGCTGATTCTCCTCCAAACATTAACAAGACGAACCCCTGAAGGCTTTTGTCATTATTGCCGTGGTTCCTAATAGGTGTCCCCATTGATCAGGTGATATATTGGATTCCTTTTTGGATGTTTGTCCTCATGATTATTTGAGCCTTTGAAGTGAGACCACGAGCAGGTCCAACAACGGGGCTTTCATAGAAAGAGCTAGCTTTTTCTTTGAATATAGGTCTAGCTTTTTCATTTCAAACACTAGCTTGTGACCATCGCCTCTACATAGGTCATGAGTAAGGTACATAAACCATCTCAATGCCACTTTTTTAGTAGCAAAGATGGTCTCCCAGTAGTCACCTATGGATATTTCCCTATTTGACTCTTCTGCTCTTGAGAGAAAATTGGTCCCTTTTTCCAATTACTTTTTTCGGAACCTCTAGAAGGTGGCACAATTGTGTGTTGAATGTTTCATAGTAATGTGCCACTTGCATCACTCACTTGTCAATTCTAATGAGGTCTTGGGAAACCTAAGTGCCCCTCGCTCAAGCAGTCTGCCAAACAAAGCGCTGTCCACTTCTAAACTTCCTTCATTGCTATTCCTGTAAATAGATTCACCATTAGTTTGGCTCTCGTGCATATTTCGAGGTTTTATTGCGTCTATTACATTCAATTAGACAGGACTAGGGAAGGGGTTGTTATCAACATCCATCTGTCATTTCTCCAGGGAAGATTAATTCCCTAGCCTCAATGGCATCTTGAACTACGTTTCTAAAGATTATGCAGTTCTAGTTTAAGTGAGTAACGAATTATGCCATTTGCAGTACACCTTCCTCTTTAGTGTATTGTGGTCAATCTTTAGCTTACTATTTACCTCAAGCCAATCGAACATAATATCAACTCTAAAGAGGTCAAATGAGTACTTCCTTAAGTCTTGGGTTTGGCATGACTTCCTGGCTTTAATATCCTTCTTTACTATCTTCAGGAAGAGCCACTGTGCATTTCAACATGGTCCTTTTAAACTAGTTAACATAATCTTCTACCGATTCACCTGGCTTTTGTCTCATTCAAGCCAAGTCTAACATAGAGGCTCCTCGTTCCATCCTTCGAAATTGGGCCTAGAATTGCTTGGCCATGCCTTCCCAACTGTAAATGGAATTAGGTGGTAAGCTAATGTACCACAAGAACGTAGTCCCTATCAGAGAACTAGGGAATGACGTAAGTTTTAGATATGGGTTGCCAGCTGCTTCTCTGCACTAGGAGTTAATCTTTTCCAAATGCTCAAGAGTGGAAACACGTCCTTCTCCTAAGACAAGGGTAAACTCCGGGATTTTGTATCCTCAAGGAAGAGAGTAATCCCTGTCAAAGTAGTGAAGTAATGGTTTTGCTATACAAGAGTATGTTAACTGTTTTGAGGCCTGGCTCATACATTTGCTCGATAAGGGTAGCCAATTGGTCTTGGAGTGGTAAGTTTGGCACATGGTCATGCACCTGCCATTGGCCCCTAATTGGTTAAGGATCTCGAGGAGGATTAGCATGATATCCCTGAGCTCCCATTACAATCAGATGTGGGAATGATTGTTGGCCCAGATATGTAGGGTAGTAAATCCCATAATCATTTTGGCCATTTCTTTGATTTGCCGCAAATTTTGTTCCAACAGATCCTTAGGCATTTGGCATGCCAAAGGGCACACCTACATTAGCTGGCTCTTGGGCCATTCTTCACTGATCCATCCCTAAGGTTTGATCTTGAGGACGTAGGAAGTTAACTTGCCTCCTAGCCTCATATGTGGAAAGAGGCCTTAAAAAAAAGGGGCATGGTCCCCAGCGCTTGGCACTTGTCCCTACAAACCTACACCAAGGCTTTGGTGAGGCCTCGAGGAAACCTCTCTAGCATGAGGAGGGTATGAACGATTATGCCCCACTCCCCCCCCCTCCCGCCCTCTTTCTTCTCAAGAACAGGTGTGGCTTGAACATTAGCGTTGAGGTCCCTAAAGGCGAAAGAGTGTCCTTAGTTTAATGGGCCAGCAGCCCTGAAGGTCACGTAGTCACCTCTATGGCCTGAACCCAAATGGCCTGAAAGAATTCGTTATGAGTCTCAGCTTGTCTGACTAAGATAGGCTTGACTTCCACTACTGTCTAACTTGCCACATCCTCAACTATTAGGGCAGTGGTGTAAGACGGGGTTGAGTTCATCTCAACTATGACTCTGTCAGTTTCTTTGTAAAGCCTTTCATTCATTGAGGTCCCAATGTCACCAATAATAGCTCTCATTACGATCGAGTTTCCACGCAAAGCCGCTAGAGTATGTTCTATCTCAGCCCGTTGTTTTTTATTGGCCTCTTTCATCGGTTGCTCATCCTTTGAGCATGGCCATGGAACGCTTGCCAGAATAGCCATCAAGCCTAATACGCTCATCTTCTGAGATGTCTTCATCACCTCCACTTTCATTACCGCGGTTGTGACTTGTTTTATCCTCTCATGACGTAGGACTTCTCTTTAAGCGGTGCTCAAGTGGAGACCTAATTAAGGCTAAGCCCTTAGGTTCCTAATGCTCAAGAGCACTAGATCTCCTTATTCTAACCATTAGTGAATGGTCTAGAACTATAGCTTGATAATCAATGATGGGATTAAAGGCAATTACGCCTTGTATTAAGCCTCCCAATGGTCGCAGAAGGCGTGCTTGCTCTTGTTGTTTGTTAGGTGTGTGAATGTCGTCAACAAAATGCAAATAACAAACATGCAAAAAGGGACTCAACGCTATGAGGAAGCGAGTCTGAATTCTGGACTACACATGTTTGACCTCAATCACTTACCTTTTCAAAGAAAAGGGATTGTGCTATAACTGAATTCGACTACGGTTTAAAATTAACATGTCGATTCTACTTATGCTCTAATTAGGGAGACTTTTATATTTTTGTGAATTTTTTTGTATATTTATTTAACAGAAAAGTAAAAAGATATGGCAGTTACAGTGACAAAGCAGGGTCCACAAACACCTTTCCACATACACTTAGAAGTTAGGAACTAGGGAGAAGACAAACTCAATAGCTCAGCAGTCCACTTATAAGTTCAAATCAATCAGATTTTTAGGCCTGGCACCATTGACTTATAATAACTTGAATGAGTTAAAGTCTGACTAGAATAAAATGGAGCGCACCGTATTTAGGTTATAAGATGAGGACCAATGTAGTCAAGGTCATGGTTTAGTCATTAAAGCCCTTAAACAATAGCACAAACCTAAGTTCACCTAACTTATTAAGCAGTGATACAAGTGTTAAGACCAACGTATTTAAGGTCATGGCCTAGTCGTCAAAGCCTTAAACCAATGCATCAATTCTCAACTCATCGATTGTGTGAACATATTAAGTTAGAAAGTTCCATAGCTAAAACCTGAAAAACTGTATTTCCTTAAAGAAAGCAAGCATAACAAAGATCTAAGTTACGCTACACTGTGCTATGCTAGTCTAAGTTACACTACTCCTATGAAAAAGCTTAAGTGTGCTATAAAGAAACTTGAAGAAGTTTGAACGGGTGGTGCTGAACACTTTAGAACTATAGTAGTGTCTCCTATTTATAGAAAATGGAAATAACAGTTGTGTCATAATTCCCTAGCATTTTCTTCCCACGTTTACCTCAAAGGCCTTTGGCACGCTAAACATGCTAGGAACATGCCCTGAATTTGTGTACTCGAGGATCTTTCTAGAAGCCCCACTTTGTGTAAGACGGGCTTGAGGCTCACGTATCTTGAATTGCGCTCCAAGTAACTACCTCGAGCTTCAAAACAAATGTTATGATTCAATATCAATCTTGAATCATAACCTAGGATAAGAAAGAAATTGAGATGAGAAGTAGAAGAAAGAGATGAAAATCAGAGAGAATTAGGGTTTGAGAGGAAGGAATCAAGTTTTATCATTCAATGAATCTTATTTACAAGAGAATTAAGCTATTTATACTACTTCTAGATCACTCACAATACAAAGCACTTGGACAACTACTTAACCTAATTAAGAGCATAGCTGCCAAACTTGACCAACTAATTGACTTATTTACTTCTAACCTCCACAACCACCCTTCCCACCTAATTCTATTTAAAACTAAAATAGCACAATACAACTTCAAACATGAAAACAGAACTTGAGACTCAAAATATAGCCCTGCTTCAGACAAGAACATCCCTAATTTAGCCACAATAATGACAATACCCTCTCCTCAAGAACATTCTTGCCTCAAGAATAGAAAGAAGGAAACTGGGATTTATGGAATTTCCAATCCTCCCAAGTAGCATTCCCCTTTCCCAAGTTGGCCCATTGTATAAGAACTTCCTTAGCTTGTACTCCTTGCTGCTGCACCATGCAAGAGTTTAAAATTTCTTGTGGTTCTTGCACAATCAGGCCCTGTACTGAAGCCTGTGGAGGAGCCGCATAACTGGTCGCTCTTGCTGCTACATGCTTTTTTAGCAGTGATACGTGGAACACAAGATAAACATATGAGTCAGGAGGTAATTCCAGCTTGTAAGCAACTCGTCCCTATTTCTCCAGCACCCTTTATGGTCCAAAGTAACGAGCAAATAGCTTGATATTCTTGAGCACTGCCGCTGAAGATTGCTTATAAAGCAGCAACTTTAAAAAAACAAAATCACTAGCCGCAAAAGATTTGTAAGTTCTTTTCTTATTTGCAAAATATTTCATTCTAGATCAAGCTACTTGCAAGTTGTCTTTGAGTTGTTGCACCAGTTGTTTCCTTTGCACAGAGATCGTTAGCCTCGGTTATATTTGAAGATGCTCCTTGTAAACCAAGAGCAGAAGGTGGATCATAACCATAGAAAGCCTAGAAGGGTCTTGTTCCTAAGGGTGAATGAGGATGCGTATTGTACCCAAATTTAGCCAATGACTTTCATTTATGCCAGTTCTTGGGATGAGAAAACATCATACCCCTCAAATATTGTTCCAGACATTGGTTCACCTTCTCTATTTGTCCATTCATTTGTGGATGGTAAGAAGAGCTCAATGCCAAAGAAGAATGAGCGGATAACTAGAACAAACTGATATACTATGATACCAATTTGTTAGGGAAATCTTGATGCGGAAGCGTAAACCCTAAACACTTGATTCGATTCAAATAATATAACTCATACAAACGAGAAGTAAACAAATATATGGAGAAAGAAAGAACAAACACGAACACACAATATTTACGTGGAAACCCCTCTACAATCAAGAGGAGAGAAAACCACGGGCGGAGATGGAGATTCTTTACTGATACTGAATGGAAGAATTACAACGACACTTCCTCTGAACGAGATCTATGAAGGAATTACAATCACTTTCTCTAAACTCTCGTAGCACTTGAATATCTTGGAGGAATTACAAAATCACCTCTTTTACTTAATGGTGGCACCTCACGCTGTTGATTGGATACCTTGACGTAAACCCTACGTCCTAATTTATAGGCGTAGGTCTGGAAGGTGCCGATCGATCGGAATCGGCCGATCGATCGGCCCTCTTAAGACCCAAAAATAACGAAAATTTCCTTAAATCACCCGATAAATAGTGCTTCCCTCCCGATCCATCGGTGACCCTACGGCAACCCCATAAAACTAAAACAAGTAATTTGAGACATAATCCTAACAAAGAACCAAGCAACAAGAACAGTACATGCCAAAAGTTGCTTGTAAACAATCTGTCCCTATCTAAAATGATAGATTGGGGTGAACCATGAAGCTTATAAATATGATCCAAGAATACCTTCGCAAGTTTCTTAGCTGTAATAGGATGCTAAAGAGATGAAATGGCCAAACTTTGTAAAGCAATCCACCACAACCCAAATGACCTTCTTCCCCTTAGATTTGGGTAATCCTTCAATAAAATCCATACTAACATGCTGCCATGCTCTATCTGGAATAGACAAGGGCTGAAGTAACCCTTGCTAATGCACATGCTCACTCTTTGTTCATTGACATACCTCACATACTTCAATCAGGTCTGTCACATCTTTCTTCATTCTAGGCCAGTGGAAATACTGTCTTAATCTTTGATGTGTTCCTTTAATGCCTGAATGGCCTCCACAAACAAAATCATGAAAGGCCAAAATGACCTGCTTCCTTAGATCAGTCTTCATTCCAATGTAAGCCTTCCCTTTTTTCTCTAACAACTACATTGCTGACAGTGATTCCAGATTCCTCAATTGCAGGTCCTTGATGCTGCAAGATGTGATGTAATCTTGGGCAAATGTATCGTCTTCATCAGACTTGAACACTTCTTCCAACCAAGAGGGTACAACATGAGAAATACTAGCACAAGAAGCATTTACCAGATCCTCCTACCTCCTAGAAAGAGCATCTGTTGTAGAATTTGCTCTTCCTCTTTGGTATTCAATAGCATAGTCCAAACCCAATATCTTCATGAAGCCATTTCGTTGAATCTTGTGGTGATATTTTGTTCAAGTAAATATTTGAGACTTTGGTGATCAGTTTTGATTATGAAATCATGGCCTTCTAAGTAGTGTCTCCACTTTTTTACTACCATCAAAATTGCGCCGTACTCTTTCATATATAGATAATTCCAAACTCCTTGGACTTAAGGCTTGACAGAGATATGCCAAGGGCCTTCTAGTTTGAGACAAAACTGCTCCAATTCCCCTGCTGCAAGCATCAGTCTCCAAAACAAATGGCACATTGAAATCAGGTATTACAACAACTGGAGCTAAACTCATAGCTGTCTTCAAATACTCAAATGCCTCCTCAGCTACTTCAGTCCAATGAAAGGCTTCTTTCTTAAATAAATCAGTCAGAGGTTTGGAAATTAGACCATATCCAGCTACAAACTTGCAGTAACAACCAGTTAGAACAAGGAACCCCCTTAGTTGCTTCAGCATCTTGGGTATAGACCACTCTTTCATTGCTTGAATCTTGGACAGGTCAGTGGCTATGCCCTCTTCTTATATCACAAGGCCCAAATACTCCGCTTGAGTCCTAGCTTACAAGCATTTGGAGAGTTTGGCATGTAATTTGTGCTACCTTATATTATTGAACACAAGATCAAGATGTGCAACATAGGCCTCCAAGGAAGAATTGTGAACCAAAATGTCTTCAAGAAGGGCTTGAACACAGAATTCATCAAAACCTAAAATGTGGCAGGAGCATTGGATAACCCAAATGGCATCATCACCAATTTGTAATGTCCATGGTGCGTTCTGAAAGCAGTCTTGTGAATATCGTGGTCCTGCCCTCTAATTTGATAATATCCTTGCCGTAGATCCAACTTGAAGAAATACTTGGTTCCATAAAATTCATCCAAGAGATCTTTAATGATAGGAATTGGGAACTTATCATTGATTGAAAGAGAGTAGAGTTGCCTGTAATCTATACACAATTGTGAGGTACCATCCTTCTTCTTAACCAATATCATTGGTGAGGCAAATGGACTATGACCGTGCATGATGAATTTAGTCTTAAAAAGCACTTCAACTTGCCACTCAATTTCACTTTTTTGCGAATGATGATATTTATAGGGCCGGAGATCGAAAGGATCTGAGTTTACTTTCATGGGTGTAGCATGATCTAATGCTCTCCTAGGAGATAGGGATGTGGGTTGCTCGAATAAATATTTATATTTCTGCTACGAAAAATCAATAGCAGGGCTAGAATTCACCTGAGCCTCACTTGGAGCAACACTGATAGAGAACAATTATCAAACCCATTGATAGGACCCCTTATTAAGCATTCCTTGTAATCATTTGCCCCTTATCATCTACAATTGGCCTCGCTCAAAAATACATTGCAACTTGACACCTTGACCATTTGTTTCAAAAGATACTAATAGCTAAACAAAATCAAAGACTAAAGGACTCGTTGTCTTCATACAATCATCTCCCAAGACCATGTCACATCCTCCCAACCTCAATACTTTAAAGTCATACTCAAAGTTGTGACCTTACATCTTCCAACCAAAGTATTTACACTTGGTTTGTGTTAAAATAGAATTGCCATTTGCCACCGTTCTTGCCAAAAGAATATTCTTCATCATTTCATGCCCCACTGATCTTACAATCTTCAGATCCACAAAGCTATGTATACTCCCACTTTCGATTAAGGTAATAAAAGGCCTGTGTCTAGCTTCCCCCTTAATCCTTATAGTGTCATGTGAGCCACTTCCTGTCAAGGCTTTAATCAAAATTTCCTTTTCATCTTCCTTCGATTCCCCTTGCATCTTTTCTACCTACCCCAAACTAGCTCATTCTCCATATTTTGCTTAATTTTGTCAGTATCAGCCCCAATGGCTGACATAAGGAGCTTAGGATTACACTTGTGACAAAAAATATATCATTGATTACACCCGAAGCACAAACTATTGAGCCTTTTTTGTCATATAAACTCATTAGTTTGTTTGGACTGCATTAGATGACTGCACCAAAGGTGTAGCTAGTTCAGACTTCCCACGCAGCCCATCAGAAGCTGTCAATACCGTTTTCTTAAACAGCCCAACTTTTAAGTAGAATTGAGAAAGTGTAAGAGGATTCATTGCCTTGACTAAATTCTTGATTCTCGGTTTAAGGCCACTAATAAAGCTTGAAACATAATACGCTTCACTAGCTCCCAGATTTATAGTCATCATTCGGGCTCTTAGATTCTCAAAGTGTGTCATACACTCTTCACTTAAGTAGCTTGCGTAACCTTGTTAAAGTTATCCACAGTATGACCACAATCCTCATCACCATATCTTTCACATAATTCCTCAACAAACTTAGGCCAAGAGAAGGATGGAATACTAAGCATCAAGCTATGAAACCACACCTCCCGATCTCCCTTCAAGTATATAGTAGCCATCTCAACTTTCTTAGCTTCCTCCACATGGTAAAAACGAATATATCTTTCACACCTCCTTATCCATGATTGAGGTCATATTCCATCAAAGGTCTCAATCTCAGCCTTAGGTTATCTGTAACTCAAAGTCTTTCTGAAGCAGCACCTTTTGAATACATCTCAAAACCTTTTGGCTACATTATATCAAGAGGTCTCCCCTGTTGGCTTGCAGAAGACAGGATGCTAGCTCCCGGAGGTAATGATTGTTGATTGACTTGTTCTTGAAATCCAGCTATATGCTGTTGCATTCCTTCCTGTAATTGAGTTACATTATCAATTGCTAACAACAGTTTATCAATCTTTTGCAGCAGCGCATCCATCTTTGGATCCTGATTTACATTTACAGTAGCAATATTGGCAGCAGGAGTAGCTGCTTCAGTCACATTAGGCTGCTTCTTGCCACCGGCCATCACGATCGAATAATAATTTCAACTTGATCAAAAATTGTAGAACTCAGATTGATTAAAGATGATCAATGGAAGCTCTGACCAATTATTATGATTCAAGATCAATCTTGAATCATAACCTAGGATAAGAGAAGAAATTAAGATGAGAAGTAGAAGAAAGAGATGAGAATTAGAGAGAATTAGGGTTTGAGAGGAAGGAATCAAGTTTTATCATTCAATTAATCTTATTTACAAGAGAATTAAGCTATTTATACTACTTCTTGATCACTCACAACACAAGGCACTTGGACAACTACTTAACCGACTTAAGAGCACAGCAGCCAAACTTAACCAACTAATTGACTTATTTACTTCTAACCGCCATAACCACCCTACCCACCAAATTCCAATTCAAACCAAAGCAACACAATACAACTTCAAATATGAAAATAGAACTTGAGACTTGAAATACAACCCTAATTTAGCCACAATCATCACAACAACCTATCTTGCCGCCTTTTGGGAAACCTCTTGAGCTTGAGCTTCATTTACCTTTTCAACTGCACGAGTGGTTGATACCCTTACAAGGGTCGTAAACTCATGAAGCAACTAGGCTACAGATGCCATTATCTTTACATCTAAAGGCCTTATATCCCTTACATCTAAAGGCATTATCTTTACATCTAAAGGCCTTGTATCCCTTAAGTTTGTGGTAGAAACACGCTCATTTGCAAAACTTTTCACATTTATCGGATGCTGCTCTTTAATGAGAAATGAATAAGCACCAAGTAAACGAGAGTGATAATCAACAGTTACAAGTCTATATAATTTTTCACCAAGACGCAAATGTCTAGTAGGATCAAACAAGTCTAGATGCAAATGCTCAAGATGCCTTTAGGTTGAATCTATATTCATAGTTTTAAACGAAGATCTTGTTTGATTTCCATCATGCCATGCATCACAATTATGATTATTTTTAAATTTAAGCTTTGGGAGTTGTCGAACAACATAATTTTTTGATGGTTTTTAAATTAAGTACATACTAGCATGTCCAAATCTTCTATGCCAAATCCCATGATCATATTCAAAACACTAGAACATTTCACAAAGTGCACACATTTAAGATCAATCATAAAGACATTATCACTTCACAATCGATCAAGAAATACATCATTCATCAAAGCATGCCCTAATATACATTTAGATTGCTCAAGAATGCACACATTAACCTTTATCATATAGTTGACCAGTGCTTAGAGAATTATGTATAAGACCATGAACAAATAAACCATCACCTATGCAAGGAAAATAGTTAGGGGCAACAATATCGATACAAAGAATTTTTCTTTACTTCTTATCAAAAGTGAGATTTCCTTTCGTTGGTTTGAAGGAATTGGACTTGAATTTATCCCTAGTTATATGACTTAAAAACCACTATCCAGGCACTGCTTTCAATCTTTGCTCTCAATCTTCAGGCAAACCTACAAAAGTTAATGAACTTTGAGTACCCAAATTTTTGGTGGTTGACATCCCATTGGAACCCAAAGCATTTTTGTTTTTCTCAAATTCTTTTTAAATTGACATTGGTGTTCAATATGTCCATGATCACGCTAACAGTGACATCTTATAGAGTTTGTTAGCAATGAGGAGGCTTTGACAATATGTATATTCAAAATTTTCATTCAAACAAATTCCATTATAGCGGATTCCCTTTTATTGTAACTAGGCTTTTGAGAAGAAATTATTTTTTCTGGTGTTTCTTGCCCTTTGAAAAACTTACTTGAAATTTGTGAAAGTTCTTGGTTGTTCTTCAAAGACTCATTTTCATTGGGCTATATTCATGTTCCTTGGATTCTTCATTTTTTTTTTTTTTTTTTGGTTTGAAAGGATCTTTTCTTCCAATGATTGTTCTTCATGAATTAATGTTTGAATTTGATCATTCAATGACTTTATTTAAATTCATTTTCAAGCTTAAGATCTAAATATTATTTGACCGTTGTTCTAGATCCTTTTGCATAGAAGAGTATTTGGTCCTTAATTTTTTATATTTACCAAATAATTCTCGAAAACTAACCATGAATTCATCATAAGATAAATCATTTGCCTCATCTTCTTAAAGTTCTTTTTCTTTAGATTCAATGGTCATTAGACAAGGATTCAGTTGTTCATCTTCGCTTGTATCAAGGAACTCTTCAACCATCTTTCTTTCAATTGTGGCTTGAAGTTTGGCCAAAGTCACCTTTGCGGTCTTGTAACATTTATAATAATTAAACACATTGGGAGTAATAGCACATAATAATTGGAAGTGAGCCCTTGCATTTTTCTCAGGTTTTGTCTAGTCATATTAGAATTTCATGTTCTAGTTTCTCAACAATTTCATTTCTTCCTTCTGTCAAAGGACAAAAGTCAAAATTTTTGATGATTAATCACAATTCATGATTAGTAAATGTGCTAAAAAGTTTGATGCTAAGTTTCCAATAGCAGAAGTTTTTACCATCAAAAATTAGAGGGATGTTGGTCGATTGGCCCTTAGCCATAATAGGTGCAAAGGTTACCGTAATGATGACTCTAAGGTTGTTAAACCCAATAAAAGAAGACTGCTAGCTCTAATACCAATTAAAGGCTCAAAAGGCAACCTAATAGAGGGTGTATATTAGGTTCTTTTGTGATAAATCCATTAGCTTAAATTTTAAACGTTATTAAATAAATCAAAGACTCATAATAAGTGCAAGAAATAAAGTAAAGGGAAGAAGAGAAGAATACACCACGATTTTAAAGTGGCTTACTTCAAACTTGGAAGCTAGTCCATTCCTCAAGTTACTATTGTTTGCCACTTAAACCTTTCAGTAAGCTTGATGATCCTTTTGAAGCTTAGTGATGTAGACATTGTGTATGCTTTAGCAAGTGTACTAGTCGTACCAAGTAATATAGAAATAAATAGAGTATCGTTCCTACGAGGATTGTATTGAGTGAATACCAAAATTAGTAGCTTCAATACTATTTGAAAGACCGAAAAATTTAGGATTTTGATATGAAATAAAGTAAAATAAAAATATAAAGAAATAAAAGTTAAAATGGGATTAGAATGTGATAATTTTTTTTTTTGGTTTTTATCAGTTTATAAAATCTAAGGCATCCGATTTCACCTTAGTTGCATCAATACACCTTTTCTATTCTCGATATTCAAGGTGTTACTATGTGTTGATGATTGAAAATCCCAATTTACTAAATATTCTCTCTCAAGCAACATTTAGCATACTCTTTAACATATTAACCCATCACTCTCGTGCATGAATTTAAATAAGAAAATAGTTTTTAAAACTCTATGATTTTCTTTTTTGAAAATCACACAAATCGCATTAATCTTTCTCTTGCATTCGCCCAATTTGTGGTGCTTATCACCTCGGCAATCATCAGAAATCTCCTCTCAGGCTCATTATGAATCATTGTAGGCTTTAAATGGTGATCAAGCATTTAAAACTCATGAAGAATAATGATAAACACTTCAACAACACAATAACATAAACATTGAATACTTTGAATTACATATAAGCGTAGATTACAACTTAGGCTACGTCGTTGCCTTTGAATAACAAAATTAGTTCATGATAAACTTAATATTAAACATTATAAACACAAAATTCATGGACTTAGGAAAGAAAAAATGATAGAAAGAACTAAAATTACAAAATTACAAACCAAACTTTTTTCCTTCCTTCTCCTTTCCTTTTTCTCATGGTTTTTCTCTCTTTTCTCACTCAAATCTTGTGATTTTTGTTTTGAAATCTGATGGTTAAAAACCCCCCACACCATCTTCTATTTATATTAGTTGAGATGGAATTAAAAAATTGCAAGAAAATATCAAACTTCATCCTCAATAGCAGGAATGTTGCGGCTACTGCTGCAGCTACAAAGATTGCAAACAAAAGCATCCTGTGCATGTTGTATAAGGTGTATACAATGAATTTGAGCTAAAATATTGAATAATATAGCCACCCAAAGTGGCGAAAGTAAGCAAGTTGTGCAAAATCTGTCAAATTTCTGCAGCTGCAGCAGTGTTGCTTGTTCATCCATTTTCTTCATTTATTTCTGAATTCCACCACCCAAAACCTACAAAAGATGAGCTAAGACATGTTAAATAATGTTTTTAAAATGAATTTGGGCAAAAAGCATTGAGGTTTTGCTCCCAAAATGCAAGTTGAAGCTGATTGAACCACCACCTGCACCCAGATTCTGCAATGGCTATTCAACTCAATTTTTTTCAATTTTTTTATGGCTTTGCACCGCCCAAAATCCGCTTTGACATCAACTTGAATATGTTAATGAAGTTTTCACAAAGTTCTTTCATGTTATTTGTCCATTTTGCCACCCAAAATTGCAAGTTGAAATGGATTGGTCAAGCTCGTTGCATTTTCTCTGTTCTTGCTGTTCTTTGCTGATTTTGTTCAAATTTTTTAGCTTAGACCCACCTAAATTCAGATTTTACATCAACTTTGAAATGTTAATGCATTGTTTAATTAATCCTTGCACTTGATTTGTGCATTTTGTTACCCATTTTTGCAAGTTGAATTGTATTGTGCATGAACCTGCTGTGTTCTTGCTTATCCATGTTAATTATTTTGTTTTTCCTTTTTTTTTTTTTTTTTTTTTTTTTTGGTGTATCTTGCTTTTACTTGATGATGTTAATGATAAAACCTAGCAAGATTTAGCATAAAACGGGTGTTTTTGCAAGAAAATAGCAATATAAGAGAAAACGAGCAAAAGCGATAAAAACTTGATGTAAAATGTTTAAAAATGTATTAAAATTATATAAAAAATTATATGCTGATTTAGAATTATCACTTAGGTTTAGAATCCAACCTTTTACAACTGATCCTTTATAACAGTAGGCTCAATGTCAACCTTTTATAATCGATCCTTTTGTAACATAAGCTCAAGATACAACCTTAACAAGAAAACAAATTTAAGCAATGGAATTCGAACTCTTTCAAGAGCGATTTGACAATAATCAAGCTTAGGAAGAGCTAAGAATATGCTAATTAAGCTCAAATACTCAATAATAAAGAGAACTAGTAATGCTCTAGAAAACTTCATGAAAAATAAGAGATTAAAGCATTTAAAGCACAAGAATAACACAAGAACTTTTGATCAATGAAAGTTTATAGAGTTGGATGATTTTACCAAAGTATTCGACCCCTATTTATAAGCCAAGGAGACCTATGAGCCGTCGGGGAGCATATAAAAACAAATTAGAAAAAAAATCGGATTTGAAAAGTAGCCATTCGAGCTGTCGCAAGCTTGTTCATAGACACACAAGGCTTGTTTGCCGACACAAAGCAACTTACTTTGGCTACTATTTATCTTTGTGTGAGCACATGCTTCATTTGTGTGGACTCTCAACATACTCGGGCTTTTTTGAACCTTTTTTACTGTTGGACTTGATTCGTTGCTACCTTTTAGCTTATTTTTTTTAAATAATAATTTCTCTTACTGAAGCCAACATATCGCCCTAACAAATATCTTATAATCTCGTTATGTTAGGCACGCCTCTGATAATGCCAATTTAGAAAATATTTCCATTGAAAAATTAAATTGGTTTGGAGTTAAATAGAGTGTTTTTAAAGTGAGATTTGGGAATCAAATTTCAAAGCATTTGAAAAAACATTGTTGTTAGAGGATCATGACACGATAATGAGATTTTAACTCAATTGATATATCCCGTTCCTAACTCCTAAAGAGTAAAATGAAAATTCTTGAAGCGCCTAGACTTGAATCTCGTTCTTTTTATTATGGATCAATCTTCTCTTCAACTTTGACCATTTTTATCTTTATCCGTCATCTTGGAATACTTGGTACCAGCATGATCATTCTTAATTTTTCTTGCTTATCTGTTATGACTATAATATGGTACGTGTGATGACTTGTCATGGTCATGTGAACAAAGATCAAAAATATCATATTGGAGTTTCTCAATGAGATATGATAAAAAAAAAAAAAAAAAACCTACTTTATACTATAATTAGGTGCAAAATAATAAAAATAGTAATTAAAAGATGCATAAATATAGGACGGATCATGTTTCTTTAACTTATGAAAAGAATCAAGCCTATCTTAATCTAAGTTAGTCAATGCATCCATCATAGCTTGCCTGTATTCAGGTTCAAAAAAATTCCCTTAATGAGCCGGCCTAGTAGACATAACCATCACTTTCATTGGGAGTACAACGTCATGGCCATACATTAAATGGAAGGGATTTGTCCTAGTTGCATCTCATTTGGATCATCTATAAGCTCATATAGCATCAAGTAGTAGTTCACACCACCTTCTCGGATTTATTACAATCATTTTCTTAATATTGGCCTTTCAAATCTTAGTGGTTGACTCAGCTGGGCCATTTGCTTGGACATAACAAGGAGTTGAGTTCAAGATTTCAATGTCGAAACTGTTAGTAAACTCTTTGACAAAATTAGTCACATCTTACTGAGTGATGTTCCTATCTAGCTTTGCCTCCACCCACTTTTTAAAATAATCCATAGCCACAAAAATATACAAATGTTGCTTTAAAAGAGGAGGATTAATTTTTCCTATGATATCCATTGTCCACCCACAAAAGGACTATGGCTTAACTATAGCATGGGTTTTAGCTGTAGGGACACTAGGTACATGCCCATATCTCTGGCATGCCCTACAAGCCTTGGCATATATGATACAATGATCCATCATTGATGGCCAATAATAGCCATAATGTTTGATGAGCCAATGCATATTACTTACAGCGAAACGGGATCCATAGAGTCCCTCATGTGCTCCAACCAGTGCTACCATTTCTTAATCTAAGTCGAGACACTTGAGGAGCACATCACTAGCATCCTTTTTGTATTATTCTCCAGATTCATCATCAAGATGCTAGCTAAGAGCTCTCATCTTCATCTTTATGTCTTTAAACAAATAACAAGGGTTTTTTAAGTACTCCACTATGGGCACCCTCCAATCCTAACCATGTTTTGGGACAAACTGTTGTGCCTCAACGCAATCTAGGTGTACACTTGCAATCAATTTTCTTTCTATGCTAAAGGATTAAAGGATTTCTAGATCCTTGATGACCGTGGATTCTTCACACCATATCCTAGGCAGTTTATACCAAGAAGCTAGTTGGGATAGATCATTGACTGCTTTGTTTTGTTCTCAAGGTATATACTCGAATTCAACACCGTAAGGCCTACTCAACAGTTCTTGCACTATTGCAATATTCTTATTTGAGGTGTCACCTAAACATTAGAACTTGCCTTTAACTTGGATAATTACCAACTATGAATCCCCTCTCATAATTACACTAGGAAATTGCATTTCCCAGAGCATCTCAAGGCTAATGATCAATGCCCATAATCAACCATATTATTGGAGCACTTACCCACTACGGTAACAATGAGTTTGGTGATAACTCCAGAAGAAGATTCAATCACAATCCCCGCCTCAGCACATGATTTGGTCCTTGATCCATCAAAGTATAATGTCAAAGGGACAATTCCATGACTAAGAATTGTCGTAGTTCATAGCTAGATACAGAATATTGGGATGGTCAGCTAAAAAGCCTTCCAAATCTTGCCCTTTCACTTACTTTTAATAGATTTGTTCAAATTAAAGTAGAGCAACACTCTACTTGTTTAATCTTTCTCCCACTAAAGGTCTATCCAGCATATACTTAAAAACATCTGGTTGAGCAACCACATAAACGGTAGATGTAAGGATGTAATGCCTTAGCTTTCTAGATTCATAATATGAAGATAGACACAATTTTTTAAAGGAATAATATTTTATTTCACACTCATTTGTACAATGTCTTAGGTATAACACGACTTTTTCAAACCCTTGCTCATTGTCTTGTACACGCAGGTACCCTATTAACTCAGTAGAAGTAGAGACATAAATCATCAATGGCTTCCTCTACATACATGAAATCAAAACTAGTGATGTGATCAAATAGTCTCTGATGTCCTCAAAAGTTGGTTGGTGCAGCACCACACGTTTGAAGTCCTTTTCAGACTTAAGCCTCGACAATGGAGATAAGACTTTAGTCTTTCTTGTGACATTTGAAATAAAATTTCTTAGAAAATAAACCTACCCCAAGAAATGTTGAAATTCTTTTTCTCTAGAGGGCAATTAAGCCTCTTGAATGGCCTCAGCCAAATTCATGTCCACTTAAATCCGCCTTTGGTGTTCTAGGAAGCCTAGGAAACTTTTCGCCCGAACTCCAAAGGCACACTTCAGAGGCTTCTTTTCAAGGTTATGGTTCCTCATTTGTAAGAACAAATTTTTCAAGTTATCCAAGTGCTCAACTTAGGTTTTTGATTTAACCACGATGTCATCTATATAGACTTTCATGGTCTTGCCAATGATATCATGAAGATCATGTTCATGCTCTTTGGTAGCTAGCACTAGTGCTTTTTATCCTAAATGGCATGGCCACACATTCGAAGTCGCCTATTGACCCTAGGCACCTAAATGTCATTTTTTGGGTATCTTCGGAACCTATCATAACTTGGTAATACCACAATAGCCATCCGTAAAAGAGAATGCATCATGCCTCAAGGTCGAATCAATGAAGATGTCAGCTAGATGCATGAGATATTCATCTTTTGGCATGGCTGCATTTAGACCTCAGAAGTAAATGCGGACCCTGATTTTGCCTTTCTTTTCGGTTACAGGAACAATATTTACTAGCCATTCAACATACCTGGCTATCAGGATGAACTTGGCCGTCAAGATTCTCTCAATTTCCTCTTTGACCAAGTCTAGACTTTCTGGGACGTCCTCCTCTGCTAATGGATAATGGACCTCGAGCTTGGCTTAATGGGTAGCCTATGCTCAACCACTTTCCTCTCTAAGCTAGGCATCTCATGATGATCCTAAGCAAAGTAGTCCTCAAATTCCAAGAGTAAGCTTACGTACTCCGTAATGCTTCCTCAGCCCTTCAAAAAGTAGAAAACTGGCGTACATAGGCCTTGGGCTTTCTACTTGTTGGAATCGGTGTCTTGAAAAACCCAATTATTTGGCTAATTATATGAAATTGTTTTATTTAGTTATTGTCCAATTATGTTTTACAAGTCAAATATATGTGTGATTGCTTTCTAAAATGTTTCAAGAGATGGACGCAGTCTAAGATGAGATGTCAAGTTTTGTTTAAATGGTCAATGAGATTAAGCCACATATAGATTTAAATCAAATTAGTGATATGCTATCAAAGTAAATTCGTAGTCATTGATATTTGCCTGATAAGATAACAATATGATACTTTAGATGACTTGTCATTGTCATGTGGATAGGGATCTAAAAGTATTATATTGGTGTTGATTGTAAGATTTAAAAACACTGAGCAGGACCACCAAAGTTATTTAATTCACAATTTCTATAAGAAATAATGAACTATATAAGACAATAACTATAATCTAGAAAATAGCTAGAACTTGGGCATAGAATGCTCAATGCTTTAATGTGCTAAAAGGATTAGGTCGCAACACATGACTGAAGTCTTACATGCGTTAGGTAAAGATATGAAGTATAGCGAGAACACGTATTTTACTTAGAATCTATAGTCTCTACAAGATAAAGACGTCCCGTTAGTTTATTCGCAAATATATGAATAGATTTAAAAATCTTTGGCCAAAGTATTCCATGTGCTTCACATTGGAAATTAGTACAAGAATTGTTTTCTGTATTAATGAATTGTTCAACAAGGGCGAGTTGAGAACTATGATGAAAGATGTGAGAAAAATAATGATAGTAGTTAAAGCTTTTTTTCCTCATGGATATCTAATAGGGGGTTAATTGTCATAATAAAAGTTATTTGGGAAATCTAGAGTAAATATATTTAATTCTAGAGTATAGCAACATCTATTTAGTAGAATTAAGTGTTGTTAAATGGTAATCAATGTTACCAAGTGTTGATAATTAGAGTTGACCCATTTGGAGCTAGAATTACATTATCCCTGAGGTCCCTTCGCAAGCCTAAACAATAAGCACCATTTGAAAATATTTAAAGTGAATTCATGAGATGAATTATTTATTTATGAGATAAATAAATTTTATGCTACATAAAATTAATAAGATGAATTATTTTTTTGTAAAATGAATAAATTAATTTTTACCAAATATAATTCATTCGATGAATTTGTACATGTGAGAACTTAAATAAAACAGGGATAAAAGTAACTAGAGCCCAGCCAATAAGGGGGCAACAGCATTTGAATCCTGACACATGTCACTGCCCATTTTCGCTACCCGCATGTATGCTCTCAGCCTGACATGCCCAATGGTTTTCGACACATGGCACGTTCTAATTGCTGATGCCCGTTAACAGATTTGTTTTTCAGCCCTATATATGTACAATTTTTCCTCTTTTTCTGGTGTGGTAAAAAGGCCACACCTAGAGGTGGCCAACGGGCGGGCCGGGCCGGGCCTGGGCTGAAGCTCGGTCGGCCCGCACTGTAGGGGGCCTGGCTGGGCTAGGCTTTTTAAAGGAAAAAAAATTAATAATACAAAGTCATTTTGTACTAAAATTATTGTAATTCATTGATAAATAATATGAGATACAACTATATTTTTTTTCAAGCACTAATAATGCTAAATATACATTAAATATATGTAATAAAATAAAATACACAATAAGTAATGGTAAATATCTTATCAAAAAAAATAATGGTACATAAATAACGTAACAAATATAAGTACAAATACGAAGTTTGACATATGGGGGGGTGCGGTCGTCTTTTGAAGTATATGGGGGGTGCGGTCGTCTTTTGATGTCAATATTTAAAAGTAAATAATTGACATACAAAAGTGTTGATATCAATCGCCTTGGGGGGTATTTAGGCCATCATTGGAGGTATCAGTTGTACGGTCGTCTTCTTCATCGCTCAATGAATCCAACTTCATTCTCTGTTGTTCTCTTGCCTCTGCTAGCAGCCAATCCTTCAAGCACACGGACATCTCCAAGCTTGACGGCGATAGCTTCGCCCTCTTCCTTCCAAGCAACTTGCCACCAAGACTGAAAGCACACTCCAATGCTACTGAAGACACCGGACAACTTAGTATATCCTGTGCCATGGTGGAAAGCACGAGATACTGGGTTTGGTTTGTGTTCCACCATTGTAACAGGTCAAAATTCGGGTTGGCCGGCGGCCCGAAAATATGGACCATCGGTGTCCGCAAATAATAATCTAACTTGTCACATAATGTGGGGGCTGCTGTGGGCGTAAATTTCTCCAACAGCTTCCACGAATATGACGTGTGTGAACTACTTCCACTAGATGTGGAAGATCCCAAAGCAGCAGTACTAGGATTATTGAACGCTAATTGACGGGAATATTGAGAAAAAAAACTATGCAAGTTGTTATCGACATCGGCAATGAAAGTGTCGATATTAAGAGTAGGATTCAAATACGTGAAAAAATGTTGGCAAAACAAGTTGAAACCCGAGCATTTACAACGAGGGTCTAAAATAGTTGCAAAGCAGTATGTAAGAGGTAGTTCAAAATAATATTTGGCAAACTTTTCTTTCATTGCCTGAATCGATGCGAACAAAACGGGGCTGGATTCATTACCCACCATCCAATTGACAATATTAAGCAATCTTGATATTGCTTGAGGCATGGTCGGATAGTAGCAACCCGAAAAAAATGTTGTTGCCTCTTTAAACATGCTAAAAAAGCTACAAATTTGATCTATTGCCTCCCAATTTATACCGACCAGGTTGTAATCGCTCCATTCTGCACGATTTTCCTAGGCGTATTCTATTAGAACGTCTTTGTATGGTAGAAGACGCTCTAACATTTCTACCGTAGACGACCACCTAGTTTGGGAGTCTAATTTGAATTGTTTATATTCTATATTGTGCAACCTACATAAATTTCTAAATTTTCTTTTTCTAGTGCTGGATAATTTTACAGATATTATTATCGATCTTAAGGTGATAAGGGATGCTTTTATAAGATCTAAATCATCCGTTACCATTAAATGCAAAATGTGACAACCGCAATGAATATGAAAACACTTCCCACCTAACATGGGTCTCATTTGCCTAATTAAATGTGTAACAGCTGCAGTGTTATTGGTAGCATTGTCGAACGTAATACTGAAGATACGTCGCTCTATGCCCCAGTCGCAGACTGCCGACATAATCACACCCGTAATTACCTCAGCATTGTGGGGGCAATCTAAAAGTCCATATTGAATTATCCGCTTCCAGTGTGCCGTTATGCACATATAAGATTGGCCGGGTTTCGACGTCCATACGTCCGACGTCAACTAGAACATGCTCGTGTTCGTCGCAAAATGTGTGAAGACCCCAGTTTTCATCCCGTGGTACAACGTAAAAGCGTCCCGCTTTACGGTGTTTCGAGGAATCCTCACAATGGCGGGATTCACATTTCGTTGGAGGTAGTTGACGAAATTTGGGTCTTCGCCGGTATTAAAAGGCCTTTCACTCATAATTATATATTTAGCTAGCCCCTTTCGGTTGCTCTCCTGAGAGAACCTAAAATTAGCAAGTGCACCGGTCACTTGCTGTACTAGACGTTGTTGGCTCTTTTCTGGGAATTGCTCGGGGTGGCACCTACGTATATGTCTGTTTAATGTGCCCGTCCCACTACCAGGTTGATGGCTGAAATCCTTAGGTGGGTCACATAATTTATAAGTTTCTTTATTAGTTGTCTTATTAAGGGTAAAGTGCTTCCATACCCCACTAGTTGTACGCCTACTAGTAGAGGTACTAGTTTCAGGCTGGGCTTCGGTGGTTGGGGTGGGTTCGTCCTCAGTTTGTGAGTCTCCAACCCCACCACCACCTGACTCATGATAATCTTCTTGTTGTGAAAAGTCATAATCTATGCTATCATCAGTGTATCGGGGTGTGAGGTCTGGTTGTATAAAAGCTCATTCTTCAGTATCAAGTAAGATAATTCTACTCCTTTTAGGGATTCTGGGTGGCCGAGAAGAGCTAGAACTAGCACGACCGGCTCCAGAGGATGATAAAGAGTTGTGTGCCATATTAGTATAAGTGATCAGTATTTATAAAATGCAAGTAGTAATGCAAATTAAATAACGAAAAATGCGAATCAAATAAAATTGCGATACTAAAATTACCGAAACGAGGGAACAATGAAATTCGAACTTCAGCCAAATACTTTACGAACTTCGAACTTTAGAGCACAATTTTTGCAATTTCCAAATTTAGAGAAGATGGGAGATGATGAATGTATAGAGAGAGAAGCGATAATTGAAGAATTGGTGAGAAAATGAGTTGGGAAGGTTTAAGTATTTATAGGGAAAAAAATATAATTTTTTTTTTTAATAAAATAGCCGTTCAACGGCTCTTTACAAAAGAGCCGTTGAACGGCCAAAGGTACACGAGCCCAACGGCTCTTTTTAGAGCCGTTGGGCCCTGGGCTAGGGCCTGGCTGGGCTCGGCTGAATAAAAAAAGGCCCGAGGCCCGGCCCCGAGGGACCTCGGGCCGGGCCAAACACGGGCGGGGCTGGTGCGTTTTCCGGGCCGGCCCGGCCCGTTGGCCACCTCTAGCCACACCCCAACATAAAAGAAAACCCCTGATTGAGAATTAGGGTTTTATAATTGTAAGTTTAATATATGTTTTTAAAAAACTGCTTTTCAAAAATAATAAAGGAAACATTTATGTTCTTTAATTTTTTCTAAATTAAATATTTTGGTAGCCCATACTCCCGATACAAGAGAGGTCATTGTGGAAAAGACTTTGAGGTGTCAAGAAGTTATTCTTCCAATTTCAAGTAATGAAAGTCAAAATTGAGATTCATGCTCTATGTATGTTTTAATTAAGTATTTAATATTTAATTTATTTTTTCTTTATTTTATTTATTCTACATACCATATTTATACCTGTTTTATTTGATATTTTCGTTTGTCATATTATGAACCTATTCGAGTAAGATCAAGATTTAATTAAATAGTTTAATTAGATCGAGCCTTTCGATTTAAAATTAAGAATTTTAAATTTGCTTCTGTTGTGCTTACTTTAGCCAATTGAGGAAAATTTTTGTTTTAGAAATTAAATTTTCCCAACACTACTGAACCCAAGTTAACCTCAAAGAGAGAATCTTGAACTTCAGCTCCCAAGTCCTTCATTTTGGATGGAACTGCTTTCAAGTCAATCAACTACAACTACTCTTCTTGTAGCGTTTAGACTTTGAAGCCATTTCCAAAGATAAATGCTGCTCTGCCCATAGTTGGTCCTCAACATGCCAAGCCACTAACTTTGCAATGGCTGAGGAGATAGCCCTTTGGGCCTTCACTAGGATGACTTGCCTTCCCCCCATAAGGCATCTTGTGTGCCTTAAAGGTCCCCCTCATCTAGAAGGACTCTCATACACACCCAAAAGTTAGATCCATTTAACTCCATCTTAGCCTGATCAACCTTAACATTAATAAGCGGACTCTTGAAGATGGCTAGCACCTCTTTGCATTGGACATCTTGAGGAGTAATCCTTCTCACTGCTAGTGGTCCCACACCGTCCTCATAGAGCTTTGCCTCAATGAAGTTGGAGCAAGAAATGAATGGCATGTCATTTTCCATAACAACCTCATACTTGTCATGGTTCCAGAAGATCAACAACTGGTGAAGTGAAGATGGGATACAATAGTTGGCATGCAATAAATATCTCCCAAGAAACGCATTCGCTTTAGGTGGTATTAACTACAAAGAAAGCTATCAGCATACTCAAAATGCAATTAGTTAATTCAATCGGAATGACCCCTTCAGACTTGGTGGTGGCCCCAAAGAAGCCACAAATTACCACATCAAAAGTTGCTAATTTTATCTCGAGATTTACCACTAACCCCCAACATGTATGAAGGTAGGATGTTGATGGCTGCGTCATTATCCACTACAACCCTATTCACCAAAATACGTTAAAATTTGGCCTTCAAGTATAAGGGCTTAGGGTGTTTGCTGGTTGCAGTAGGCCCATCACACATCATCTTAATCACGTCAAGTAAGTCATCGGTTGACTTGGTTGTTCGAGATTTAATTTCAAACAACAAGGGATCATAAATACCTTTAAGGGTTATCTCCACCTGGGGATCTTTATTTGCAGCTATTACATCTCCTTCGAGGCTATCCTACACCTCAGTTGCCATTAGCTCTAGAGAGAGCAACCAAGTAGTCTTAACATCAACCTACTCAGGAAGTGATCCAAACTCGATTTGGATTCCCTAGACTATCTCATTTTTAGGACTATTATCAATATGCATGTCCTGGGCTTGAGGTTTACCTTTGCATTCAACCTCGGGGATTTTAGACTCCTCCATTGGCTTCGGGAAGTCTTTCTCGTGGAAGTCATTCTCAATATCAGACCACGTTAGGATGACATGGTCTAGAGATTCCACTAGATTGATGCTAAGAGGACTATACTCCCCTTCATCAACAGACATTCTTTGAGCTCACGAAATCATGGCAAGCTGCTCCCTCTAAGATTCCTTCCCTTCTAAACACGAGAGACTAGCCCATCTTGTGAACTTCCCACGTGGCTCGTTCTTGAACTTTGTGTCTATAGGTTTAGCCTTCCTTTTTGATCTTTGAGATCCATTGGTTCAACACTTTTATCCTCATGGCCTGTATCCTACTGAATGGGATCCTTGACCAAACAAAAGTCGAGTTGAGCTCTTCTTTTGGCTGCAATTTTACAAAGCAACTTTTTCTTTTGAGTTTGAATAAGTTTCGAGCCAGTATTTTCTTGCTCAAGTTGGTGTTATCATAAAACCTTACCAAAATGAACCCTCAAGGGTTGTTCTCCTTAATGGCATGGTCCCTGGGTATTATCAACATCAATTAAGTGGTATTTCGAGTTTCTTTCAGGATGCCTAGTCCTCATGATTAGCTGAGCCTTCGATGTTAGACCTTTATTTGGTCCAGTAAACGAGGCTTTCTTTGAGGATGATGGCACCATCTTCAGATACAAGTCCAATTCTGCATCTCAGTGTTATGAATCATTAGAATTTAATTGTAACTTTTGTTATTAGTGGCTGGGTATTGTCCCAAGTGTTGAGTTGTATGCTTTTAAGTGTTAGTTAAGTCGGTTTTTAGGTGCCAAAAGAGGTTAGTGGTCAACGCAGGTCAAATTTGGAGGCGGGCTGCAGAATTTGGCTGGAAAGGCTGTTTTTTGGGGTTTAGTCGGTTAGTTTTGATGCATTGTATCCAAAGGTCTATAAATAGGACCTTAAGCTTGTAATTCAGGTATTCAATGAATATAAATTGATTTTCTTTTGGAATTATCTCTCTTTTCTCATCTCTTTCTCTACTTCTCATCCCCTTTCACTCCTCTTCTCACCTTAACTCTTTCTTCTACTAGGTTAGACTTTCAATTCGTAATTGGAAGCTAACAATTGGTATCAGAGCTGGTTCAAGCAATCAGTTGATTGATTGAGGCTGGCAAAATCAAAGAAAAATATGATCGAAGGCGTGAGAACCAGATCTGGAGCTAGAGGTGCCAATGCGCTAGGTTCTGGATTGGATTTTGTTGCTGCAGTTATGAGTTCTGGTGCTAATGTATCAAGTGATCATCACGGGGATTTAAATGACAAGTTAGAACAGCTGAATGCTAAGTTTGAGCAACAGCAAATCGAGCTCAAAGCTAGGTTTGATCAGCAGCAACTCGAGAATATGCAGAGGAGTAATAGCATTCAGCAAATGTTGAAATTGATTTTGGATAAAGACTCGAATAAGGAAAAGCGGTTGCAACAAATTGAAGAAAAAATTGAAAAATTGCAAGATCAGGTTAATAAACAAAAAGAATCAAGTGTTGATGCGATCTTGAAGCCTGCAAGCCAGATCTTTCAGCAGAAGGAGACCGATCAGCAACAAGAGAATGTTCACAGGCCTGAGATTCTGGTGAGGAACCGTGGCAAATCTCCGATAGTGCAGGCGACTGTAGGACCTTCAATTAATATTAGATCAGTTGAAAATCAATCCTTGCAACCTAAATTTGATGTAGATAATCAGAATCGAGCCTCTGAACAGGTATATTGCAGACCTGAGGCTTTGAATACAGACCGTAGTAGCAGGCCACAGAATTTAGCTGGGTAGCGCAGGACTGATTTTGATGAGCTCGAACATCTGGATAGACCTCCTGATCGACATTACCAGAATAGAACAGTGAGTAATGACATTATATCTGGTGGTAGGAGTGGTAATCACAGGCAGCCAAGAGTCGAAATTGATCCTTTTGATGGAAAACTACCAAAATCATGGCTGAGAAGGTATGACCGGTATTTCATGTATTATAGCATCCCTGATGATGAAAAGCTCCAACTAGATGCAGTGCATCCACATGGTGAACATGAGGTTTGGTACTGTAGTTTGTTGAAGAGCAGGCCGAACCTTTCTTGGGACCAATTCGTAGAAGAAATGTGTGAACGCTATGGAGGAGGTGAATCAACGGATGTTGTGGACAACTTTAACAAATTATCCCAAACTTCAACCGTGAGAGAGTATATGCTTAGGTTTGAGAACTTAAAAGCCAACTTGCTATCCATTTTGACTATAGCTCCCGAGGATGCCGAGTCATATTATGTTTCTTGCTTTATAAGTGGATTAAAGCCTAGGATCAAAAACATGGTGAAAGCCATTGGTCCTAAGACCTTGTCAGGTGCTTATAATAAGGCAAAATTGATTGAAGCTACTCAAGTCCAATTGAGTGACAAGTTTAAGCAGCTGAGCAGCAAATTCAGATCACAACCGAGAGCAAGTTCTGGTACAGGTTTTAAGCGTGCTGTTGACAGAAGCTCAGTAAGACTTTGCTTTCGTTGTAACCAGCCATATCAGCCTGGACATAGGTGCAGAACACAAGCATTAATGTGCGCTAAAGGGTCCGTGCTAAAGCTGAATCAGGCAGTGAACAATCGGCAGCAGAAATTGACAGTTTTGGAGACTCTTCAGAAGAGGATTTGAGTGAAGATGAAGTGGAAATATCAATGAAGGCTTTAACCAGGAGTGGAGCTCATAACACTATCAAAATTAGAGGCAAGGCTGGAAAACATTCCATCTTTATCCTCATTGATAGTGGAAGTACACATAGCTTCATCGATCCCAAGTTGAGTAAGAAGGTTAGGCATGAAGCAATAAGGACTCATCCTTTGCAAGTGATGGTGGCTGATGGAAATTCTTTAACAATTCATAACAAGTGCATAGCATTCCCATAGTCTATGCAAGAACATCACTTCACCTTTGATTTCAGAGTTCTTCATTTGGGTGGTTGCGATATGGTGCTTGGGGTGGATTGGATGAGGACCTTCAATCTGGTTATATTTGATTTTGATAAGATGACCGTGGCATTTGAGGTTCATGGCACCAAAGTGTCCTTGAAAGGTATGTCAGAGGAGGCTCATCTCAAGTTAATTGATGGCAAACGTGTGCACGATGGAATCAAGAAGAAGGCAATACAATGGATTGGTCAATTGTTCATGTTATCTACGGTTGAGCTGCATCAGGGTATTCAACATGAGGTGTAGACCTTAGTTGATAAATTTGGGGACATTTTTGAGCAGCCTAAGAGTCTTCCTCCTCAAAGGAGTGTAGATCATGCCGTTCCATTGTGTGGCAATGCTGAGCCGTTCAAGATTAGGCCATACCGATACCCACACGGCCAAAAGACAGAGATTGAGCGGCAGGTTGAAGACCTTCTTCACATGAGTTTCATTAGACCGAGTTGTAGTCCTTTTGCTTCACCTGTGATCCTCGTGAAAAAGAAGGATGGGTCGGCCAGAATGTGTATTGACTACCGTCAGTTGAATGCTTCAATCGTGAAAGATAAGTTTCCTATTCCGGTCATAGACGACTTGCTTGATGAGCTACATGGAGCGTGCTTCTTTTCAAAGCTTGATTTGAGGCAAGGATATCATCAAATCAGGGTCCTCGAGTCGGATATCTACAAGACAGCTTTTCAAACTCATCATGGCCATTTTGAGTTCGTTGTTATGCCTTTCGGTTTAACAAATGCCCCGGCCACTTTCCAAGCAGCCATGAATGACGTTTTCAAGCCTTTTCTGAGGAAGTTAGTACTCATTTTCTTTGATGACATACTGATTTATAGCTCAACATATGAAGCTCATCTCACTCACCTCAGACAAGTGTTTGTATTGATGCGGCAACACAAGTTTTTTGCAAAGTTGTCCAAATGTTCGTTTGCTCAAAATAAGCTTGAGTATTTGGGTCATATCATCTCACACAAGGGAGTATCTACTAATCCTGGCAAGATCCATGCAATGCAAGATTGGCCAATTCCGATCACCTTGAAGCAATTGAGGGGATTTTAGGGATTGACCGGGTATTATAGAAAATTTATTAAGGGTTATGGTTCTATTGCCAAACCCCTAACCGAGCTCTTAAAGAAGGATGCTTTTAAGTGGAGTGAGAGATCTCAAGCTGCATTTGAAGCCCTTAAAGCTACAATGTGTGCTGCACCAGTTTTGACAATGCCGAACTTTACCGAGAGTTTTGCGTTCGAGACCGATGCAAGTGGTACTGGTATAGGGGCTGTTCTTTCTCAAAAGGGAAGGCCTATTGCTTACTTGAGCCAAGCTCTAAGTTCCAAACATCAAGCCATGTCAACTTATGAGAAGGAGTACCTTGCAATTCTCTTAGTCGTGGAGAAATGGAGGCACTATTTGGAGGGTCATAAGTTCATCATTCGAACGGATCACCAAAGCCTCAAGTATCTCCTTGAACAAAAGATTGTGACGAGAATTCAAAAGAAAGGTCTCATGAAGATGCTAGGCCTTGATTATGACATCGAGTATAGAAGTAGCAAGGAAAACGCAGCTGCAGATGCACTGTCAAGGCATTTTGAAGATGCTGATCAGGGCATTTGCATTGCGATTTCCGTGGTAGTACCTTCATGGGTGGAAGAGCTACATAAGTCCTATGAGGGAGATATTTTTGCTCAGGAGAAAATAGCTGCTGCTGTGCTTAGTTCAGATGCAAAAGACGCTGCTGCAGGTACTGAAATTACAGTGCAGAAGGTCTGATTCGAATCCAAGGCAAGCTGTTCATAGGTTCTGCCATTGATTAGAGAAAACAAGTCATCCAAGCCTCACACGATGCTGCTTGGGGTGGTCACGCGGGTGTAAAAGGCACCTATCAAAGAATTAAAGCATACTTTACATGGCCGAGCATGAAAAAAGATGTGAGAGATTATGTGAAATCTTGTGAAGTGTGCCAACAAACGAAATTGGGAGATCATCGTTACAAGGGTCTACTTCAACCTCTTCCTATTCCGAATGGAGCTTGGATTAATATTAGCATGGATTTCATTGAAGAATTGCCGAAATCCGAAGGCAAGGAGGTCATTTGGGTAGTGGTGGATCGTTTCACCAAGTATAGCCATTTCATTGCTCTTACTCAAGCTATCACTGCTAAAAAATTGGCTAGGATCTTCCTTGACAACATTTATAAATTACATGGATTGCCTCAATCCATTGTGTCGGATCGAGACAAGATCTTCACAAGCACGTTTCGGAGGGAGTTGTTCAAGTCGATGGGCACCACATTGGCAATTAGTTCCTCTTATCATCCTCAAACGGATGGCCAAAATGAACGAGTCAACCAGTGTTTGGAACAATACCTTCGAAGCATGGTCTTCTTAAGGCCCAAAGAGTGGAATCATTGGCTCTCGTTGGCTGAGTTTTGGTTCAACACTCACTTCCATACATCAATTGGCACTTCACCCTTCCAAGCTTTGTAAGGTTCCCCACCTCCTTCACCTTTGTTGCTGCCACAACCAGGCAAGACTGATTCAGCAGCATCTGATTTAGTTCAGCAGAGGAAGCAATTTATGCAAGTGCTTAAGGACAATCTCCAACAAGCTCGAGCTCGAATGAAGTTCTATGCAGATAAGAAAAGGGTAGACAAAAGCTATGACGTTGGTGACATGGTCTACCTTAAATTACAACCGTATAGACTGTCCTCCTTGGCTGTCAGGTGTAATGTCAAGCTAAGTGCTCGATACTTTGGCCCATACAAAATCCTGGAGAAAATTGGCAATGTTGCTTATAAGCTAGACTTACCTTCGCATTCATACATTCACCCCGTGTTTCACGTGTCCCTACTTAAAAAGCAGGTTAAAAAAGGAGCTGCAGCTGCTCAGGACCCACCTGTTGCAGAAACGAACGGACTGCTGGTGTTACAACCTGCTGCTGTAAAGGCTCGGAGGACACTGCAGCACTATCACAATGCTGTGCAGGAGGTTTTGGTGACTTGGTGCAACTTGAACAAGAGTTTGATGACTTGGGAAAATTGCAATTTCTTGAAGAGCCAATCCCTAAGCTTCACTTCTTGAGGACAAGAAGCTTCTCAAGGGGGAGGGAATGTTATGAATCGTTAGAATTTAATTGTAATTTTTGTTATTAGTGGTTGGGTATTGTCCCAAGTGTTGAGTTGTATGCTTTTAAGTGTTAGTTAAGTCGGTTTTTAGGCGCCAAAAGAGGTTAGTGGTCAACGTAGGTCAAATTTGGAGGCGGGCTGCAGAATTTGGCGGGAAAGGATGTTTTTCGGGGTTTAGTCGGTTAGTTTTGATGCATTGTATCCAAAGGTCTATAAATAGGACCTTAAGCTTGTAATTCAGGTATTCAATGAATATAAATTGATTTCCTTTTGGAATTATCCCTCTTTTCTCATCTCTTTCTCTACTTCTCATCCCCTTTCACTTCTCTTCTCACCTTAACTCTTTCTTCTACTAGGTTAGACTTTCAATTCTTAATTGGAAGCTAACACTCAGACACCAGCCTATGGCCATAACCTCTACAAAGGGAATGAGTAAGTCTCATGAACCTCCTCATTACCTCTTTTCTGGTGCCAAAAACCATTTGTCAGTGGTCGTTGGTGGACATACACATTCTTATCTCTTCTTCTCTAGAGAGAACAATATTCCTTTTTCTCGTTGCTTTTTCAGGAACCTTGTAAAGGTGGCGCAATCACAAGTTGGATGTTCCTTCGTGATGTGCCAAATTCATCCCCCATTTCAATAGAGGTCCTAGGGAATCTAAGTGCCCCTCTAGCAGTCTTTCAAATAAGACGTCAACTATGGTGATCCTTTCTTTATTCTCATCCATCCTGCAAGGAGACTTAACACCAATTTTCTCAACAAAAATGCTTCGAGGCTTTACTTCCACTACATCATTCACTTATATAGGACTAAGTCAGAGAAGATAAGTTCCCTGGCCTTAATGACATCCTGGACTACGTTTCTAAAGATTACGTAGTTCTTGGTTGAGTGGGTGAATGAATCATGCCACTTACAATATGCCTTCCCTTTTAGTAAATTTGGATAAGGTTTCGTGTTTTTCCCTCTAACCTTAAGTATATTATTCGCCTCAAGGAAGTCAAATAAATTGTCAATCCTTGAGTGGTCAAATGGGTATTTTCTCAAGTCTTGGGGTTGGTTTGACTTCCTGGCTTTGATATCCGTTTCTACTAAAAGATTAAAAACCGTATGAGGTCCTTTGATGTACTGAGTGACGTTTATTTCACAAGGAAGAATTTCTTCCTCGTCAATTAGCTCGTGCATGTAGGTTCTACACAGTCATTTTTCTTAAGGCCTTCTGCTTTCAAGACAGCCTCATATCTAGCGGCACACTCTGCTCATTGCAAGAGAGTGGAGAAATTTGAACCCACAAATTTCTTATTGAATTCAATATCCAATCAATTAAAGGCCAACTTGGCATATTCAACTTCAAGGAGTGCCACTGTACATTTTAAACTGGCTCTTTTGAATCGATCAATATGTTCTTCTATTTATTCTATTGGTTTTTGTGTCATTCGAGCCAGGTTTGACGTAGAGGTCGCTAGTTCCATCCTTAGGAATTATGCCTGAAGTTGCCTAGCCATATCATCTTAGCTATAGATGGAGTTGGGTGGTAAACGTACGTACCATTGAGAGTCACTCCTTGCTAGGGAACTAGTGAAGAACATAAGTTTTAGATATGGATTGTTTCTTCCTCTCTTCACTTTCAATTAAACCTTGCAAAATGCTCGATAGCAGATGTGCTCCGCTCTTCCAAGGAGAAAGTAAATTTGGGGATCTTATTTCCTCGAGGGAACGGATAGTCCCTATTAATAGTGTTAGGGTACGGCTTACTACAGAGGGGTCTGTTGACCGTCTGAGGCCCGGCCCATACATGTGTTTAATGAGGGCGGCCAATTGATCTTGGCGGGGTGGGTTTGATGCTTGATTATGCACCTACCATTGCTAGCTAAGGGGTTGAGTATCTCGAGAGGGATCAGCGGGATACCCCCTGAGCTCCCATGTCAATTGGATGGGATAATGGATGATGGCTTATACACGTAGGATGTTGTCCCCCTTGGTCGTTGTGGTCAATTGGTTAACTAGCCACAGCGTATGGACCAACAGAGCCTTGGGCTTGTGCCATGACTCTGTCAGGTTTTTTAAGAAGTCTTTCATTCATTCAGGTCCAAACGTCATTGACAATGGTCCTCAAGGCGGATGCATTTTCACACTAAGCCACATGAGCACGCTCTGTCTTTGCACGTTATTTCTCTTAGACTTCTTTCAAAGCCTGCTTAAGTCTTTTATCCATGAACTCCATCCAACACTGCAGCACAGTCATGAAACTCTCTCAGGAATAGCCATCTAGCCCAATACACTCATCGTTCGGGATGTCTTCATCACCTTAGCTTTCATTATCACAGGTGTGGCTTGTTTTATCCCCTGGTGATACAAGGCTTTGTTCTAATAGGTGCTCGAGTGGTGGCCCTATCAAGGCTAACCCTTCGGGTTCCTCATGCTTGAGAGCACTGGCTCTCCAAGTTCTGACCATTGGTGAATGGTCTAAAATTTATTTTTTTTGATAAACCCTATGAGGTTAACAACAATTAAGTCCTGTACAGAGTGTCCCAATGTGGTCGCCAAAAGATGTGTTTTCTTCTTTTTTTGTTTAGTATGTGTGTGGTCGAAGTAAATACAAACACAAACAAACATGCAAAATGGGACTTGTAACGACATGGGAGCGAGCTTGAATTTCAGATTGCGCGTGTTTGACCTCAGCCTATCAACTTTTGAGGAAAGGATTGGTGCTTTTGGTGAATCCGACTTCAGTTTGCAAAATAAATATGGATTCTATTCTTGCTCCAATTAAGGAGCCTTTTACATATTTTTGTGGATTTTTAAGGTTTAATAATTGATAGAAAATTAAAGGGATATGGACTCAGCTCAAGTGGCAATTAGGGTGACAGCGCTAAGCCCACAGGCACTTTTCCTGGGAACACATAAGAGGTCAGCAATCCACTTACAAGTATGAATCAATCTGAGTCTTAGGCTTGGCACCCTTGACTTCTAATAACTCTGATGAGGTAGAGTTTCACAAGATTTAGATGGACCAGACCATATTGGGTTACTAGATGAGGACCAATGCAATCAAGGTCAAGCCCTGGCTGTCCAAGCCGTTAAACAATAACTCAAACCCAAGTTCACCTGACTTATCAAGTAGTGATATCAGTGTTAAGACCAATACAATCGAGGTATAGCCTTGGCCATCAAAGCCTTAAACCAACACCTCAATTCTTAAACTCGTCAATTGTTAGGAGTAGATTAAAACGAAGAGTTCATTCCTTAAACCCAAAATTCATTATTGCCTTAGAATAAAGCAAGTACAAAGTAAGCTATTCTACGCTAAACTATGCTAAGTTATGCTATTCCTTAGGTAAAAAGCATAAGTGTGTTGTAAAGAAAGAAACTTGAAGAAGTTTGTATGGCAATGTTGGATACTTTTCAGCTACATCAGTGTCTCTTATTTATAGAAAAACTAAATAACTACTACATCCTATAATCCTAGCATATCCTTGCCACGTTTCCTAAATGCTCCTTTGGTGCGCAAAATGGCCGCAAATCATACCCCGAAGTTAAAGAGTCTTTCTGGAAGCCCCATGTTTGTGTAATTTTTCAAAATTCCTTCTGGATGCCCCACGTTCATTTGGATATACTTGAGGCCCATGCTCCTTAATATACTCTTCAATTAACTGCCTCTACTTCCGAAACCACCTGTCTTGTAGCCTTCCGAGAAGTCCCTCATGCTCAAGCCTTTTTACCCGCATCAACCACCTTGAGAGGTCGACATACCATAAGGGATTTAACTCTTTAAGAAACTAGGCTCGAAACACCGTTATCTTAATATTTGAAAGGCCTAACATCCCTCGAGGATGGCTCCATGTGACCTTTAGTCTAAATATGGCGTCGTCCCAACTCACTTGAGTTTAGGGTGTAAACATTGTGTACTCGTAAATTTATTTCTAATTTATATTTTACTAAATTTTATAAAACATGTAGCTTGGGCAAGTCCTTACGGTTACCTTTTTCACATTCATTGCATCTGGTCGGCGCTCCTTTGTAAGAATTGGTGTCCTAAGAAACCCAATTTATGAAAAAGGATTTTACTATTAATGAAGTTTATTTGTTGTCATCTGTATGATTATGAGTTTATCATGCATATGATGGTTTGCTTTTAAGTGACGAACCAAGAGATGGACATAGTCCTTAAATGATGTTTGGAATATCTGTTTGAGTGGATAATGAGATTACACCACAGATAGACTAAGAATAGGTTGAAATGATATTTAGTACTTAATTCATAGCTAGTGACACATTTGAACTACTTGTCTGCTAAGGTTTTAATATGATATTTTACATAACTTATCTTAGTTATGTGGATAGTGATTCAGAATGTTGTGTTGGTGTTTTTTCAAATAGATGTTTACATTTGTGTTGGTGTTTTTTCAAATAGATGTTTACATTGAGTTGGAGGACATGATTTGCTTGTTTCTGGACTACAATCATAAATGAGCAACTCATATTATACAATTTATTCAATAACTCTAAATCTAGAAAATAGTCTGAACCTCCTGCATGGAGTGTTAGTTGCTTAGATGTGCTAAACGGATTAGGTCACTAAGAATGACCAACCCTTACGTACATTGGGTAATGGCATGAAGTGAGGCAGGAACAGGTATTTTACTTGGAATATATAGTCTGTTATGAGATAGAGATGTCCTCGTAATTGATTCATAAGCATACGAATAGATTCGAGAATCTTTGGCCAAAGTATTCCATATATTGGATATTTGAAATTAGTACAAAAATTGTATTTTATATTAATGATTTATTCGAGAAAGGAGAGTCAGGTACTAAGCTAATATATGTGAGAAATACAATAGTAGTAGTTAAAACTATTTATCTTATGGATATCTGATAGAGGGGTTAATTGTAAATAAACGATTATTCGGGAGTTTATGAATGAATATATTTATTTCTAGAGTGCAATTAAACTAATTTAATGAAATTAAGTTTTACTAGATTGTAATCAAATGTTATCATGAGATAATTGGATTTGACTCATCTATACCTAGAATTAAATTGTCCCTAAAATCTCTATGCAAGCCTCTATAATGTAGACCATTTGAAAATATCAAGAGAAATTGTGAGATAAATTATTTATTCATGAGATGAATAAATACATAAATTCTTCTAAACCAATAATTTATGATATAAATTTATATAAAATACAAAATAAATAAATAAAGAACCGTTAAAACCGCGTTAATTAGACGCTTTCCAATTAGCACGCAAGACTCGGGGCAATATGCGTGTCCCCCCATGGGCGAACTACTATGCAACATGTGTCTGCTGGGACTCAAGCCATTGATTCGCGCCTAACTACGCAGACCAATTCGCTACTGCCACGTAGCATTGGTGAAAGCAGGGTTGACCAAATGTTTTTTAACGCATTTTTGAAATTTTTTGGGATAGATTATTTTTTTTTAAGGTATCAAAAATCTTAATTTTATTTTTTATTTGGGAAATTTTCACCTATAAAAATAATCCTTGCAAGTAAGTTTAGCAATTCATTCATTATTCAATAAAAAACAGAGAAAGGATATCCCTTTCTCGGAGAATAGTTTCCCAGAGAACTTGATTTTTTTGGTGCAAGCTTACCATGTGTCAAGAGGAATTGCGAAGAAGGTCTCGGTGATGTCATGCAAGTTACACTGCTGTCTACATTGAGGTATGTCAATTCATATGAGTTCTTTTAAAATCTTATTTTATTCATATTTCATGTCATGCCTATGGATGTTGTGCATTATCATGTATTCAATAGAGTAGAAACTATATTACATTGAAAATTTTAAATTTTAAACTATGATTCCACCACACCTGATCTAATAATTTTGGAAATTTTAGTTTAGAAATTATAATTTTTCCAATAATTGGTATCAGAGCCGGTCTTTGATTATTCATGATATGCATGAGGACATCAAAAGGGATAATGTACAAGTTGTATATGAATAAGAGTTAATGATGAGATCACGAAAAAAGAAAAATTAAATTTGTTGTTAAATATTTTCATATGATTTTGTTATATGATTAATTGAATGTTTCAAATAATTTTAAATTATGATTAATTGAATATATTCATAAACGATTGTATACATCAAGACTTAATTAATGAAAATTAGGTTTTCACCCCAACATACATAACTCCGATGATCATCTACAACAACAACAACAGCAAGCCCAGTGCCACAAGCGCTCTCGCATGAGCAGGGTCTGGGAGGGGTAGGATGTATGCAGTCTTACCCCATCAGGGGGATACCCTAAGTGGAGGCTATTGCCGAGGACCCCCAACCTGAAAAGTGATAGGGCATGAAAAGCATGGAGAGCACGGTGAAGTTATTAAACGAAGTTTAATAACACAATTAAAAAGAATGAATATTTAATTGGGTCTAATATGATTAGGGTTATAATTTAGTTATTCAAAAAAAAATTTTTTTTTTCAATATAGATTATGAGATTATCATAGATAATGTAAAAATCCACTAATTTATAAAAATAAAGTGGGAGAGAGATTCAAAGGTTGAATACTCACAGTCTCTATTATTGGTCTAACAATGCCGTAGGTCGGCATTATTCCCTGAGGAGGATATTGATTTGAGGAATACAAGGTTGGACTTCGGAAAGAATGAATTGAAGCGCAAGAAAACGGATACGACCACGTTGCTGTGGAGTATTTCGTGGACTTGTATTAATATTAATATAATGGTTTACACTCTACTAGAATGATGCATTGACCACCCTGAGGAGCTCTGTTGTGTTGCTTTAGAGACTAAGGAAATAATGGTGATTTATTAATTTTAGCAAGAGTTTCCAAGAAAATATAATAATGAAAAATATTTCTCAACTGAACTAGGCTCCTTGTGACCCCGCCGACAGGGAGTAAAGAGTGGTATGTTTGAATCATCATTCCATTCATTGTAATTTTGGTTTAGTGGATATCTGATTCATAATGATTGCTAAATTTGAAAGAAAGAATATCATTGATTGTTGCATGACTTGTAACAGTTCATCTTGCATTTTAAAGTGGAATTATGACTACAACTGGTGCACTGCATTCCATTCCTAAGGATAATGCCCTTACTGGACCAAATTACCCTAACTGAAAATTGAACTTGGATATTGTGCTAATTCTTGAGGGACATAAATTTGTACTGTCCGAACCCTATCCTTCTATGTTTACTGACAACTCGACCAGTGCAGTCAAGGAGCGTTTTGAATTCTGGACCAAAGTTAATGATTTAACTAGGTGTTAAATCTTGGCTTTTGTGTCAAGCATTCTCAAGTATCATATGCTTTGCTTGAAATGATGGAACATCTTTAAAAATTGCTAAGTGGTCATGATAGAGCAATTCGATAGGAACTTATGAAAAAGCTCTTCTTATGAGAATGTCTGAAGGAACACCGGTTCAAGAACAAATTTTTAAAGAGATGCCATACTTATATGAATTAGGGTTCCTTGGAGCTAAGATTGATAGTCAATCACTGTAAGACATGATTCTCAGTTCTTTAGTAGAATCCTTCACTCATTTTGTTGAACTATATAATGAATAATAAGGATTACTCATTTCCTGAATCAATGAAGGAACTGCAAGTAGCTGAAGGGGTGATGAGGGCTAAAGGGACTATCCACTTGACCCAAGCACCATGAACGCGGAACATAAAGCCTTCAAAAGGAAAGTTTGGGAAGAAGAAGAAAAAAGGCAAAGCTGCTAATGTAGCAACTAAGATTGTGAAGAGAAAGGAAAGAGAAAAATGTTTCTTTTGTAGGAAGGATGGCCACTAGAAGAGGAATTGCACTGAGTACTTAGCTACTCTTCCTAGTAAGACACGAAAACCATCTGGACAAGGTATGATGATATCTTAACTGATTGAGTGATGTGTAGTTGAAAGTCCACCAAGTTCCTAATGCATGGACTCGGGTTCAATTGATCATGTTTGCACTGAGTTGCAAGGACTCAGGCTGACCAGGAGGCTACATGATGGAGAGTTGTACCACGTGGTGACCCCATTTCCCTTTTATTTATTTGTTATTTTTTTTATTTTACCTTACCTCCCCTATTGGTGGTGACCCCATTTCCCTTTTTTTAATTTTTTTTTTATTTTACCTCCCCTACTAGTGACCCCCATTTTAATTTCATTCATTTCACTTTTTTAAATTTTTTTTATTTATAATTTGTTAGCTTATTTGACCCCACTCCCCACTTTTATTGTGATTGAGAAGTTATTCCCAGAAATTAAAAAATATTATTTAAATTAAATTATTTTTAATTTACTGAACAATCTACTTAAAATTATAAAAAAACAAAACAAAACTAAATTCAAAGAAGAAGAAAACTAAGTACAAAAAAGAAGAAATTATATGAAAAGAGGTTGTTCTTAAAAAAAAAAAAAAAAGGCGGTCACCTCACTCAAAATCGATTCAGTTTAACTTTCGGAGAACAAACCACGAAGGCAAAATTATGGTACCCACTTAGCTTTTAAGTTTTTTTTAGTGTATGCTATATAATTAAATGTTCATGATGCATGTTTGATATAATCAATTTGTATGGACTTATTGTAGGTGGTAGATTTTTTATTCAAGAATGGACAAAGGTATTATATTTACATATATTTAAGCTTAGCAATAGGGCTGGTTTGCCTTCATATCTCTTTTTATCTTATTTTATTTTCTCAATTTGCTCTTAGGAAAAGCTATAACCATTAATGATGAGAAAGATGACACTATTGCCAAAATGGATGTTGTTGGAGACTATGGGAATCATTTATTTGCAAATTGAGATGGAAATGATGTTAATCTTAACTTGATTGGGCGAGTTGTCTCTAGTGAAGCAGAAGCATACAAATTGTGTGTTGATTATGGGTGTCAAGTTGGATTTTCTTTGCAGACTTTTAAAACCCGTTATTACTATGGAACTAAACTTGTTCGGTAAAAGGTTTATGTGTGTAGTTGTCTCGGGTACAAATATGATGAAAAACCAAATGATGACAATAATGAACTTGACAGTATAAGCGGTGATGTTTTGTGTCATAAATTAAATGCGAGATGCGGGTGTCCAGCATTGATTCGATTTAATATTTCAAGAGAACAAAATGAGTGGGTGGTCTCCCATCATGCAAGGGAACTTAATCATGAGCTTGCCGCTCCAGAAGAAAAGCATTTGCTAAGATTTTCTCGCAACATTAATAAAGAAAAGGCTGATGCTATAAATACAATCATAAATTCGGGTTACAAGACCATACAAGCGTATAACTTAATGTCTACACAATCTGGTGGTGTTGAAAAATTAGGATTCACCTAAAGAGATTGTTATAATCATGTTAATAGGGAGAAAATAAAGGTAATTGAAGCTGGAGATGCTCAAAGTTTATTCAATCTCTTTAGGAGAAGACTAAAAGAAGACCTAATGTTGTTCTTTTGCTCACACGTTGACTAAGAAAACAGGTTGACTAATTTTTTTTTTGGAGGGATGGAAGATGCAGGATTGATAATGATGCTTTTGAAGATGTTGTGGTTTTTGACACAACTTATCGCACCAACAAATACAATTTGATTTGTGCTCCATTTGCAGGGTTAAATAATCATTGGCAGAATCTCATGTTTGGATGTGCATTCTTATTAATGAGAAGATCGACTCATTTATTTGGATATTTCAATCATTTTTAGAGTCAATGGGTGGAAAAGCACAAAAACGTATATATACAGATCAGGATCACGCTATGATGAAGGCAATTGAAATAGTTTTCCCGGAAACTAGACATCGCTTATGCAAATGGCACATTTATAAAAATGCATTTTCACATTTACCAGGACTTGTCTCAAACCATGAGTTTATGAAGCTATTTGATAAGTGCATGTCTAAATGTAATGATAGGATGGAGTTTGATCTAACTTGGGAAAAGATGCTGAAATATTTTAATTGTACCAATAATTCATGGTTGCAAGGTTTGCATAAGATTTGTCACAAGTGGTTTAGTGGCTTAAATAATGATGTATTTTCTGCAGGGCTTCAAGCTTCACAGAAGAGTGAAAGCACAAATAATGTTCTTACGAGAATTTCTAATGTCACTTCTGATCTCACTAATTTGTTTCTTGCTTTTGTAAAGTTAGTTGGAGGTTGGCTAAGAAATGAGTCCGATGAAGATTTCCGTTGTCAGAAAGGTACTCCTCACCATGATATTAAAACTAGTCTGATTTTGGATCATGCAGCCACGGTATATACTATTACCATATTCAGACTGTTTTAAAGAGTATTTTTGCATACATTGGGAACAAGTTACAAAGAAGTTCAAAGTAATGGTCGTAACTACACATATGAAGTAACAGTTGAAGGGAAAAAAAATCCAAGGCCACGTATGGTTAGTTTTGATAAATGCAACGTGGACGTGACTTGTAGTTGCAAGAAGTTTGAATCAATGGGTATCTTGTGTTGCCATGCTTTATGGGTCTTGAAATTGTATAATGTATCCAAAATTCCCGAACAATATATTCTTCGTTGTTGGATTAAAAAACCAAAAGATGATTTATATACCGGTAAGAAGAGCAGTGATTCCACTGAGACAAATAGCATGGAAGGGAAAGAAATGAATACAGTGTACTGTAATTGTATAGTAAGGTCTTCATATAATCTTGCTTTGAAGAGTGCATTTCATGATAGCATAAGGGACATCGTTTAGGATGCATTGAATAAAAGCTCATTCAGCCGTTGACAAGGAATTAGACAAGATAGGTGGGAAACATGTTAGAGCAGGAGATGAAGCAGATATAGATTGTGAAAAGTCTCAGTACCCTCCTTTGAAAGATCCTCCAAAAGCAAGGCCAAAGGGTAGCTCAAATGCTCGTATTAAGAGTCCAATTGAAATCCGTCAACGAAAAGCAAGTATGTGACTACTTCTGCTACTGTTATTTTTGTCATCATCATTATTTTATTATTATTACTACTATCACTACTATTATTATTATTAATATTATTTTTTTTTATTTATTTAGGAAAAATGAAAGAAAGTGACACTAAAAGCAATCAATTGTCCCAAAACCCAATTGCAACCCCTGAAAGCCAACCAGTGACATTTATACAAGTCCCCGCGATAAGTAATATGCAAAGTCCTATTACATCTTTTCCTACAGGTGGGGCAATGTTAACCCCTTTACAGCCTATGATGGTCTGTAATTCTCACATGTGTTCTTTTTAGTTTTATTCAATGGGCTTGTATGCTGAAAAATACGCCTTTTACCAAAATCAAAGTTTAATACCTATTGGGAGAGAATTGGGTATGCCCAAGCCAATTTGGAATCAAGGAGTTTCAAGTATTCCACATGAAATACAACATCGACTATGCAAAGTTTGAGTCAGGTAAATAAAAATGATATTAAAATATTATACGTTTGAATTGAAATAACTTATGACTTACATTTTAATATGTGTTCTTATTACAAGACTCTCCGACGCGTCTAGGCAACAGATCAGAGAGACAACCACAATAAATGTTTTTGAGCTAGTGCACTATTGGAACTTAAATTGAATTTATGTAGTTATTATTTATTATATGCATATTTTATTGACGTATTTTGTGTTTTGATCCAAATTGACTTGTATTAATCTAGTAAAGTTTCATATTCAACATATTTTTGTTAAATTATGATTAGAAGGCTATTTACAAGAGAGAAAAGAGAGATGCTTTTTTTTTTTTAATAACTTAAATTATGACCAAATATTAAAATTTTACATATTTTTGCTTAAATTTTCTAAAAATTAATTTCATAAATTTTTACTTAAATTTTATAAAAGGTTGAAAATAACTTATTTTTCATTAACTGAGAGAAAATGTGCTAAAAAAATAATAAAAAACAGGCAAATGCGTGGTGACCCAGGGTCATGGGATAATTTTTCGTTGACATCACCGTGACGTCAGGAGGTTCATTTTTATTATAAAATCCTGCTTTTGGATGTGTGTTAATAACATTTTCTTAGGTTTTGGAACCTAGTTTTCTCCCACGATAAAAATTCTAAAATTGTTATAGAGGTTTTCTAAATTTATGTTAGCATAATTTTTTGAAAAATAGCTTTTCAGAAAGACTTAAAAATATATATTTTTTTTTCAAAATTTTAGCTAAATTAAATATTTTGAGAGCCCACACTTTGAGTGTCAAGGCATCATTGTCGCAAAGATCTCATGATCTCAATGATTCCTCCTGGGCAACAAGTGCAGTTTATAATCTAGGTATTTTTATTAACATTTCTTTTAAAGCTTTCCTTTAATTTTCGCAATTTTATTTATGCTTTTACTTCAATATTTATTATACTTAGATATTTCGTGTTCGAATTTAAAAGTTATTCTCATTGCACCTGATTGAACCAATTTAGGAAAAAATTAGTTTTCGAAATTAAATTTTCTCTATAATTATTATCAGAGCCACCTCTAGTTACATTCATAATTGGCATGAGATTAATATTAAACATAATAAATGTCATGAATAGAGTTGTGAATCAGAGAAATTGAGAATTTTATTAAAGGAAAGAATACCTGATTGGGTTATTAAAAAGTTTAATGACTAGATTGGCGGTTTATTGAATTTAAATTGTTTAAGGTATGATGAATTTGATTAATTTAATTAAACTATATGTGATATTATTCTAAATAATCTAATGAGATTTGATATTCAATTAGTTGAATGATTTAGATATACACAATATCAATGAGATTAGATGTTTAGTTAAGTTAAAATATTTACTAAGAATATTTAATTGGATTAGACATTCGTTTACGATCTAATATGATTAAAATCGGATTTATTTATTTATTTAAATAATATATGAAATAAAATTTTTAAAAAAAATAAAATAAGGGGCGTGGCCTAAAATAATATTTTTCATTATTTTATTTTATATAAGTACTTTGGATAAATAAATAATTAGTTAGGATGAGATCCTAATTTTGTTAATGCGTTAATCTAAAAGAGTTTTAAAAAATTTTAAAAAAATTCTTTAATTATCACATTGAATATATAATTATATTAGATATTCGGTCATTTAAAATATACCGATTTAATGAGATTAAGATCGAATTGAATTATTGAATTATTTATTTATTTTAAAAAAATAATAATAATGTATACATAATTAAAAAAATGGCAGGAAGTGACTTGACTTGGTCGCGTCAGTATTTTATTTATTATTTTTTATTAAAAATAATTAATTAATTAATTAATTGGAATGAGTTTCTTGTTTGGATTATGTGATAATTATTTCTAAAAGTGTTTAGTAATGTAATTAACTAATCCACCCATATTAGGCCTTAAGTACTGTTATTTAAAATTGTTTGATAATATTTTACTTGTTAAATTTTCTTCACATATCTAACATTATTCAAAGAGTTTAAAATTATGTAATGTGAATGAAATTAAAAGGCCATTTAACTTCATGAAACATTTGATTTAATATAGTGGGAGAAGTTTTTTTAAGTAGGTCTAATTAGATTAGAAAATTCAATAATTGAATTATTTAAAAGAAAATTTCTCATAATGTATTGAATAAGATTAGATTAAGTAGGCTGGATAATTAAATGCACTAATATGATTAGGGTGCTTATTTAATAGTTAAATAAAATTTAGAGTATGATTCTAATAATTGATTCGGAGATAATCAAACTTAAAAAAAGATCCGCTATTTAAATTTTCAATTGTGCATGAGTTGATTCCTCACGGTCTCATTTACCAGTCTAATAGTATAGTGGATAGGCACTACTCCCTGAGGAGGGCATTTGTTTGCGGAGTACAAGGTTGGACTTCTTTAGGATAGATAGAGTACGAGAAAGCAGATGTCGCCACACTACCCTGATTGTTAACTTGTACTAACGTCTAGGTTATGGTATGCACTTGACAAGGATATTATGTTAGTCACCTAGGAGCATTGAGATACTATCTTAGAGGCCAATGAAGAGACGATGTATTAATTATGTTTGGGAAGCACTATTAATTGTGAACAGTTCTCACCTTACTAATAACCCGGTGTGGCCTCCCTGCCGGAGAGTAACAGGTAGATTAGTTTGGTCATGTAGCACACACAAGGAATGGTTTGGAGGATTCTATGCTTTGTTCATTTGCTGAAATCAATTAAAAAGTTCACAAGACTCAAAATATCAAGTGGAAGCAAGCTTCTACGTGAATGCTCTTGGCATCTGTTACCAGTCTGGCAGTATAGTAGGTGGGCGCGACTCCCCAAAGAGAGTATTCATTTGGAGAATGCAAGGCTAGATCTCTTTCAATTGACTGAAGTGCAAGATAAGCGGGTGAGGCTACATCGCCGTGGAGTACTTCGTGGGCTTGTGTGGATGTTGAGGTAGCGGTGTACACCTGACTACGGTCTGCATTAGCCTATCCCAGGAGATCTGTTGTATGACCATAGAGGTTGACGGTGGAGTGGTGTTTTAAATATTTTTAGTAAAGAGCCCACAAGAAAACATATTTAGTGAGAAATGTTCTCACCCTTCTGATATCTCAATTCTTCCTCACCTCCGGGAAGTTTTGGGTAGTTCAGTTGGGTCACCACGGCAAACATGTATGCATCGGACTGTGAACTCCAATCTTTGATTGCTTGCTAAAATTAAGAAAATTAATCTTATATGTTATATGACTTGTTTCCTTCTTGATTTTAAACTGGTTGTTTAAATCGTGCAATGCAATCATACATATGTTACTTGTCTATTGAGTTATGCCTACTATGATTTAAAATGATTTAATACATGTGGAGCACTACTAGATGCTCATTGTTCTCTACTTTGCTATTAGTTTATCTATTAGATGTTGAATGTGTTCCAGCATCATATACATGACTTGTCAACTATGTAGTAGAGACGATTAAATATTTGAAAGAAGTGTTTGATTAAAGATGATCAGATATTTAGGTCACTGTGTTAGGAATAACACAATCAAGGTCAAGCCTTGGCCATCAAAGCCCTAACTTATTAAGCAGTGATAGTAATATTAAGACCAAGGCAATCAAGGGTCAAGCCTTGGCCGTCAAAGCCTTAAACTAAATCCTAATATCTCAACTTATCAATTTGTGGGAACCAATTAAAACAAGAAAGTCATAAATGAAGCTCAAGAATCTATATTGCTGAGGAGGTAAGTACCGCAAAATTCTGTGCTATGCTAGGCTTTGTTAAGTTATGCTACTCCTAAGAAAAAAGGACTAGTGTGCCGTAAAAGAAAACTTGAACAAGTTTTGTATTGCGTTTTTGTATTACTTTGGACTAACACAAAGTCCTTTATTTATAGAAAACGGAAAATAATGGCAGCTCCAATTTCAACGGCAACTTCACCCACGCCTAGCCACTAAGCTTCTTCTTTGTCCTCGCAAATCTTCAATAAATGTGTCCTAAATTCAGTATTGGAGAGGAATTTTTGGTGCCCACGTTCGTATTCCTATCAGGCCCTCATGTCATCTTAGATTAAGCTTAGAGCCCAAATATCTAAGATCGCGCTCCAAGTAATTTTCTCGAGTTTGGAAACTGCCTATCTTGCAGCCTTCTGGGCGGGCCTCAAGCTCGAGCTCCCTTCACCCCTCAATCATCTCAAGCCTCGAGTGATTGATTCCTTTTTCAAGGGTAATAATCCCCTCAGGATGCTGGGCTCGAGACGTCATTACCCAAGTACTTGAAGGCCAAACTTCCCTTGAGAAGGACCTCACGTGCTAATCACTTGGCACATTGTCCAAAACGACACCGTTCCATCCCCTTCAAAATTAGGGTGTAAATAAATGCCCCCTTTTAGCCATTTATAATTTCAAATTTACAGTGGGTAAAAACCTGCTTGATTTGACCGTCAATGGCTACAGGGAATTCGAGAAAACACTATATGGCACTTGCTTTTCCTTCACGCATGTCTGTAAGTATGATAGTTAGGGCTTGAAATTTTCACTTTTCTCTCTCTTCATTTCCATCAAGTGCTCTAGCAAACTCTTGCTTGTTCTTGAATCGCCGAATATTAAATGAATCTGCCCTTCACCCTTTGGCTCCTTCGGATTTGATAATGGCTTAGATATCAGTCGCTGTCTCTGCTCCTCTTCCTATGGCAAATAGCCCCATTGAGCAACTGACGTGCTTGCTCTGGTCAGACCCTTCCTTAGTCTCAACACCATCGAGGAGGATCTTTCTTGGTTATCAGAAAATCATCCTTCATTAAACTTGCCACCTTGTACCCTAGGGCCAATCTCTGATGGACATTTCTGAGCAAGTGGTATCTTGAATGTCTAGACAAGTTGATGGTTATTAGGCTTTCCACCATCTCCCTCGGGTATGATTTCCCCATCATGACAACTCTCACCTGCTGCTAAAATACCTGTTATAATGCTTTAGTCCTCCCTGAGGGTTGTCTTGGTATTACTCTAGAGGACATAGCAGCCTTAACAGGTCTGGAGGAGAAGAGTTGCCTCTTAACTCCTTTATTTCTTCAAGGGCTGAAGCTTTTGCCTCTCCTTCTCTGTCACATACTTGCCTAGATGCTATGAATCTTTTCTCAAAAATTTTATAATAGAGGCTTATGATTTTGGGCAAGGTTACAAAGAGGAGGAGGTGTGCTTCTACTTGTTTTGGCCAAACAAGTTTTTTTTTTTGCTAACTCTTCCAACTTAGTTCTTAGATTTCTTAAGACCATGCCTATCAACCTAGCCTTCAATACTTGCCCTCTATCCTTTAGACCATTGTTTTTGGTGCAGGTACATGGTTTCCTTAAGGACATCATTGCCAAGACCTATGAAGTCCAAATAAGTAGCCCTTTATGGCTGGTCCAACTTTAGGCCCAGGCCTGTTTCCCTAAGCTTTGCACCAGAGGCTCCTACGCTCCCACCGGTGAGGGGGCCTCTTATTTTGGTGAGCAATATGCTCGTTGTGAGGTCCAACTATCCTTAGTATGGTTCTTTGATCGATGCCTTGAGGGATTATTGTCCCCTCGATGTAGGCAAGGGACTCAGCAGACTGCCTTGAAGAGAAGAAATCTTTGTCCTAAATGGTTCAGGAAACTGGACCTTCACTATGACTTCTCTGTGGACATCAATTGTCAAATCTGGGAAGCAATCTTATGCCCCAAAGATTTTTCCTTCTATCACCAGACTCGTCCTGATGTGGAAACGTATGGGCCTAAATTGTTTACCAGGAAATTTGGCATGGTCCAAGACATCTCCGTTCCTAGTCGAAGGACCATGAATCTCTTGTAGGGTAAGAGGACTCCATCCACCCTGCTTAGCTCAAAGATCTTCACAACCTGAACCAGGAAGTAAGATCCCTTTATGGGTATTATGTGGCTTGAAGCTACACCCCATGTGCCATTACGTTTTTTTAGCTTGGTTTCAAGCCTATTGGTCCTCCTTTGGAAGCCAAAGGCACCAAGTAGCATTTCACGCCTTCATTTTAGATTGCAGGTCCTACCTCAAGAAGAAGCCAACCAATCATCAGTGAGCCAACTCTGCAGAAGGCATGATCGGGTAAGTAGTCACTCCTTAAGCATGCTTTAATCTTTTTTAGAGGCCTGAACAAAGATTGAGCCTTGTTCTTGACTTTTTTAGCATCTGTCTTGGAAAACCCCAGGAGTGCTAGGACTAGTAGCTTTACTTAGATGCGGCTAGAGGAGTCTCCTCTTAGAACCTCTTCGCCAGCCCTTGAGGTTGGGGGATCAAGAAACACAAAGAAGGATGCTGTTCCTTTAACTCTCCTTGTTGCAGCAGAATAAGAAGAAGAAGGAGAAAAGGTACCTATTGTTAGGAATAGTGTCCCGAAATTCTGATTTATTCTAGATATATTATTTTAATTAATAAATAAAATTAAAGTCCTAGTCGTTTTCCAGTTAAATTTGTGTAAGCGAGCATTTATGCTACATGTGATTTTCTTTTAAGAGACATCCATGAGATGGGTGTAGTCCTCATACTGTAATTTACATGTTTGTTTTCAGTAGTTTATGAGACTAAGCCACAAATAGACTTGGAACAAATGGTTGGATTGTTGTTTGAAAGCCTTGTAGTCGGAGATAAGTTTGGACGACCTGTGTGCTAAGACTATAACATGACACTTAAGATGACTTGCCTTGGTCATGTGGATGGAGATCCAAAAGTGTTAGGATGGTGTGTTTAATAAGATTGACACACTGAGTTGGAACATGTGAGTTACTCATTTCTAAACTACTATCGGAGATGAGTACAACAACAACAACAGTCCTAGTTCCTCCCAGGCTCCCGCAATAAGCAGGGTCTGGGGGGTGGATGTACGTAGCCTTTCCCCTTCCGAGTGGAAAAGAGGCTGCTTTCGAGGACCCCCAACCTCAAGATCTTGTCATTATAGAAGCATGGCATCCTGAAAAGGGATTAGGTCGTGTCAAAGACAACTCCAAGGCACATAATAAGGCCAATAGTACAAGGCCGATACTAGGTGAGTAAACTGAGAAGCAACTAAGCAAGCAAGCAAATAAGCACGCCATAGGGGTTAAATCCGCGCTAGAAACCCTCTGCTAGCAGTGATATGCAACACTACTCTAAGCCGCTACATTGGCTACCCCTGTGCTCGCTCTCCAACTAGCTTTATCCAAGGCCATCTCTTCCCTTAAGTATAGGTGGGTTAGGTCTTGTCGGATAGTCTCAATCCAACTCTTCTTTGGCCTTCCTCTCCCTCTTCTTCCTAGAGTAGTATGTAATTATTCACATCTACTTACTGGAGCTGTGGTCGATCTCCTCCTAATATGTCCAAACCATCTCAAGCATTGCTCCCTTAATTTTCCCTCGATCAAGGCTACGCCCAATCTTCTCCTTATATCGTCGTTCCTAGCCCTATCCTTCCTAGTGTGACCACACATCTACCGCAACATCCTCATCTCTGCCACTTTCATCTTCTATGTATGTTGTTGTTTCATTGGGCGACACTCCGCCTCATACAACATAGCCGGTCACACTGCTGTCTTGTAGTATTTTCCCTTTAGCTTTAGCAAAACTTTCTATCACAAAGTAACCCGGAAGCCATCCTCCATTTCTTCCAGCCTACCTTAATCCAATTTTTGACATCCTCGTCAACCTCACCATTCTGCTATACCATGGAACCCAAGTGTCTGAAACTCTCCTTCCTCGGTATGGTCTCAGATCTTATCTTGACGTTTTATGTACTAGGCGCAGTAGAGTGACAGAACTCGAGTTCTATGTACTCGGTCTTGGATCTACTGATTTGTCGGCCCTTTGATTCCAAATCCCTTCTCCACTGTTCTAGCTTCTCAATTATGCCTACTCGAGAGTTCCCCTCCAAAACTATGTCATCTGCAAAAAACAAACACCAAGGTACATCTCTTTGGATGTGCCCAGCGAGCTCATTCATGACCAGAATGAACAGAAAGGGGCTCAACGAAGAACCTTGGTTGACCCCAACTATAATAGGGAATGTGTCTACTATCGGAGATGAATGATTCACGTTATACTATTTGAACGACAACTCTAAATCCTGAGGATATTCTGGACTTGTACATGGAGCATTAGTTACTTTGGTGTACTATAAGGTCTAAATGCATGATTGAATTTCCATGTACACTAGGTAGCGGCATGAAGTGTGACAAGAATCAGGTATTTAATAGGGAATCTACAGTCTCTTATGAGATACAGAGGTCCCCTTAGTTGATTCATAAATATTTGAATAGTTCGAAAACTTTTGCCAAAGTATTCCAAGTGTTTGACATTTGGAATTTATACTATGAATAAGTTCAAATATAAATGAATTATTCAGTGAAGGGCTAGTTGGCAACTAATGAAGAAGCTGTGAGGAAGATAATGGCTGTGGTTATATTTTTCCTTTGTCATGGACATCTAATGGAGGGGTTGTTGTCACCAATACAATCTATTAGGGAGATATCGAATAAATAGTTTAAGTCTAGAGTGCAGTAAGATTTATTTAGTGGAATTAAGTCTCATTAAATGGTAAATAAATTATTTTATGAGATGATTAATCTAACCCTTTTGGAGCGAGATTCAAATTGTCCCTGAGGTTCCTACGTAAGCCTCTATGTTTATTGCCATCAGAAATATATTAAAGCGTCCACGAGATGAATTATTTATCCACGAGATGGTTAAATTGATTTTGCCAAATATTATTCATGAGATGAATAAAAATTGAGAATTACAAAATAAAATAATTTTAAAAAATTAAAATTCATGAGATGAATTTTTACATGTATGAAACAAAAAAAAAAAAATCAGAAAAATAATAGCCTAGATCACAATCCGCGTCCACGCAGATGAACCGACCAGCACGCCACACGTGTCGCCCGCTGGGGACGACAACGGGTCAATCCGCGCCTTAAGGGCCGGACCAATCACTACGTGCCACAGGGTTAATATGCTGCTTGTATTGTTTCGAAACGCAGCGTTTTGAGCAGGATTTTACACAACACGATGCATTTTGCTTGTTGACTGCGAATCCCACATTAAATTTCCAGCTTATTTTCGTTCCGGTAACCTGCTATAAATAGAGGTACCTATTCCAAGGGTTTGGCATTCAATTGAAACAAATATTTTTGGGTTTCTGAAATTGTTTTAAAGACCTATTTGGAAAGAAAAAATTCAGTTGAAAGTTTTATTTCCTTAGTTTAATCTCTTTGAGAGCTCGCCTTTCGAGCAGTTTGAGGTCATTACGTATAAGATGGCGGGATCTCGTATTTGGTGTTCTTTTGAAGATTGTTATTTCTTTCTGATATTCTTATGTTGGAGCAATACCGGGTATGTTTTCTTTCCCTCTTCTTTTAATTTTCGTTTTTCTATTTATTTATGACATTCATTATTATGCCTGCTTAAGTTTTTGTATTGTTATGAATATATTAAGAATTTAGATCGGTATATTTAAATTATGAATTTAAACTTATAGATTTAACATTAGGTATTTTAAATCAGCCCAGATTTAGAATTATGAATTTCAAACCCCTTCCTCTGCCTAAACTTTATGAAAGAGGGAGACTTTTGAAAATTCGTCCCAACAACCGGTACTACGAAACTCTCGCACATGAGGTGTCACGAAGCGTGACCCTCAGACCGGGGCCTTATGTAGAGAGAAGAGTCTCCTACGCTAAGTGCTTTAATATGTGTCTTTTGTTGTGACCATAGTTGAGAACTGTGAACCCAACAACCGGCATCAAAGATTATTTTTCCAACAAAAATTTATGTTTTTCCTAACAATTGGTATCAGATTTAGCCTTTGATTTCATTCATAATATATATGACTAGGTATAATAAGATCGAAATATATAGATTTGTGATTTAATAAAATAGAGATTTTATTAAGAAGGAAAGATTATTTAAAGTAACGATTTAAATTATTTAAATCGTTAATGAATTAATTGTTAATCGGATTGTATAAAGTAATGATTTAAATTGTTTAAATAATTGACGAATTAAAGGAGTTAATAGTTAACTACATTATTTAAAGTATCGATTTAAATTGTTTAAATCGGTTGAAAGAGTTAATAGTTAACTAGGCTATTTAAAGTATCGATTTAAATTGTTTAAATGGGTTAAAAGATTTAATAGTTAAGTACGTTAGTTAAAGTATGGATTTAAATTTCTTAAATCATTTATAAGATTTAATAGTTAACTAGGTTGCTTATAGTCATGATTTAAATGATTTAAATTGTTAGAAAATTAATCTTTAATTCAAACCTGACGACCTATAAATTCGGAATTACATGATCTTTATTATGAGACAATGATCGTTTGGTTAAGATTTATAGAATTAGATAAGATTAATCTAATGAGATTAGATTCTATTAATTTTTATAAAATTGGAAAAAGTTTATCTAATAAAATTAAATTAAATTAATTTTATGAAATTGGATAAAATTGATCTAATGATATTAGATTCAATTAATTTTTACAATATAGGATAAAGTAGATCTAACGAGATCAGATTCAATTAATTTTATGAAATCGGATAAAATTGATCGAATGATATTAGATTACATTAATTTAAAAATTAAATATTTTTTTCTGACGACTTCAGCACTGACGTAGCGCTAAAGCCAACACCAAACAAAATGTCAATTAATTATTTTATTAAGTAATTTTCTTTTAGATTGAGATTCTAAATTAGATTATATGATAATATAAGATGTGAATCAGTATTAATTTAAATAAAAGTTATTTTTAACTTAGCCTTAGAATAAGATTCTAAAATAGGCTATGAGATAGTCTAAATCGTTAACTCTATTTTAAAAATAAAAGTTAAATTTTATTAATCAAAATTTTAGAATACGATCCTAAACTGGACTATTTGATAGTCTAAGCTTATTTAACTCTTAGAATGAGATTCTAAAGTAGATTATATAATAGTCTAAATTTTAAGACGTTACTGATTTTAAATAATTTAATTAGTTTAATTTCATAATTAGACTCAAAAAATAGATTATGAGATAATCTAAATTTCAGTATTATTTAAAGTAAAAAATTAAATTAATTTATATTAATTTATTTAGTTATTAGAATGAATAATAGGTTATAAGATAATCTATGGTACCATTTTTAAAAGTAAAATTAATTAATTAATTTTTTTGAATAAATTTAAAATGAGATTCTAAAGCAAGATTATAAGATAATTGGTACTGTAAAACGATAATATTTTGAATTAATTAATTAATTAATTATCGTTAATTTTAGGATGAGATTCTAAAAGGGGTTATGACTTAATCTAGGTTGTAAATGCAAGTTAATTAAAAAAAAACCCTAGTTATAAAAATCAAGTGGGAGCTAGGTTTCAATTGTTGTAACCTCACAGTCTCCATTATCGGTCTAGAGGTACAGTAGATCGACAGACCTCCCTGCAGAGGATGTCGGTTTGAAGATTACAGGGTTAGACTTCTATTGGGATAAACGGAACTGCAAATAAGCGATGCGACCACGCTGCCGTGAAGTATTTCGTGAATTTGTTTGGAGGTTTAGGTAATGGTTTACGCTTGACTAGCGTGGTGTATTAGCCTCCTTGAGGAGCTCTGTTATGTCATGTTAGAGACTAAGGTAAAGTGGTGAGTTAATCTCGTTAGAGACTATAGAATCCACGTAAAACAATTGCTTCCGCTACACTTCATGTTGTTACCCAATGCATGTAAGATTCAAGTCAATGCACTTTGACTAATCCTTTTAGCATATCAAAGCAACGAACAATCCATGCCCGAGTTCAGATTGTTTCCTGGATTTACAGTTATCGTCTTATAGAATCAATTATTCCTGATAGCAGTTAAGAAACAAATAAATTACATGGTCCTGCTTAGTGTTCTAATCATAAAGACAAGACCAATATAATACTTTTGGATCCTTATCCACATGACCAAGACGACCCATCTAAAGTATAATATTATAGTCTTATCAGAAAAGTGTCCAAACTCATCACCCACTATGATCATGCTTTGACAACATATCACTAGTTTGATCTAACTCTATCTGTTGTTCAATCTCATTGACTACTTAAATCAAACCAGACATGTCGTCTTGGGCTAAATTCATCACATGAAACGTTTTAGAAAGCAATCACACGCATATTTAACCCGTAAAAAAATGATGAGATAATAAATAAATAAAATATTTTATTTATTTAATATTTGAATCTAACTAATTAGGTCTTCCAAGACACCAACTCCAATAATCTCTTCACTTGTCCTAAACCCAATTGGCCCTGCATTACATAACTAACCCTTAGGGATCTGTCAACTCTTTGACTATAAACTTTAACCAATACTGATATGTCACTGTCTCACTCCCTTACTCACAAACTTTCATCTACTAGGAACCTTTTGAATCAACTAGTCTACTCAACAACTTTATAGTTGTCAAGCACCCGACTTCCATAGTGAAAGAAGCAATACAATAATTCTTTACTCTTCACCATCTAATGACTCCCACTATAAAGGGTAAAAATGGATTTTTGACGTCAAATATCTAAATCCCCTTTTAAAACAAATGACTCATGATAAACTCAATACCCTTTCTTTGAATCTCACTAAAACTTGATCCTCAGAACATAGTTGGCTCATCTTAGGTTTTTCACTTTAAACTAACTGGACAATTAAACCTTAGCAGGTCAGGACAACTCTACACCATTCTAAATTAGCGGAATGCCACATTATACTGCACCTTGAAAATCGCCACTTTTGAGCTATGTCTCATACTCTCATGGTTTACTAACTATTGATTCAAATTAGTAGGACTTGATCGCCATCATCAAATCTACTATTTAATGAACAAGATACTTATTTAAGTCTACAAATAGACTATCCCAATTTACAAACCTTATGCTCCTGACTCTTTGCAACACACTCGTTTGGTTGTATCACATACATAAGCTTTTCAAGATGACCATTTAGAGAACATCGTCTTAATTTGTATTTTCCGTATCTCATCATATGAAATACAATGGATGAGAGCATTCTTATGGACTTAAGCATGACATCTGGCCAGAAAGTCTCATCAAAGACAATTCCTTCCTTGAGGGTATGACCCACTGCTGTCAATCTAGCCTTGAAGATCTCTACCTTCTCGTACACTGAACTCTATATTTTTGTAGATCTATTAAGATCCAATCCAATGGACTTAATGTCTTTTGACTCCTCTACAAGATCCCAGACACAGTTAAAATATAATTACTTTAACTTAACATTTATTGCCCTGACTAATTGGTCTGCATCTTTATACTGAAGAGTTTAATTGTAGTCTAAAGGATCAGATTCATAACATGCTTAATCATTAAGTTTGAAGACATGAATCTGTCAAGTGACCCTTACCATCCGCCTACTACACCAAAACTCTTATGTACTTAGTGTGACAATAACCTAGTTGAAGATATATCTAATATATCATCTACACTATAAGTTGCATCATGTTGTTGAGACACAGTATCTCATACTATCAATCTGTCCAGTACAAGCTATCTGATGTACTTTTAGAACACTTTCTAAAATATTTTACATGACAAACCTTTTGGTATGTATATGTGACTCATCATATGAATCGTACCATATTCAATAAAATATTATTGATCTTTTCTACAACTCTTTGTAATAAGGAAAAATAAGAATTCTCCTAAAACCACCACTTCGATCTAATCAAATTGACTTGATATAATTACCTTGCTGATCCCAACTTTAGTCTTTACCTCTTTGAACCTTTCAAAGGATTCAATACTTCAGTCTTCATAGGTATATCCATACATTAACTGAATGAGTAGTCATTCATAGACATTTTATGAAATACTCATCACTTCCGCTCATTTGAACTTTTATCACTCTATAAACATTTTATGAACAAGTTCTAGCAGCTTAGTGGTTCTACTGCCTTTACTGACTTTTTCAGTCGCCATTAATTTCTAAGGTGATTCACATACCAGTTATCATTTTAGTACTTAATCACATAAGACATATCAAACTAGTTTTTGAATCATACTTTGATGTGACCTCAGATCACGTACGACTTAAAAGGTCTAGGGACTTCAGTAAAATTCTTCTTTTATATGATTACACAACCTGGCATATATTAGACGAATAAATTTCCATTAACATAGTTTTGATCAAAATAATTCAACTATCTACCACTATACCTTTTAAATAAACATTTATTTTTTTTCTAAACAATAACTAAAAAGAATCAAATTTCTAGAGTATATTAAGATAGTTACTCAAATTAAAAACTATATTCATTAACTTAAACTACTATCTCTTGGTGCCCTTACTGAAAGCCCGCTCACCAGAATACTAGTGGATTACCTACTAATCACAACTAGAAATGACAACAACAGTATCGAAGTACCTAGGCATTCATTTTAAAACAAACGTCCAACACTATTATGAAAGAGACAAAACTATTTTGACTCATGTTTTATTTTATCCTCCAAAGGTTCCTAATTCTTAAGATAAATGTTAGCCCTAAGTGACTCTTCCCTTAGTTCTCATGCCACGTTTTCTCTCAAACTATACTTTTATCAGTTCAAACAATGAGTAATCTCTATTACTCAATTTATCTGGCCTAAACCGATTGAAAGACCTTGATAAGCAAATCAGGATTGTATCCTATTGAGATTAGCTAACAAGTTTTGCATCAAGAATTCCAATTCAATTGAATAAGCCATCATCATATGACATGCTCTTGAACTAAACTTTCTTAACACAATTCTCTATCTGTCATCTTTCTCATTAGATGTTCCCATGCTATTAGTTCACTAATAAAATAATTGTTTCAAATATCTTATCGTCTCTACTACAATTGAATTTCAAGTATCTAATACTAAAAAAAAAAATGTTTGACATCTAATGTTCGAGTCTTGCATTTGAATAACTCATTAGTTTAGTTTAATGTTCCCAAAGATCTTTTCAACTCAGTAGATACATTAGTAGAAACCTAGAGAGCTTTGAGCATCTCCCACTGCTATACATGTACTAAAACATATCATATCATAATGAGCATAACAGAACATACAAGTAAGATATACCAGTATTGATCGCAATGCAAAATTATAACAACCAGTCTAAAATCAAAACTATAAAACAAGTCATATAACATACAGGATTACTTTTCTTACTTTCGGCAAACAGTCAAAGTTGGGAGTTCACAATCCGACACTTACATGTATCCCGTGGCAACTCAACCAAACTGCCCAAATCTCCCCGTCTGCGAGGTCAAATTGAGATATTAGAAGGCTAGGAACATCTCTCAATAAATATTTTTTTCTTGTAAACTCTTTACTAAACATATTTAACACACCACTCTACCCTTAGCCTCTAAGGTCATACAACAGAGCTCCTTGGGGAGGCTAATGTAGACCCTAGTCAAGTGTACACCGCTACCTCGACATCTATACAAGTCCTCCAAGTACTGCATGTCGGCATGGCCACATACATTTTTCCTACACTTCCGTCTATTATAAGAGATCCAACCTTGTATTCTACAAATGAACGATCTTCCTGGGGAGTCGTGCCCGCCTATTATACTATTGGACTAGTAACGGAGGCCATGAGCATTCATTTAGTAGCTTGCTTCCACTTGATATTTTGAGTCTTCCAAACTTTTAATAATTTTAGCAAACCAACAAAGCATGGAACCCTCCTAACTATTATCTGTATGTGTGCAACGATGAGCTAATCAATCTATACATTACTCCTTGGGAGAGGGGCGCAACAAATTATCTGTAAAGTAAGAAGTATTCTCAATTTATAAGATTTCTAAACATAATCAACTCACCATTTTTCCTTGGTCTCTAAGACAGTATCACAGTGCTTCCTAGGAGACTAATATATTATCAATCAACTGTATACTATTACCTAGATATTAGTATATGTAAATAAGATACATCACGGATATGTGGTCACATTTGTTTTCCCGTACCTCCATCTATCCTTAAAAAGACTAACCTCATATTCCATGATGAAACGCCCTCCTCCGGGAGTAGCGTCTATCCACTATACAGTAAAATTGGCAGTGGAGACCATGAGGAATCAACTCTTGAAGCTTGCTCCCACTGGAAATTTTAAATGACCGACCTTTCTTTTAAGTTTGATTATCTCATAATTAATATTCGAATCATATTATAAATTTTAGTTAACTATACTCTAATCATAATAGGTTCCTTTAATTATACAACTAATGTAATTTAATCTCATTAGATACATTATGAGAATTTTTCTTTCAAATAATTCAACTACTGAATTTTTTAATCTCATTAGACCTATTTGAAAATTTTCTTGCACTTGATGAAATCAAATATTTCACAAAGGTGCATATATAAACGGCCTTCTAACTATATTCACATTATACATAATATTTAATTTATTTAAATAATATAAAGCATGTGAACAAAATATAGTAAGTATCATATTATCAAACCATTTGAATAATATTACTTAAGGCCTGACAAGGTTGGAATAATATTACTTAAGGCCTGACAATTAACCCTTCTATTAGATATCCGTGAGAAAAAGTAATTTTAACTACTATGGTTACTTTTCTCGCATCTTTCGCCGTAGTTCCCAACTTACCCTTCTTGAACAATTCAATAATACAGAAATACTTTCCGTACTAATTCCGAATGTCAAACATATGCAATACTTTGGCCAAAGATTTTAGAATTTGTTGGTATATTTGCGAATCAACTAAGGAGACATCTTTAACTCGTTAGAGATTATACATTCCACGTAAAGCTATTGTTCTCGCTACACTTCATTATATTACCCAATGCACGTAAGATTCAAGTCAACGCACATTGACTAATCCTTTTAGCACATCAATGCGACCAACAATCCATGAACGAGTTTAGACTGTTTCCTAGATTTAGAGTTATCATCTTACATAATTAATAATTCCTTATAGTAGTTAAGAAACAAATAATTTATGTGGTCCTGCTCAGCATTCCAATCATACAGACAACACCAACATTATAACTTTGGATCCCTATTCTCATGACTAAGACAAGCCATCTAAAGTGTCATATTACAGTCTTATCAGACAAGTTCTCCAACTTATCTATGAACATGCTTTAACAACATATCGCTAGTTTGATCCAAGTGTATATGCGGTTCAATCTCATGGACCACTTAAACCAAACTGACATGTCATCTTGAACTACGTCTATCTCATGGAATGTTCAGAAAACAATCACACGCATGTTGGACTCGTAAAACATAAGCAGACAATAAATAAAAATAATAATTTTGTTTATCTAATATTTAAAACTAACTAATTGGGTTTTCCAAGACACCAATTCCAATAGTATTTCAAAAAATGACCATTGGAAAATGGTTTTTACCACCAAACAAGAGGTAATGAGGAGGTTCATGCAACTTACTCATTTTCTTTGTGGTGGTTGTGGCCATAGGTTGGTGTCTGAGATGAAGAAGTTGAACTTGTATCCAAAGAAGATGTCAGTATCCTCAGAAACCATTGTTTAATGGACGAACTAAAGGACTTAAATCAAACGCTAGTTGATCATGAGGACTGGGCATCTTAACAAAAACCCAAAATACCGTCGGATTGAAGTGGTTACCACCCGAAGGCCGGGGCAATTAGTGCAACAACCCCCAGGGGTTCGTTTTGGTATTATTTGGATGAAAAACCAACTTAAGCAGGAAATTTCTAGCTCCTCTAAACTTCCTCTGATTAATAGAGGAAGATGCTTAGTAAGAAGGCAGTGAAAAGAAGAACTCAACTTGACTCTTATTTGGTCAGGGATCCTTTTTTTTGATAAGTCAGTGATTGTATAAATAAATAAAAACGTACAAAATGTTCCTCATGATGCACGTGAGTATAAGACTGCTGAACCAATGGATCTCGAATATCCAAAAGGGAAGGCAGAATTTAATGCCACAAGGGCTAAGAATGAGCCATGTAAGAAACTTGAGAGATGGGCTAATCTCCCGTTTTTAGAGATGGGCTAATCTCCCGTCTTTAGAAGGACTTACATTTTGGTGAATAAGGTGTCAATGGATAACCACACAGGCATCAACTGTTGAAATCAGTGTCCTGAAAAACCTAATTAATTATCTTAAAATATTGATAAAATAAAACATTCTTTTTTATGTCTGATTAAGTTTTTCGAGTCAAATATATGTGTAAAATGTTCCACGAGATGGACATAATCCAGGACAACATGCCAAGTTTGGTTTAAATAGTCAATGAGTTGAGCCACAGATAGACTTAAATCAAATTTGCGATATATTATCAAAGCATGTTCATAGTCAGTGATAAGTTTGGACATTTTGTCTAATAAGGCTTTAATATAATACTTTAGATGACTTGCCTTGGTCATTTGGATAGAGATCCAATAGTCTTAAATTGGTGTTTTTTATAAGATTGAAAAACTGAGTAAGACCACCTGAGTTATTTATTTCTTAATTGCTATCAGAAATAACTAATTTATTCTACTTAAATGATAATTATAAACCTAAGATTGTCTTAGACTCATGCATGTAGTGTATGTTACTTTGATGTACTGAAAAGTGAGATCTCATTGAGGGGGCCAAAATCCTTTGTACGTTGGGTGATAGAATTAGGTGTAGTGGGAACAAAACATTTAATATGGAATCTATGGTCTCTTTTGAGATATAGATATCCCCTTAGTGGATTTGCAAGTGTTCGAATAAATTCGGAAAAACTTTGGCCAAAGCGTTCCCAGTGTTTGACATTTGGAACCAATACCAAATATGTTTTTGTAATAATAAATTATTCCAAAAAGGGTGAGTCAAGAACTAAAGGATAAGATATGAGAAAAACAATAATAGTAGTTAAAGTTATTTTTTCTCATGGATATCTAATAAAGGGGTTAATTGTTATTATAAAAGTTACTTAGGAATTATTGAATAATTAGATTTAATTCTAGAGTGCAGTAATGTTTATTTAGTGAAATTAAATATTACTAAATGGTAATAAATATTACCAAGTGTTGGTAATTAGATTTGACCCATATGGAGCTAGAATTAAATTGTTCCTAATGTCCCTTTGCAAGCCTCAAGTAGTAACACTTGCAAAAATTTTTAAAATAAATTCGTGAGATTAATTATTTATTCATGTGATTAATAAATTAATTCTTTTTTTTTTGGTAGGTCAATGCGGGGAGCCACAAGTACCATAGTGAAGATTCGAACTCGGGTGGTGTATAAGGCCGCCAGTGTTCTCTGGCACTAGGCTATGCCCATAGGACACAATAAATTAATTTTGCTAAACATAATAACATTCATAGGATGAATTTATACATGTGGGAACTTGAACAAAATAAATTTGTGCTTGAATTCAGACCACAATCTGCGTACAGAAAATGGGCCAACCAGCACATGACACGTCCTACTCAGCTATCCGTGCCTCATGGTGCAGACGAATGGGAAGTCGCCACATGGCGTTTTTAACGTGGCAAGCTTTGTGCATTGCTTTTGGTGAAGCGACATCAATTTGAATTCCTTAAAAATGTGTTTCTGCTATTGTTTTTTGCATCCCACATCAACCAAATTCACGGTTTACTTCCCAAAATCCTATTATAAGTAAGGGTCTTCAAAACTTAGTTTGGCATCCCAATATTTTTTGAAAAAATTGTTTTTCTTGGAAAATTAAAAAAGGAAGATTTTCCCCTGAAAATTTTCCTTCTGTAAATATTTTGGAGCCTACTCTTCGGTGTCAAGGGGTCATTGCGAAGAACATCTTGTGGTCTCTATGATCCCGGGGTGACAATTTCGGTCTACAATCTAGGTATTTCTTATTCTGTTTTCTTTTGAGCTTTCTTATGATTTTTGCATTCTATTTGTGCGTTTAATTTCTTATTTATTATGCTTTGATGTTCTATGTTTTTGTTGATATATTAGATTCGAGGTCCTTAGATTTAGAACTAAAGTATCTTAAATTTGTTTCCGCTATGCTGCTCTAGCCAATTCTGGGGAATATTTTTGAAATATTTCCAACGTCAAAATCTTAACTTTTTACATGTTGGGTTATCGGTAAATCTCAATATGACTTAATAACTTCTGACGTGGCAACTTGTGGCTTCTCTGGGGGCTACCACCAAGTCCAAGGGTTCATCTCGATTGAGTTAACTATGCGCACTCTGAGTAAGCTGAAAGCTTTCTTTGTAGTGGATACAAACTCAAGCTACAATGCGTTGCTTAAGAGAGATTTGTTGCATGCAAATTGGTGTATCCCATCTTCACTACATCAGTTGTTGATCTTCTAGAACCACGACAAATATGAGGTTGTTATGTTAGATGACAAGCCATTCTTGGCTGGCTCCAACTTCGTTGAGGCAAAGTTCAATGGGGACAATGTGGGAGGTAAAGTTCTATGAGAACGATGTGAGACCACTAGCAGTAAGAAGGGCCACTCCTCAAGATGCCTAACACAAAGACATCATAGCCATCCTTGAGAGCCCACTTAATAAAGCTGAGGTTGACCAGGCTGAGGTGGACTCATATGGCTTGGATTTTTTGGGATGTATGAGACCCCTCCTTGATGAGAGGGACCTTCATGGTGCAAGGATGCCTTATTAGGGGAAGCCAAGTCTTCTCAGTGAAGGCCTAAAGGGCTGTCTCCTCAGCCATTGTAAAGCTAGCGGCTTGGCTTGCTGAGGACAAACTCTGGGCCAAGTAGCCATTTATTCCTTGAAATGGCTTTGAAATCCAACTGCTGTAAGAAAAGGAGCTGGAATTGTCTGACTTGAGAGCAGCATCAGCAAAAATAGAGGACTTGAGAGCTAAAGTTCAATTGTCTCTCTTTGAGGTCAACTTGGGTTCAGTACAATGCCTAAGACCCACGTATGTGAGTGCTCTATTTCTAAAGAACAAAGTAGTACTTAAGCTTGCTCCTTGAATTCAAGGACTACTCTGCTCGGGATCTTCATAAGATGCCTGACCTAAAGAAAAATGTGGTTAAGCATAGGCTACCCCTTACACTAGGCTCATTGCCCGTCATCCAAACAAAGAGGTCGAAGTCCCATGAAGACATACACTTCGTCAAGGAGGAAATTGGACCAAGTTCATCAGGACAACCAGGTATTTTAAATGGCTGGCAAATATTGTTCATGCATTTAAGAAGAACGGCAAAAAAAGAGTCTATATTAACTTTAGAGATCTTAATGTAGCCATGGCAAAGGATGAATATCTTATGCCTATAGCTGACTTATTGATTCAGCCTCCTGGCATGATGTATTGTCTTTCATGGATGGTTATTGTGGGCATTACCAAGTTATGATAGCTTCAAAAGATACCCACAAAACCGCATTTAGGTGTCCAAGGTCAATAGTTATCTTTGAATGGGTAGCCATGGCATTTGTATTAAAGAATGCTAGAGCCACCTATCAAAGAGCCATGAACATGATATTTTATTAACTCATTGGAAAGACCATGGACGTCTATATAAATGTCATCATGGTCAAATCGAAAACCCAAGTTGAGCACTTGGACAACTTTAAAAATAACTAATGAGGAACCATAACCTGAAAATGAACCATCTGAAGTGTGCCTTTGGAGTTCGAGCTGGAAATTTCCTTAGCTTCCTTGTGCACCAGAGGGGGATTGAGGTGGACATAAATAAGGCTAAGGCCATTCAAGAGGCTAAGCGGCTCAAGAAAAAAAGGAACTTCAACATGTCTTAAGGCAGGTTAATTACCTAAGGCGTTTTATTTCAAATGTCATAAGAAAGACTAAAGTCTTCTCTCCATTGTTGAGGCTTAAGTCTGAAAAGGACTTCAAATGGGCAGAGCCACATGAAGTAGCCTTCAAGGCCATCAAAGGCTATTTAATCAGGACGCCAGTATTTGTTCCACCTAAGCGGGGGAGCTATTTAAGATTTATGTCTCTGCTTCTGCTAAGTCAATTAGTTGTCTGCTTATACAAGACAATGAGTAAGGGTTTGAACAAGCTGGGTTCTGCCTAAGCTGCTGTTTAAATGAGTGTGACATAAAATATTCTTCCATTGAGAAATTATGTCTATCGTTATATTACGCATATGTAAAGCTAAGGCATTGCTTCCTTGCATTTACTATTCATGTGGATGCTCAAACTATTGTTCTTAACTATATGCTAGATAGACCTTTAATGAGAGGAAGATTAAACAAATGGAGTGCGGCTCTACTTTAGTTTAATTTATGTGTCACAAAAACCAGTGACAGGCCAAGCTATGGAATAATTTTTAGCTAACCATACTAATATTCAAACTAAATCCATCTATGAACTAGGAGAACTCTTGATGATTGAAATGGTCCCTTAAAAGTTCTATTTTGATGGATCATGGACCAAATCATGTGCTGGAGTGGGGCCGTGATTAAATCTCCTTCTAGAGTTATCACCAAACTCGTCATTACCCTAATGGGTAAGTACTCCAACAATATGGCTGAGTTTGAGGCATTGATCATTAGCCTCGAGACTCTCTTAGATATACAAGTCCCTGGTAATTATCAGAGGGAACTCCCAGTTAGTAATTTTCCAAGTTAACGGGGAGTTCCAATATCTAAGTGCCACCTCATATAAGTATATATCAACAATGCAAAAACTATCGAGTAGGTTTGATGTTGTTGCATTCAAGTATATACCTTGAGAACCAAACAAAGCAACCAATGATCTGGCCTTAACTAGCTTCTGGGTATAAATTGCCCAAGACATGGTGTGAAGAATCCTTGATCATCAAGACTAAGGTTCCAGACTATGACCTTAAAATCACTAAATCCTTTAGTACTGAAGGCAAAGTGATTGGAAGTGAAAACTTTGATTTCTTTGAGGCACAACATTCAGTCAAAAATCAGCATGAGGATTGGAATAAGCTCTTAATGGAGTACTTCAAAAACCCTCATGATTTCATTAAAGACAGAATAATAAAGATGAGAGCTCATAGGTATCATCTTGATGATGAGTTTGGAGAACTATACAAAAGGGACGCGTCTCAACTTATATGAAGCAATGCTAGTAATGGTTCGAGCATATGAGGGAATTTGTGAATCCCATTTGACTGGAAATAAGATGCATTGGCTCATCATATGTTATAGCTATTATTGGCCATCAATGATGGATGACTGTATCAAATATGCCTAAGGGTGCAAAGCATGCTAGAGATATCGGTATGTACCGAGAGTCCCTACAGCTGAGAGGCATGCTATAGTTAAGCTAATGCCCTTTCATGGATGGGCAATGGATATCATAGGAGAAATTAATTATCCTTCTAGCAAGCAGCATTTATACATTCTTGTGGACATAGATTATCTTACAAAGTAGGTTGAGGACACGCCATGTAGGAACATCAATTAGAAAAATATGACTGATTTTATTAAGGATACATTCTTTGCAGGTTTGGGATCCCAGAAACTATAACCGTGGACCAAGCAAAAGTTTTAAAAGGGTCTATGGTTAAGGAGTTTAATAAGAGTTTCAACATTGAAATCCTGAACTCCACTCCTTATTATGCCCAAGCAAATGGCGAAGTTTAGTCAACCAATAAGATTCTAAAGGCCAAAATTTAGAAAATGATTATGCTCCATGGGCTTAAAGAATGTCAAAACGAGATGCAACTGGGACAACTCCCTTCCATTTAATGTATGGCCATAATGATGTACTTCTAATAGAAGTGACAATTCAATCTTTAAGGCTGGCTCATCACAAGAAGTATTCTGAACTTGAATATGAGCAAGCTATGATGGATGAATTAACTAACTTAGATCAAGATAAACTTGATGCTCTTTATAAGCTATAGAAGCAAAAGACAGTAGCCAAAGCCTACAAGAAAAGGTCATACCAAGATTATTTGATCGAGAGCACTTGGTCCAGAAAGTGGTGATGGCCCAAAGTGCAACCTAAAAGGGGGGTGAATTAGGCTCTTTTGTGATAAACTGAAAACTTAAACTTTAAAAACCAAAAATTCAATTAAAAGATAAAGAATAAAAGTGAAATATAAAAACTAAAGGGAAGAAGAAAAGAATACACAATGATTTTTATAGTGGTACATTTCCAACCTAGAAGTTAGTCCACTCCCCAAGTGACTATTCTTTGTCACTTGAGCATTTTGCTAAGCTTAATGATACTTTTAAAATTTAGGCTTAGAATTCAAGCCTTTACAACTGGTCTTTTTGTACGTAGGCTCAAGACCCAACTTTTTACAATTGACCCTTTTGTAACAGTAGGATCAATATCCAACCTTTATAAGAAATGGATTAAAGCAATGAAATTCTTACTCTTTCAAGTGAGTTGAAAATAAATCAAGCTTAGCCAAAGCTAAGGATATTCTAATTAAGCTCAAATACTCAATAGAAGAGAGAACAAGTGGTGCTCAAGAAAACTGTAGTAGAAAACAGATTAATATAACTTTGAAAGCTCAAGAACAACAACAACTAAAATCAATTTTCTCTGTTGATAGCCAAAGAGGTCCCAAGTAACTGTTGGAAAGATTTGGAAAAAGTTCAAAAGAAACTAGATTTGAAAAGTGGTAGTTAGATCTATCGTAAGCTCTCTGTGTCGACTCACAATCTCTGTTTGTCGACATGCAGTTGCTAACTCTAGCTACTATTTATTTATGCGTCAACACATGCTTCTTTTGTATTGACACTCAGCATGCTTGGGTGTCTTTGAACCATTTTGACAGTTAGGCATGATTTTGTTACCAAATTTGGCTTATTTTTTGAATGAATAATTTTCTAATCATGCTAAAATATCACGCTAATAAAATTTACTTGATCTCATTATTTTGGACATGTTTTATAAAGTACTTTTATTTAAAAATTTAATTGTCTTGGGTTTGAATTGAGTGATTTTCAAATAAGATTTGGGTATCAAATTTCAAAATCTTTCAAAAACATTTTCGCTAAAGCACCATAAATCAATATTGAGATATTAAACTCAATTGATATATCCGATCCCAAGTCCTAAAAAATAGAAAAAAGACTTCTTAAAGCGCATGGACTCGGATTTTTTCTCTTGATTTTGGATCAATCTTCACTCAACTTTGGTCATTTGTCTTTTGATGCATTGTCTCTAAATATTGGTATTGACATGATCATTCTTGATGTTTCTTGCTTTCCCATGAGTCATTTTCAACACGATTAGAACAATAAAGCGTAATGACTAACTAAATAATTGTTATCATCAAAATTACTATATAAATGGCCTTTAGGGCCAACAATCTCTTCCTTTTTTATGATAACAAACATTTGGTATTTTCTCTTAAAAATATGAAATTTGAAATATTGAATTCACCATAAAAGCATTAGAATATCAAAATGTACAAATATCTATTTTTCATCAGGTCATGGAGCAATTCATAGCATGTTAATGTTCAATCTCAATTGTCTCCCCCTATGTTGATGCATTGTAGGAATTAAACATTTAATAGCTTAATTTAAGATCATTTTTACCACAACTCAAGCAAACACTTACTTCTCTTCCCCGTTTGTCATCAATAAAAAGAGAATAAAATTCAACCACTGTGCTCGATATGTCTCTCCCTTTCATGATATATAGCAAGTATTTTGAGAATGGGTGATTTGCGCAATGTTTAAACGAACATAAACAACACCAATCTCTCTCCCGTTTGTCATGAACAAAAAGCAATAAGTAAGGGGATATATACATTATAGGTGAAAATATAAAAGTAGCTTTCACAGATGTAGCTCGATATGTTAACGAAAGTTTCACATTTTTTTTTTTGGATAGAAAGTTTCACATCTTTTTTTTAATATCTCTGTATGCCTCAATGAGGCGATCATGAATAACTTTTCATAAAACTGGAGTTTTAAACTTTGTTGAAGTTTTCTATTTCTCATAAAACAATTAAACTTTAATAGATAGGAAGAGTTTATAATCAAGATTGTGAGAGACTATTCATGTTAATTGAACATTGGAGAGATTTTGTTCAAAATAAGGATTGAAAATGAGTATACTTTTAAAGATTCCAAGAAAAACATTGTAAGCACAATATCTCATTAAATTGGATAATGATATTCAAACAATTAAGCACCATTATATTGAGTTTTGAGACTCATTTTCCATATCACTATGCATATGAAATTAATGCACACAAGTAATTGTGATTAAATGAACATATTTCCCCATGTCAATTCTACTTCTAATGTCACTAAATAGTTCTATATAGAGGCTTAGTAAAATTATCAAGTTGTTGATTGTTTGTGGGCACAAATTTTATGACATCTCTTTTAACCATATGATCACGAATGGTATGATGTCTCCCTCTATATGATTCGCTCTAAAATGATGAGCTCGATTTTTGCTAACACATGTACTAGTATTATTACACATTATGTAAGCATGATCAACATAAATGCCATAACCATTTAATTCCTGCATTAACCACTATAATTGAGCACACTGACTTTGACAATCAATGTATTCGGCTTCTAAGGAGGACAAGGAAACAATTTTATTTATTTATTTATTATTATTACTTTTTTTTTTTTTTGGGCTAAACCATGACACTCAAGCATGACAAGAGATTGACAAGTTCCACAATTTGATTTCTAGTCCATTTTGTACTTGGCAAGATCCACATCATTATGTCAAACTAAATCAAGGATTTTGCACTTGGGATAGAACAAGCCTAAGTACCAACTAGGTATCGAAAAAAAAATTATTTTCACAGCACATAAATGCTATTCTTTTGGACATGCTTGAAATTAACCACTCAAGCACAAACTAAACAAGATATTGCCTTGTTTCTTACCACATTGGGAGGGATCACAAATGATTTGACTCGTTGAGTGATCCTTCAAGATTTTTCAATCACATGTAGTACGTCTTCCTCTTTCGATTCTACATTTTTGCTGTTTCCTTTTGGTTCATCAATTGGAGCTTCAAGTTGAGCCTTCTCTTGCTCCTTGGATGAGGGTGTGATGATTATTGGTTTGATCACTACCATCATCATCACAAAGAGTTCTAGAGGATAAGTTGTTAGTTTCAACAAATACGATATGTATACACTCTTCTATTATCCTTGACCTTTTATTATAGACTGTATGTTCTTTGCTAGTAAAATACATAATGAACATGCCTTCATCCATTCTTGGATCAATTTAACAGGATTCGTTTTATCATAGTCCTGGATGAAGCATTTACTCCCAAATGGTTTGAAATATGCTATAGTTGGTTTCTTCCTTTGTAAAGTTCATAGGGTGTTTTCTTCAAAATAGGCCACATCAAAGCTTTATTTATAGTGCAGCAAGCGATGTTAATGGCTTCAACCCAAAAAGAAATCGGCAAATTGTTTTCACTAAACATGGTTTTTCCATTTGTTCAAGAGTTCTATTTTTTCTTTTAACCGCTCCATTTTGTTGAGGAATTCTATGAGGTGAAAATTTGTAGTGAATTCAAAATTAATCACAATATATTTCAAAACTGCCATTTTAAAATTATGTTCCATTGTCACTTTAAATTGAAACGATTTTCAAATCTTTTTCATTTTGAGCTTATTTGCAGAACTTTTTAAATTTTTCAATGGCTTCACTATCATGAGAAAGGAATAAGCACCAAGCAAAATGGGAGCAATCATCAATAATTACAAGTTTATACATTCTTCACCAAGGCTTAAATATCTAGTAACTGAGCATGAAGTATAGCAGAACCTATATTTTACTAGGAATCTATGACATAAGGATGTCCACTTAGTTGATTCATAAGCATAAGAATTTATTCTAGAGACTTTGGCCATAGCATTTCATATGTATGACATTTGGAATTAATACAGATGTGTTTTTTTGTATTGCCAAAATCATTCGAGAAAGGTGAGTCAGAAACTAAGGTGGTAGATGTGAGAAAGTACAATAGTAGTAGTTAAGATTAATTTTCTAGTGGATATCTAATAGAGAGGTCAATTGTGAGTAGACAATCATAGAGAATTTAACGAGTAAATATATTTATTTCCAGAGTATAATAAAACTTATTTAATGGAAAGTTCTACTAAATAGTAATCAAATGTTGTCATGAGATGATAATAAGATTTAACCCATTTGGAGTTAGAATTAAATTGTCTCTGAGGTCCCTACGTAAGCCTCTATAATATACTCCTTTAAGAAAATCAAGAAATTTCATGAGAAAAATTATTTATTCTTAAAATGAATTATTTTGCTAAACTTAAAATTCATGGGATCAATTTATACTAGAAAAATAAAATAAAATAAAATAAGGGAAAAAAAAAAAAATTTCGGCGCGGACCAATCAACGCTCGACACATATCGTGCACTAAGTGCCGGGGGGTGGGGTGGATCCATGCATCATCACCACAGGTCAACCAAATTGCGACACGTGTCGCACACTGGAATGGCCCTCATCTGTGATCCGCATCGCCTGACGAGGGCGAACCGTGTGCTACCACGTTGCAGCAATGACACAGTTGTTAGTTGCGTTTAGTTTATGCATCTTTTTTGTTTTTTAGATATCTTTTTTAGTATTTTGGCTTATCAAAAATCTTATTTTTATTTTATTTTTATTTTAATTTAATTCGGGATATTTCAACTTATAAAATATCCGAGTTGAGTTTAGCAAATAAGACTTTTCATACTTGCTTTTTAATTAGAGAATTGAAGAGAAAGTGATCTCTCCTTTCTCTCAAAAAGGTCCTAGGGATTTTTTATTTTTACAGTGCCCACTTTCTTGAAATGAAAAGGAATTGCATAGAAGACTTTGGGGATGGTTCTCGCTTTCTAATTACACTGTGGTCTAGATCGAGGTAGGTAATTCCGAATTATTCTTTTAAGTTCATATTTAATTCATTTTTCATGTTATGTCTACGTATGCTATGCATTATCATGCTTTAATTAGTGAAGAGACTGTTTAATATTTATAATTTATAATTCTAAATTGTGATTCGGCTACGCCTGATCCATTTATTTAGGAGGTTTTAGTTTACACAATTAAAATTCTTCCAACATGTGCGCTATTCCTCAGACCCAATCTCGTCTCCGAGTGTGCAAAGAAACAAGTCATAGTCTCCAAATCCTCCACTAAATCTGAATACCGTGTCATTGCTTAAGCTACAGCTAAAGCTAACCGGGAGTGCTACATCATGCGAGACATTGGACTTCACCACTCAGGTCCTGTCATCATATACAGAGACAATGTCTCTGCCTCTTACCTCACTGCCAACCCCGTTTCAAATGATCACAGCAAACATGTTGATGTTGATTTTCACTTTGTCCATGAAAAAGTCCTCAAAGGTAATCTCCAACTTCAGTACAAGCCCACAACTAAGCCAGTGGCTGACATATTCACCAAGGGTGTTGGGAGTGATCTATTCCACTATCACCACAACACGCTTCACATAGCAGCTCCACATTAAGATTGAGGGAGCCTATTAGAGGATATTTAGTATTAGGAAAGATTTCTAAGGTTTATGTATTTCTTCTCTTTACCCTTAGTTCCCATGTAACCATGAGGGACATTGTGTCTTTCTTACGTTATGCTTGCGCTCTATAAATAGAGCCATTCATGTACTACTTTATTCATTCAATTAAAGCTTTCAAACTTCTCCATAAACACGAATTCGATCTCTTCCTAAAAATCACAAATCATAAAAGCTAATTTATATGGTTGGAGTCACTTTCTCTTGTAGCCATTAACAACACTTGAAGTCATTATATAATGTAATGATATTGTGTCATACAAGTTGCACCTTCCACAGGTTTCACCAGTTTCTTACATTAATAAAGAAGATAACACCATGAAAGGATGATAAGTTTTAAGCCCAAAACCTCTATCTTACAAACATACCAACGCGACAACATTAAGGCTTCGTTTGTTTAGGGAAAAAACCACAATCTAGGAATTGATTTTCCCCTTTTGCACTGTTAGGTTTACACTTTCTTAGAAAAACCTTTTCCCACTAATAGGGGAAAATAACTTTCCTTTCAAGGGAGGAAGTCATCATTTCGAGTGATCTAAGCATTTAAAAGGTATACATTTGTTCGAATATAGATCAAACCAAAATGAACTTGGCGGGATCTTAGATCACTAGAGGTAATAATGTAGGACAAGAACTTGACGAAGAAAGGTGAATCAACTCCAAACCCTTGAGTGAATTTTGTGATTCCATTTGATTTTCGTTCCCAACTTATATTTTATATTCAAGATACGATGAATATTATAACTAGGAAATAATATTTACATCAAACTAAGTACAAAAAAACTATTTATAGATTATATTTATTTAGAAAATATTTTCTTTTGATATATGTTTTAAAGGAAAATTATCACATAAGTACCCTGACGTTTGACCATTATCACCAAGGTACCATAATATTTCAATGCATACAGTGGAGTACCTTGAAGTTTAAATATTTTATCAGTTTGCTATCCTGAAGTTCTAAAATCTTAACAATCAGGTGCCTTTTGTAGAAATTCGATAAACTTTCTCTAGAAAAAGCTAAAATAGAACATGATTCCAACAATATATAAGCATTCTCATTAGAATTTAATAGTTTTTTTTGCTAAAAAATTTTAACATGGCATATGATTTCGACCATATTTATATAGTTTACATCGATATCTGATGAACTTTTTATAGTAATTTGTTGAAAATATTGACATGGCTTATAAATATTATCATAATTATGTATTATCTTAGCACTTTTACATTTGGACAGATTCCTACAAAACTTCATCAAATTTTAGTATATGGTACTTGAGTGATAAACTATTCAACTTCGGGGTATCTCATTTGTTAGAATATTATTTATCTCAAAATTAATATTAATTGATAGGATTATGATTTGATTTGGGGGATATTGATATGATTTAGTTACCTAATCTAATTAAGATTAGATTGCGATTATGATTAGGTAACTCATTATAAATAGGGGGTTATGGTTGAGGTTTGAGAAAGAGAAAAAAGAGAGGAAAGATGTGAGAGTTCAAGGGCTTTATAAAAAGGTATCCTGGAGGGTACCCATGCAGGGGGAGAGAAATGAATTGAGAGGTTTTTTTTTTTTTTTTTTATTAAGAGCTGATGAGAGTTTTTGTAGGCTCCTCTTTCCAAAACTATGTTGATGAGAGGGTTGGTAACTCGGCGTGCAGTAGTTACGCTTTGAGAGGGTTGGTGTTATTATTCAAGGTAATCCTTGAATTATAACCTAAGATTAATTGAGGAATAGAGAAGAGATGAGAAGAGAATTTGAAGAAAGAGATGAGAAGTAGAGCGAATTAGGGTTGAGAGAAAGAGTTAAGATCAATATCATTTATGAATGTCAAAGATTACAAGAGCTGCTACAATTTATACTAATCTAAGATGCAATGTACTAGGACTCTCAAAAACTAACCAAGGATGGCTAGCCGCCACCTATGACCACCAGTACACCGCCATTAACCACCAAGTACTAACATGACTTATTACAATTACTCTCCAATATCCCCTGTATCATGGATCCTAACAATTCTCCCCCCTTAAGAGATTCTTTCCCTCAAGAATCTTAAAGAAAACAATATCTTCAATCAAATGATGTTGAACTGCAGGGAGTTGCTTTTCTGTATTTCGAGACCAAATTTCTAAGCCTTTGTAACTTTACTCACATCAATCTCTTGTGCAGACCTTTGTAGATAGCTTGCAACAAGAGCTCGTAGAATTCAGCACGTATAAATCTTCAGGGCCTTAGTGTACTACTGCTGCCATGAGTGAAAGAGTTTGCATATCTCCTCCCATTTGAGAGCCTTCAAAATGAAATGCTCATTACTAGTGAACATGACATGAATGCTCTTGAACCCTTGTTGATTTTCAAAATTTCGCATACCATTCTCCATCTTTTCCTTCATGTTTTGTCAACCAGCTTGTCTATAACTCCAGTACAATAGATTATGATGGTCCTTGTTGCACTGCTGCACAAAAGTATCAGTTAGGAATGATCTACATCCCATATTCAGCTCCTAATCAATTTCATCTTGTCGCTTGTTATCGAATTGTTCAGCATCTGTCTTCATTACAATCCAAACTCCCAAAGAAGCAAGCTTAAGTGTGAAGTAAAATTTCATTGAACCGAGAGAAATTTGTAGCATCAATACAACATGGAGCATCTCTGAATTCAAATTCAGGTGTATGTCTGATTCTTGTGCAAAACTGAGAAATTGCATCAGCTAAGCATATGCGTGATGTCTCGCTAAACTCCTCCATAGCAGTATTGTAAAAGCTATGTCCATTATATTTACTTTGAGTCACATCAACTATTAACTCCTGATCGAATATTGCTGCAGAACCAATCAATAGAAACCGCTTGTAGGGAAAATTAAATCCAAGTTTGAACTCTTGATGTCCAATATATTCCATCCATTAAGCCTCCCTCTCCTTGTTTCTCACCAAAGAGCTAGCTTTAAGCTCAATTTGTCCACTCCTTGAGCTCTTAAAATGAGGTTGATCAATTAGTGTATGTTCCAACATTACTTCTCTGCTGAGTTTTACCCCACTGAATTTGGCAAGTCGCCTCATTATCCTGGAATCCGGTGGCCTATTGTTTGTGTTCTTGGATGAATAAACATTAACTCAACTCCATTCTCCTTGCATTTTGATCAGATTTGGCAATTTCCCCTGCTGAAATGAACCTATTGCTTGCATTGGATAAGAGACAAAATGCTTTTTTTCTGTGTTTGCTTGTACTGCAATAAGAATAAGTTGATTTCTTAATGAATTTGCACATTTTCTGAATGAATCCCCCTATCCTGGCTGATCTTGTCTAGAACTCAGCTGAATTTGAACATATCTATGCACTAAAACCACATCTGGACACAATAGGGCTGAATTTGCTTGCACTGCAGTAAGAGCAAGCTAATTCTTTGCTGATTTTGCACCCTTACTTATAGAATACTGCCTCCTCTTTGCCCACTTGATTGTCCTCGTAATCCTTAAACAAGTCCCAAGACTATCTGCTGACATCTTAGGTTGCCTCAATTTCAAGTTCTTAAACATGGAAAGCTTGTCAAGAACCTTTTTATTTGCTTTGAGATGTAGAAAATCAGGAGGTCTCCCATGATAAACCAAGATTGGCTTCATCTTGGCTCTTAATCTCTTGCTTGAAAAGCACTTCTTGCACCTAAGATTAATTACCAACTCCATCTCCCTATTGGTTTGTAAAATCAGTTTGAATTTCACCCTTCTAAGGCTTAGAACCTCATGATGCACCAACAAAACTTAGCTGCAACATTCAGATGCTTCCCCACTTGTAATGGAACATTTACTCCCTGAATTTTGGTGTTCACATTCTGTTCTAAAGCTGCTAAATCCAATTTCTTACATAGCACATCACTGTCAGTTGCATCATGATCCCATTTCGACTTCAGTTTCAGGACATGTTGATTCATCTGCTACAGAACTGCTTGCTTAAGTTGCAATGTTGACACACAAGCTTGCAAAGGTGTTTTCTCCTTCACCTTGTGTTGTTGTTCTTGCATCCTTAAAGACTCAATCACTTCCTTGAGCTGAATTTCCATATCAACCTTTGATTTTTCCTTAACAACACACGATTGCACCCAAGGACATTCAAATACTACCGGTTGAAATATTGCCTGAACCATTTCATCTTGATGTTGCAAACCTTGTATTTGTGCTGGTGTTACATCCATAATTTCATCAAGATCTTCCTTAAGATAAATCTCATCTTGAAGTTCCAAGTCACATAGTTGTGCTGTTGCAGCATTCAAGTTGGAACTAATTGCAACTTATGTTGTGACCTCTTCAAATTCTATTGCTGCAACTTTTGACTCATCTTGAGGAACTAATGCACCTTAGTGATAATTCTCCTTCAATGAACCTTCATTCCCTAGCCTTCCACAATTCTCACCATAATGTTCACAAAGTGAATTCAAAAATTCTTCCCAAGTAATTGAGATCTTGCCATGCATCAACATGAAGTACCTCAACTTATGATCATCCCGAAGATATACTGCCGCAAGTTCGACCTTTTCGACCTCGGTGATTTTGTAGAAGTGAAAGTATTCTTCACAACTTCTAATCCATGAATGAGGTTGCTCTCCATCAAACGGCTCCATAACAACTCCAGGCCGGGAAGATAGCCTATAAGTTAGCTTGTTATGCTCAGTTGCACCCATTGTTGCCTTTGGACAATTTGGTTCATACTTAAGATCCCAAGATTGCAACAACTTATCATTTTCATCCAACAAAGTCCAAATTAAGTCATGAGTAGATGTAGCTTCCATGTTGAGCTAATATTCTCCTTCAACTTGCTCAACTGAATTTGATCAACCACTGAAATGGCTCTGCAACAACAATTCCTTCTCAAACAGTGAAGCTCATGCAGTAATTCATGTTTAGATTCTTGAACCAACTCACTGCTCACTGAGAGAGAATAGCACATTCACAGCCAAAAATCTTGAATCATTGCACACACAGAATCGCTACCACAGCTCGACTGACAAAGTTACTGAATTCAAACCCTAGCTTCATAGGAGTCCAACAATCGAGTTTGACAACAACAAAATTTCGAATCAACACTAATTCGCACAGCTTGCTTCCTACTCAACAATCGTTGCAGAGTGCAAGCCCTAACTGCCGAACTCGCAAATCAAAGTGAACTTGAACCAAAACCCTAACCGCAACGATTACTTGAATAATTCATGCTATGAATCTGAATTAACTCGAACTCAGTTTCAATTATTGACTTCAACACTCTACTAACCACAATCCTCAAGAACAATGTCAGATTTCTGCGATTTTGTTCTGAGTTCGTTGTTAACTCCACCTTTGAACAAGTACCTATTCGGTTTCAGATATTTCTTATAGAATCAACCAAGTTCCTATATACTTCTATGCTTATCAGCACAATTTTCTCCAAAATTCAGCAATACTAAATCAATACTTTCAGTTCAATAGCATAGGAGTAGATTCTAATCAATTGTAACATAGACGTTCAGAATCTGTTAGCTTCACCTCAATTAACTGAATTGCAAGCTTTCCTAAGCTGATTCTTCTGGTTTTAATCAAGGATAATCTGCTTTAGAAGCTCACTTCAACTTTACCAAGCCAATTTGCAGAATTTTTGATCAAGATAAGATGATCCAGCAGTCCAAGCACCAGATGCTTACTTCAACCTAATCCATTAGCTACATTTGATTGTAATGCCAATGTAACTGAATCAAGAGAGATTGATTCAATGTGTCTCAATCCTTACTGAAGCAAAGTTTAACTAAGCCTCAATTACAATCATTAACGCGCACAAATGTATTGGAATGTAACAGTAACCTCAAGCAATACAACCAGAATTCAGAACTGAATTCTTAATTAATTGCAATGAGATTCAAGGATATTTGTTATCAAATTATGCTTGATTTGGAAGCAAATCAAGACTCTGATACCAGTTGTTATGATTCAAGGTAATCCTTGAATCATAACCTAAGATTAGTAGAGGAAGAGAGTAGAGATGAGAAGAGAATTTAAAGAAAGAGATGAGAAATAGATAGAATTAGGGTTGAGAGAAAGAGTTAATATCAATATCATTCATGAATGTCAAAAATTACAAGAGATGCTACTATTATACTAATCTAAGATGCAATGTACTACGACTCTCTAAAACTAACCAAGGATGGTCAGCCGCCACCTATGACCACCAATATACTGCCATTGACCACCAAGTACTAACATGACTTATTACAATTACTCTCCAATATCCCCTATATCATGGATCATAACAGCTGGTGGCTTACTGTGCAGCAGCTATACTTTGAGACGATTGGTGACTCGCAGTCCAGCAGTTACACTTGGAGATGTTTGGTAACTTATTATACAATAGTCACACTGATGTTGATGATTGATGTTGTTGATGTTTATATGGAGTTGAGGGTTATAATTAAAGATTGTAATCCTTAATTTCATAGTTAGATATTGTAATCATTAATTTTATAGTGGATTGAGGCACCCATTGGGTCCCGTGGGTTTTTCCCTCTAGTTAAGAGAGGGTTTCCATATTAAATATCGTGTGTTGATTTTCACTGATTTTGTTCAATTTTTCCCTTCTGCTTGTTTTTGATTTGTTGAATTTTTCAACATCATTGTATATATTGAAATATCAAGATAGGTGATAAATGATTAAAACTCAGGATACCTTAGTAATAATTTCACAACTACACGAAATTTAGATAATTTAAAATATATTTTATTACTACTTATATTATCCTATGATTTGATTGGTAGAAGATGATTCTTTTAAAACAAACAAAGAACATAAAAATGTTAGAACATGTCATTCCGTTGAAGCAAACAACGGAAAAATTCAACAGGAAATTCATTTTTCGTGAAAAACCTTTTCAAAAGAAAGATATTTCCCAGAAAAAGAGTACTTCCCTCGAAATAAATGGAGTCTAACGCTTTTTAGCTTTCGAAAGTTTTTTTCTTTTTCTATTTTTTAATTTAATTGGGAGAGGCTTTAACAAATAAAAGTTGCTTTACAACCCCAAAAAAACATTTTAGCCCCTTTCCTACTCCCATCTCAAAAAGTTCTTCGAAGCGGCGCCACTCACTTCATCTCCCTTTCCCTCTTCCCTTCCTTTCTTTTGCTCAATCATGGCCCCAAAATTCTCTCAAACCACCACCACCCTCTTCCTTCTTCTCCTCTCCATGATTCTCCGGCGTATCGCAGCAGCCGACTATGCCTGCCCTTATCCCTGCTTGCCACCACCCACCGGCGGAACCACCACTGGCACACCACCGGCAACCCAACAAACAGGTTACCCGCCACCTTCATACTACAATTCTCCACCTGCAGGGCCAAGTGATCAGAATTTACCAAACTACGCTCCTCCCGGGTATGCTGGCGGCGTGGGTGCACCCCCAGCGCCGGATCCTATACTCCCTTACTTTCCCTTTTACTATCGCAACGGACTTCACCGTGCGCCGTCCGATCAGTCATCTATGGCTGCCTCGATTGGAAGATCATCGGCCCTAAATTTCGCGGGGAGTTTTGGTGTTGTTTTTGTTTATTCGTTGTTTGTGTTTTTAATTTGAGTTGGTGTTTTTTCATAAGTGAGGAGTATAGGATGTTGGGATTGTACCCAGTAAATATTAAATGGATTGTTGTAATAGCAGGAAGATTATGTTGTTAAAAAATTAGAATTTTATTTTAATTAATGGGTCGAAATGATTTGTGTTATATTTTGCATAATCATACTGCTAGAGCCAAAAAGTTACTGCTTGATTAATTTTTTGAAATTTTAGAATTATTATTGGTTATAAATATTTTTATTATCCTATTAGTAATTTGAATTCTAATAATTAAAATATGATATATGTGAGCCCTGAAAAAAAACACACACACAACCATATATGTGCTGATTTGTAAATTTCGTAGGCCCGTAACCAGAGGATTTCAATGACCTGATTTGATAATTTTGAAGACTTCATTTGGATAAATAACCATATATGTGCTGATTTGTAAATTTCGTAGGCCTGTAACCAAAGGATTTCAATGACCTGATTTGATAATTTTGAAGACTTCATTTGGATAAATAACATTTTCAAATTCAAAACGAAAGGAAATGATAGGTTCCAAGATGTGATCCTATTTAATCAATCAATCCAATCACAATCCAATCTATCAATTAATTAATATGCAACTCCAATCTACACAATCACATAATCCAGTATGGTAACTACGGGATAGCTAAATTGTTCTCTAGGATTTGTATTGATATATTTATGTAAGTATGACAAGGGAGGAGAAAACTAAAAGGAATGGGAGAGAATAAGAGATAATTTGGGGGGGAGAGAGAAAATATCTTCATATGATTAGCATGGCCTAATATCTTAACTAACTACCCCTATATATAGTAATGAGCTCATGGGATGGGGACTGGAGTGCCAAAGTGACATGGCATTGGGATTGACGTTGTAGCTGACGTGGCATGAGCATTTGTATCAATACCCCACGCAAGACGAGACCCTTGTCCACAAGAGTCAAAGTCTGAAAATTGGAGCTGGAGGTCGTGAAGGAACTCCCAACTGGCGTCCTCTGCTGAACGGCCCTGCCATTGTACCAACACCTGAGTGGTGGCAATGCGGCGGTGTCGAACTACCATGCAGTCCAGAATGTGCTCAGGCTGAGGCGGAACCGGCTGGTGGCCACGTCAAAGGCAAGGGTGTGGAGTTGGTGGGACCTTGCTGCATTGCTTTAGAAGAGAAACATGAATGGTGTGGTGTATGGCGGCATGAACCGGCAGATCCAGCTTGTAGGCGACTGGTCCAATGCAGTCATGAATCCAAAAAGGCCCATCAAATTGCAGAGCGAGTTTATGGACTTGGTGATAGGCGACGCTTTGTTAATGGTAACTCTAAAGCTTAAGCCAAACAAAGTCGCCAATCTAAAACTCCCGATCTAAATGATAGCGATCTGCCTGTTGCTTCATACGATTTTGAGCATAGTGCAGGTGGTGCTTGAGACGCTTATTAGATTCTTCTCTGGCAGTAAGGCTACAATCAACTGCCTCAACAGTGGATTCACCCGAAAGATATGGAAGGTGAATTGGCGGAGGTTGCCTCTAGAGAACTTCGTATGGCAAGGCTCGGAAAGCCGTGTGGAAGGGGATGTTATACACCCATTTAGTAGTGGAAGCCAATGGCACCATTTGCAAGGTCAATCACTTGCCATACATCTAAGATAAGTCTCAAGGCATCGGTTAAGCACCTCGGTTTAACTATCAGACCGAGGATGGTAAGAGGATGAAATATTCAACTGGGTCCCAAGGCGACTTAAAAGTTCTTGCCAAAACGTGCTGATAAAAATCAGGTCTTGGTCACTGATGATAGACTCATGTAGCCCATGTAACCGGTATATCTAGTCCAAGAACCATTAAGCAACGTCGACGACAGAGTAAGGATGGTGGAGGGTATGGAAGTGAGCATACTTACTGAGATGAACCTCCACTACGAGGATTACCATGAACCCTGAAGAAGGCGGAAGGCCCTCAAGGAAGTCAAGCGAGATACTACTCCAAACCGTGCAAGGTAAGGGTAGTGGCTGTAGTAATCCCGGAGAAGGAACCATCTCATACTTATTCTGCTGACACACAAAGCAATTGCGAATATATTCTTAGACTTCCCGCTTGAGATCAGGCCAGTAGAAGAGTGTTTAAGCTTGCCTATACATTGCCTCTACGCCAGAATGTCCCACCCTAGGGGAGTCATCCATCAATAGAAGGATCGAATTGTGCAAGGCGCTAATAGTACCTACCACTAGGTGTCCAAAGTATCTTAGCTAGTCATGATGCCAGGAATCGCGGATGAGAGAGGGGCTTTGCCAACTTATCATCAATAATCTAGCTGAGGGCCTGATCTTGATGCCAAAACGATTGTAAGGCGCTATAAAAGTTGGACGAGATGACGGATAGTGCCATACATAAGACTTCAGAGCTCGAAAGGCGGGATAGGGCATCAGCGGCACAATTCTCAGAGCCCTTCTTGTACACAATCTCATAGTCCAAACCAATCAGACTCGCCAACCACAAAAACTGAAGTGACATGGAGAGTCATTGTTCTAGAAAAAACTTGAGACTCTATTGGTCTGTGTGAATAATTAAATGACACCCAATCAAGTATTGTTGCCATTTGTCTATGGCGAAGAAAGCGGCAAGGAATTCCCGCTCATATACTGACATGGACTGATGTCTTGGCGCCAATTATAAAGGCGAGTGGCCATCCTTGCTGCATAAATACTGCCTCAATGCCAATGCCGGAAGCACATGTTTCTACAACAAACGTTTTCATGAAGTCGAGCAAAGCTAGAATTGGTGTGGAAGTCAAGGCTCTTTTAAAACGTTGAAAGGCAGCTTCAGCATTTTGATTCCACCCAAATCTATCTTTCTTCAGTAACTCGGTTAAGGGTCGGGAAATCATCTCATACTGAGCAGTGAAGCGCCTATAATAGCTGAAGAGTCCTAGGAACCTGCAAAGTTGCTTAATGGTTATAGGCCGGGGCCAATCAGCCACAGCCGCCAACTTGCTCGGATCCGCAGTTACACCACTGCTAAACACGAAATGACCAAGATATTAGATTTGGGGAGCTCCAAAAGTGCATTTGGCCTTGTTGGCCACGAGGCAATGTTGGCGAAGTATGCTTAGAACGGAATGCAAATTTTCCAGGTGATGCGCCCACATGGTGCCATAGACAAGAATGTCGTCAAAGAAGACCAATTCATAATGGCGCAATAAGGGTCAGAATATGTCGTTCATTAGACTTTGAAATGTTAATCGGTCATTAGAAAAACCAAAAGGCATCATGGTAAACTCATAGTGCCCTGAGTGAGTGCAAAACGCCGTCTTGTACACATCCTCGGGGCGCCATTCGAATCTGTCAATATCTGGATTTGAGATCAAGCTTGGAGAAATAAGATGTGCTATCCAAGTCGTCCAAAAGTTCCTCCGTAATGGGGATGGGGAACTTATCCTTAATTGTCATCTTATTCAAGGCACGATAGTCAACATATAGTCGCCAAGTACCATCTTTTTTTTGATCAGAACAACAGGCGATGCGAAAGGCAAAGTGTTGTTCCCGATGACACCTACCATTAACATCTCTTGAATTAATGAATCGATGATATCCTTTTGGAATGCCGGATATCTATACAGCCTAAGGTTAACTAGGTCACTCCACTCTTTGAGTGGAATCCGATTATCAAACTCTGGTCTGCTTGGCAAAGCCCTCATATTTGGAGTAAATACCTCAGAGAACTCATCAAGTAGAGCTTGTAGGGCATGAGGGTCCTCTACCGACTCAGGCTTGGTGGCATACAGACTGAAGAGCGAAGGCTGTTGCGGCTAATCCATAGTAATGGCATAAAACGCAGCTAGCTGAGGGAGAAGTGATGAGATTGGGTTTTCTGAGGCAGCCTTGAGTCCGGTGTAGCAAATTCCACATAGGGTGTAAACCCGATCGCCAACGGTGAATTCCATAACCAATGTATCAAAGTTCCACCGAACTTCCCCTATGGTCCAGAGCCACTAAATACCCAACACCATGTCATTCCTAGAGAGAGGGATCAATAAGACGTCTGATTCAAATAGAGCTCCATGAAGAGTCCATTGAAAAGACCGACATGTTCCCACACATGACACTTGCTTACCATCAGCGATGGTGACAAGCGGCTGATGATGAGTATCAACAGAACACCCCAGGTTGCGAGTTAAGTGTTCATCAAGAAAATTGTGGGTACTTCCACTATCTACAAGGATGCTTAAGCCCGTTTTCCGTGGCTACATTGCACCCGCATAGTTTGACACTGGACCATTCCATGTAGAGCATGTATGGATATGTGAGGATCGAGGGCAAGATCTTGCTCAGGCCCCTGTGGATCGCTATCTAACTCATCATCGGGAGCCTCAATCTAGAACATCTGTACTCGCCGTTGCATGGGACACACATGACCTTGCATAAACAGCCCATGGCAATAAAAACAAAGGTTCCTCGCCCGCAGATCATTGAGATCTGTGGGAGATAGTCCCAGAGGGACCCTAGTCATTGGCAAGTTTCTATTTGGCGGAACATTACTTGGCGACGCGGGTAATGCTAAAGGCTTGACAGGCAGAGGTCTTGTTGGCGGGTTTTGAGCCAGTCTAGAAGAGTTACTCGGTAAAGGCAGAATTGGAGATGTTTTGGTAGGGTTCTTCCTAGTCACCCGCTTAATGTACTCACATTTCGCCTCTTGTAACTGGGCGAGAGTGATAGCCTCTTATAACGTGTTCGGTTTAAACATCTTGAGCTAACCCGCCAAGTCTACAAACAATCCCCCCATAAAAAAGCCGACTCGTTGTTCCTCATTTAAGCCACTATGGCTAACTAAGGATTTGAAAGCCATTAAGTACTCTTCCAAGCTACTCGTATGTTTTAGCTTAGTCAACTCGGAAAGTGGGTTTTGGAGAAGCGACCTCAAATCTATGCTGAGTACACATCCAAAGGAATGGGCACACCGACTGGCCAAGACTACTGATAGGCATTATGCCACTCCAAGGCAGCGCTCTCTAAAGCTACACTCACCAACATTGCATTCCAATCTTCTGGGGTCTGATCGAGGATGAAACACCTCTCGCACTAGTATAACCAGTTTACTACCTCACCCAATTGAACCTTAGAAACTTTATTTTCGTCAGACAAGTTGGAAAATGATAGTTATCTCGGCGATGATCTCGTGCTGGAGCTGGCAACAACGATCAGCACTTCGATCCTTGATCCTCACTCCGTTGAGATGGTTGTGCTCGAGGTGCCGACGGTACTGGATGAACTTGGACCAGCCCGGCGACAGTCCTCATCTGTAGTGATAGGCCGTTAATCATTTGGAACATTTATGTCATGGTATCCGGCAACTCATCGCACCTCTGATCAAGCTTCTCATCCAGCTCCCTCATTGACATGTGCTACCTTGTGCCATCTGCCATTATTTGCGATCAAAGCCCTCCACACGCCGGCCAAGGAGCTCAACCTTTAATACTAATTGATAGGATCCGAAAGGGGATCCTATCTAATTAATCAATCCAATCACAACCCAATCTATCAATTAATCAATATCCAGCTCCAATCTACACAACCACACAATCCAATAATGGTAACTACAGGATAGCCAGATTGCTATCCTGAATTTGTACTGATATATTGAGTGTTCTAGCTATAAGTATGAGAAGCGGGGAGAAAACTAAAAGAAAGGGGACATAATAAGAGAGAATTTGGGGGGAAGAGAGAAAATATGTTCAAATCATTAGCATGGCCTAATATCTTAACTAACTACCCCTATATCTAGTAATAAGCTCATGGGATGGAGAGCTCTAGGGCTGAGGTTGCAAAGTGACGTGGCATGAGCATTTGTATCAGGAAATGACTTATAAATCATAAAATATTTTAATATACAGTATCAATTATGCAATATTTAATTAAAAAAAGTTTTACAATATTGTATATGTAAACTATGCACAAATTAAAAAAAAAAAAAAAAAATAAAATATATATATATATATATATATATATATATATATATATTAAGATGTTTTTTTTAAACACAAATTATTAAGATGTCAAAACAATAAAAAATGCTTATATATATATATATATATATAATTCATTTATCTTTAGCTTTGTAATTAATTTTTATGATCATATCCGTAAACTTTTTCCTTTTTTTTTTATATGTAGATGACACATCTGGGAAGATAATTTTACGATCAAAACTTATGGTGTCCCATTAAATATATCAAAATATCAGAATAATTAGGTGATAAATACTTAAACTTAATAGTACTTAAGCGATAATTTCTCTTAATATAATGATGAAACACTAGATTTTAATATTCTAAGCATGATTACATCTTTATCAGTTAGTATAAATTAAATCTTAATGATGAATAATTATTTCACAAAAAAGAAAAAGAATATTCCGTAAAAAATTGCGGTAATAAAGCAAGGATTAAAGTAGTATGGCATTGTTGATAAAGAAAAAAAAAATGTAGTATGGCATTATTGTAAAACACTTGTTATTATTAAGGCAAAATTAGTTATTATTCAAGAAATGATAGACTTAAAATTACATTAAAAACTGCAATTTTACTCTAACAATAATAATATTATTCTATTTTTAATATATTTGGATAAAGATAGTAGATTCAGTAAAAAACAAATTGACACAGCAATTTAATTTTATAGAGAATAAGATTAGCTCCCATTTCCGCTTGTCGGTTTGTTCATAGAGTGAAAAAAGGTTTGTCGTGATCGGTGGAAGGTCGTTCTTGGCAGCTTCATGCCTTTATCTATCATTTTCTTAATCATAAAAATCCTAATAAAGTGAATTACATATTATATTTCAGGAAAATTATTGCTTAATTATCTTAAAGTTTGACAATTTATTATTTAGGTACTCTAAGATTTTAAAATATATAATAGAGTATCTTGAGATTTAATAATTAGATACCCTAAAATTTTAAATTTTATTAATCAGATATCTTTATTTAGAAATTTGATAGATTTTAACCGAAAAATATTAGAGTAAAACATGATTTCAAAAATATATAAATATATTCATTATAATTTGATAATTTCTTACCTTCAACAATATATACGTAATTTACATCCAAATTTAGTAAATTTTTTGTCATAATTTGCTAAATTTCTATTGAAAATAATGACAGGATTTATATATATATTATTATAATCATATACTATATTAGTATACTTTTTATAATATTGGTTTGATTCTCACAAAAATTCATTAAATCCCGACATAATGTACCTAAGTAACAATACATTAAAATCTCATATTACCTCATTATATATTAAAATGATGGGGTACCTAGATGATAAATGATCAAACTTTAGGGTATTTAAAAGAAAATTTCCTATTTTTTGTGTATATAAAAAACCTGATAATTCATAACAAATAGTTAATTTTTAGTAATATATTTTGACTACAACGCTTATGAGCAGAAAACTAAAATGCACTTTGTTCTGGATTTAAAATAATCAACTTTGTTCTGAATTTAGTTTTGTTGTGGGTAAGAATTCCATATGTGAGTAAAAACGTCAAATCCGCTATTTATAATACTAGCCCGATATTTACTCACTCAGATACCCGCAGTCCAGGAAAGGACGCCCTAGAACGAGCACCCCAGAGCCAAGAGCCCGCGAGCCCACAAATTGGGTGCCAATGGTTGGGCACCCTAAGCCGGGTGCCCAGAGGTGGGTGCCCACGAGTTGGGCGCCCAAACCCCGTATCAGTTCTACATAAAGGGGGAAGACCCCTCTTATCACTTATGCCTCCCCCCCCCCCGCGAAAAACCCCTCCCCCCCAAGGCAAGCCTCATCTAAGATATGCCAACACATGCCTCGTCCTCCCATCGTCATTTACGATCAACTCTCTGGAGCAACAAACGGTCAAGCTTCTTAGTCCTCTTGGGCCAAGAAATATCAAGTCGGGTGTGCAGCTAGAGCTTGAGTTCAGCATGTCCTTTCGAACCCCATCTAATTCAGAACTCCAATACGATGAATAAGCATACTGACCAAATTTGTCATAAATATTTTTGTACCATCAGTAGAAAGGATCATAAGCTCACGCCTTGCTTAATGTTTCTTGTAAGACTCCAGTGTTTTAAGAGTCAAGTAAGTTAATTTTCAACATTTTCTTTGGATACCTTAACATTTTCTATGAAGGCATATCCAAAAAAAAAAAAAAAAAATCGATAAAGGAGGCTAGATTGAATAAGGTCAAGTATGGCCGCATTGTTTATGCCCCCTTTTCATTTTTTATTTGGGCAAAAACTACAGAAAATAATTATAGGTACCTAGAACTCTTCAATAGCTTCGTTTTGATATAAAATTTGATCCGTAACTCTTCACGAATTGAAAGTTATGCCCTTTTTGTAAGGTAAGTTATATGCCTTACCTGCGTCTAGCTCGCCCAGATCACTTCTCATCTAATTTATTTCTTCAAACTTTCAAAAAATTTATTTAGGTTCCAATAAATCTTCAAGATATTCATTTTGATATAAAATTTGATCCATAACTCTTCATGGATTGAAAGTTATGCCCGTTTTAAATTGCAAAGTAGGTTGTATGCCCTACTTGTGTCTAGCTCGCCCAAATCGCTTCTCATGTACTTTCTTTCTTTAAAAGTTCAAAAAACTTCTTTGGGCACCTAGAAATCTTCAAGAGCTTCATTTTGATATAAAATTTGATCCATAACTCTTTACGGATCGAAAAGTTATGCCCATTTTAAGTTGTAAGGTAAGTTATATGCCTTACCTGCATCTAGTTCGCCTTGATGGCTTCTCATATACTTGCTTTCTTCAAAAGTTCAAAAATTTTTTGTGGTTGCCAAGAGCTCTTCATTAGCTTTGTTTTGATATAAAATTTGATCCGTAACGCTTCACGGATTGCAAGTTACACCCGTTTTAAATTATAAGGTAAGTTGTAGGCCTTACCAGCATCTAGCTTGCCCAAATCCCTTTTCATGTACTTTCTTTCATCAAAAGTTCAGAAACTCTTGATGGGTACCAAGATCTCTTCAAGGGCTTTGCTTTGATATAAAATTTGATCCATAACTCTTCACGAATTGAAAGTTAGGCATGTTTTAATTTGTAAGGTAAGTTATATGTTTTGCCAGCATCTAGCACGCCCAGATCACTTTTCATGTACTTTCTTTCATCAAAAGCTTAAAACTTCCCGTGAGTACCAAGAGCTCTTGAAAAGATTCATTTTGATATAAACTTTGATCCATAACTCTTCAAAGATTGAAAGTTACGCCTGTTTTATGTCGTAAAGTGAGTTATATTTCTTACCTGCATCTAGTACACCCAGATCACTTTTCATGTACTTTCTTTCATCAAAATTTCAAAAATTCTCTATGGTATATATAATTCGTTTCGTGACTCTTCACAAATTAAAAGTTACCCTTGTTTTAATTTGTACGATAAGTTACTTAACTACAACGGGCGATTTGCTGGCCCGGTTCACCTTTTATATGCATTCTTTGGTGCAAAAATTTGAGAAATCGTCCTAGTTATATAGAAATCTTCAACAGCTCAGTTTTGATGGGTGATTTGGCTCATAGCTCCTCAAAGATTAAAAGTTATGTTTGTTTAAGTCTCATAGTCAACTCATATAGGCCATCAATCACTACTGTGTTGGATAAACGCTCACCACTTCTTTGCTACCTTCTCTTTAAAATATGAGAAATTATACTGGTTGCGTAGAGCTCTTCAAGGGCTTCGTTTTGATATGTGGCTAGCACTATAACTCCCAACGTAAAAGTTATGGTTGTTTAAAGTTATAGGATACTTTATGTGTTCAAAGGAAAATAAAATAAAATGTATGTTGACCACCCATTGAGGCGCTCACCGCCACTTGTCTCTCTTCATCAATTTATATTTGTTGACCACCATTTGAAGCGTTAATCGCCATTTTCCTCTCTTAACCAATTTATTCTTATTGACCACCCATTGAAGCATTGACCGCAATTTTCCTTTCTTCACTAATTTATGTTTGTTGACCACTGTTTTCCACTCCTCACCAATTTATGCCCATTGACAACCCATTGAACCATTGACTGCCATTTTCCTCTCCTCGCCAATTTATGCTTGTTGACCACCCATTGAACCGTTGATTGCCATTTTCCTCTCTTCGCCAATTTATGCTTGTTGACCATCCATTGAAGCGTTGACCACCAATTTCTTCTCTTCACCAATTTATGTTTGTTGACCACCCATTGAGGTGTTGACTACCATTTTCTTCACCGCATCACCATCAACTACACACCCACCAATAAAAGCACGGCACCTGCCACCGCCTAGCTCGCCTTGCTCAACAGCTTACCGTAAATCGTGGCACGCTTTAGAACCTTGCATGGGGATGAACTAATTCTTGCTATAATATCAGGTTGCTTCAACCACCTCCCATTACAATATCCATTTAATTGAACTTTGTTTAAACTAATTCTCATTACCATATCCACTTAATTCGACCCTACTTGAATTAATTCTTGTCATAATCTCAATTTAGTTCAATCCTATTTGAACTAAGTCTAGTTAAAGGCTCGGTTCAATTCAACCCTCGCTGAACCAATTTTCATAACAATCTTAACTTTCATCAATTCTAATCAAACCAATATTTGCTACAATTTCTATTCAACTGAATCTAAATTGGACCATTTCTCATCACAATCCTAAACTACTCCAACCATGATAGTCGGACAAATTATATTCATTAACTAACCAGCTAGTAGGAAATCCTGTCTATGCTTGGTGACCACTATATCGAGTGACCAAGCTCACTATAATATATTTGTTGTATAAAAAACCATACTTAGCTAGACCCTTACCCGCAAATTGTCGAGTTAGCAATTAAGCGCAACAATTCTAAATTATGGGCATCAAAGAAACAAAGTCATGAACCACATCTTTCAAGATTTTAGAATGCACAACGAACACAATCCAACACCAAAGCACAAGTGTAAATAAAAAGGTATAAATAAGCATCGAGTTCAAAAGTGATGAAAGCATTTATAGAAAGAGGGCAAAGATACCTAATTCACACTAAGGACTTTGCTTGAGCATGCAAGAGACCTCATAACTATCTATAAGCGAGCAAAACACTCAATTCTTCCCATAAAGTAACTCCATTCGCAGTTAACTCAACTGTTCCATGAATCTCTTACTTACCTACCTTATACCTGCACAAGGCAACCATCAAAACAAACTATTCATCATGTTCAAACTTAAGATGTGGCACCCCCTAGAGATCCTATCAACCATTTGCCACCACACCTGCAATCTTCTTACACAATATTAAAAGACCTACTGAAAGACGCAACTTCATTATATCTCTACATCGATGATTTTACGTAACTCTTAAACTAACCTCTAGAAAAGAAATTAACTTAGTCAAGCATAAACCAACAATGAATTCAGGGTGACCCGATTTTTTTGGCCATATAAATCCTTTCAGGACAGGGGGACTTTGCCTCAGTCTTTTCCTTAACGGTAGCGTAAATCTTTTTAAGACTGGGGGACTTTGCCTCAATCTTTTCCTTATTTTGGTTGCGAATCACTTTTATACCTGGGGACTTTACCTCAAACATCTCTTATTTGGTGGCAAATGACTTTCATACTGTGTGACTTCACCTCATCCATCTCCTTATCTTAAGCGATGCAAATCATTTGAGGACTAGGAGACTTCGTCCCAATTTACAACTTCGACTTCTTTATCTTGATGGTGCAAATCATTTTTCACGACTATGGGATTTGACCCTCAAATCAATGACTAATACTTCCATCACAAAGGCTAAACCACTCCAAAGACTTCACTGTCAGCAATGGTTGGAAGTAAGTTCTCTTAGCACAACACAAATCAGGTCAAACATTTACGAGTCAAGAACCACCCATCCCAAAGGTGTAATTCTTTTCAAAGGCTAGTGAACTTCATCCTCAATCGTGCCGCGTTATGCAACATTATGGCTTATCCTGAAAACCGCATTGCCCGTTAGAAATCATATTATAATTTCCAAGCTTCATTGCTTATCACAACTTGACAAAATATTTATAATAGGAGAATCCAAAAATGAATCGCATCTGTTACTGCACCTGAGCAACCCACACTCTAATCAACCTTCCGCTAAGCTATTTAAGTGCCATAACAGGTCAACAACTCAGTACAATGTATTATATTTATTTTCTTAGCCACCTTTGTAATCCCATACACACAGTTGTGGCATATAACGGGTAATTCCAAAACTAAGGAAACAACTTCTTGACAGGCATGATAGCCTAATAGTAGAAATCCCTTCAAATAGTCCAATACCCATGATAATCTATTTCAAGGTTGTCTTGGACTTTATCTAAAACTCCTTTCATAGCCTATTCAATCTATAAGGGTTGTTGTCAACAAGGTAACGCACAATAAAGGATCATCGAGTCCTTAAATAGTTCGCAATCTTAAGGATTGATATGTACTGATGAATGTGTATGCGATATCGGTGGCACCCTTAGAGGTCTTTTGTCATTAACGTCCTATATACTCACCTTATACAACTTTTATATTCGACGTCAACGTAGGCGACACACCACAGGCTATCAAAAATCCCATCATTGGTAAGTCACTCATTACGCATAAATGCTTGTCATCCCAATATTAGCGAGGGTTCATGTAATTCACTTATAGCTACTCAACATAAGCCATGCCAAGCTTGTCAGCTCACAAATAAACATCTAGGGCAAAGGAACGTGAGCCATGGACATCATTTGAGAATGATATACCATGTAGTTGGCATATTGCTTAGAAGGTATCTTATACATGACACTTGATGACTATTCAAGTACATACTTATCACAATGGTCTACCCTGATGTAGTCACCCGTAACGGGTGTAATGCTCATCACCAAGGTTTGCCCTGGTGCAATCACGGGTAATGAGTGCAGTGCTTATCACCATGGTCCGCCCTGGTGCAATGACCCGCCATGGGTGTAATACTTATCACCATGGTCTGCCCTGGTGTAATCACCCACAATGGATGCAGTGCTTATCACCATGGTCCACCTTGGTGCAATCACCCGCAACGGGTGCAATACCTAACGCCATGATTTGCTTGAGGGTCGTCTAAAGATAGTGCAATGAACACCGATATCTACTCTTCATTCAATATATATGATGTACAGTTTATCTCATAGGATCTGGAGGTTTAAAAAATACACTAACCTTCATGACATAAACAGCAACAACATGCCTGTCCCTGTTAGACTAGTATGATATATTCATCATCCCTGATTCTAGAATATCAAGGTATATTCGCCATGTTGACCTCATTCAAGTATGTAGCATATGAATCACTCTGGAGAAAAGGCAAACACGAAATACTGAACACTCTAACCTTATCCAGGTATGTTACACATATCGCCCATATATTAAATGAGTATATTAAGTTGACCGCCTAGAGCTTCGACCACTTTGCATTGTACACACCACTTTATGGATATTGTAAACTAAGTTTACACATGCCCAATGGCTAGTCATGATAATAACATCCTTACATCCTTATCACATAAAAAGCAAAACATGGCGAGCACTTGTAAGAATAAAGGAACATAGCATTGTAAGTGGTCTAATGGTTCAAAAGTCCCCAGAAGCCTAGATTCTTTTAAACATTCCTACATAAACAAAGACTTCCCATTCAAGAAAATAAAGAGATAAAGCACTCCTTTGAAATCCCTAAAAGGCTGAGCGCCTTACTAAGGTAAACAACACGTTAAACATTCTGCTCCACGATTAGGCTAAAATCCCTATTAAGGTTCACGATGAGCCCTGTGCCTAAATACGAGACGTAATGATTTAAATATCTTAATACCGAAGCCCTAGAACACAAGTTTCCTAGGACATACACTCTGTTAATTTCAGGTAAAAGTCAAAATACACATGGATGACAATTAGGAAGAGCCAAAGCATAACGCTGAATACCTCCATCGTTTGGGCAAACGTGGCACACTACTAAGCTACAGATAAAGACTAATGCATAAACCACTCCATGGCCAAACTTGGAGTGACCGAAGTTCAACCATGGAGTGGCGGGTTATACGTTTATAATACTAGCCTAGTATTTACTTGCCCAGATGGCCACGGCCCCAAAAGGGCACCCTATAAGAAGCGCCCCAGAATCAACCACCCGTGAGTAAACAAACTAGGCGCCCTAGCCTGGGTGCCCTGAAGTGGGTGCCAAGACCCTGTATCGGCTCTATATAAAGGGGGAAGACCCCTCATTCCATTTGCGCTTTTTCCTCCTCGGGCCAAGACCTCTCTCTCTCCCCCAAGGGCAAGCCTCATCTAAGGTAGGCCATCACACCCCTCATCCTCCCATCGTCGTTTACGATCATCTCTCTGGAGCAACAACCATTCAAGCCTCTTATTCCTCTTAGGCCAAAAAAAAATCAAGTTAGGCGTGCAGGTAGAGCTGGAGTTCAACTCGTGCTTTCGAACCCCATCTCATTCCAAACTCCAATACGATGAATTAGCATACTGACCAAATTTGTCGTAAAAATCCACATAGAAGGTGTAGGGGAAAAATGACCAACTTATAAGTCTAGTGGATTATTCCATCTAATGCCAATTAGTTTTAGGATGGAACCCCATTTGGACTTATACATGGATTCATGTGTTCCAACTCCGTTGGTTGGGTTAAAAGACCCGGTGAAATTTAACATGATATCAGAGCGGGTTGATGATCTCGGGCTCTTGTTCGATGCAACTTGTCCTCGTGAAGAGGGGTGCATTTGAGTTTGTTGTGCTAAGGCCCTCTCCAGTGGGTGGATCCAATTCAATCGGATAAGTCTAACGGTGCGTTTATCATAGACTCACATGTGAAGAGGAGTGTTAAGAGTAAGAACTTCACATATGAGTAAAAATATCGATCCCATAGGGGGGGTGTAGGAAAGAAAAAAAATTAATTTATAAGCCTAGTGGGTTACTCCACCTAATGCCAATTAGTTTTAGGATGGAGCCTCACTTGGGCTTATACGTAGATCTCATGTGTTCAAACTCTATAAGTCAGGCCCAAAGGTCAGGTGATATTTAACAAGTTTATTTGTTTTAAATACTTTCCATTATCTTCTAGGACCTTTTTAAAATTAAAAAAAAATTGAAAATAAAGAAAAATAACAAGAAAGGACTGATTTATATATATATATATATATATATATATAATGAATTTTTCGCATAAAAAAACGACAAAGGAAATTTGAGATCTCTTTTTCTTATATAGGGCGAGGAAAATAAAAAGGAAAAATTGTACTCTAACAAATGAGAATGGTGTTAAAGAAATCAATTACCTCAAAAGTTTAAGCTAATTGGTGAAGATGCCTAATTGGTTTATACTCTAACAAATTGTACATTGTCATGTATCCATGCATGAGAGGCACACATTGTCATAGACCAAAAATAGTTATGCTTGCTAGGCTTAGTTGTTAGGATATTTGAGTAGTTATTTTCTATAAAAGGGATGCAAGTTCTCTTTATAACCATCAATCCAAGAATTAATCAAAGTCATTCTTACTTTCTCATCTCTTACTCTCTAAATCTCTCTCTCTCTCTCTCTCTCTCATCTCCAATTCTTCTAATTTCTATCTTTTTATCACATCTATACTTTAATTCTTTCCCTATCATGTAGGCTCATGACATACACCACCCAAATCTATACAATAAAACTAAATTTAGATCATATAATGGAAGATAAATTAGGTTTATATTATGTAGACTTGTAAAAATTAGTGAAGCAACTGAATCAAAGTGAGGGGGAGTAGTTTGGTTTCCAAAGTGGAGAAACCCTCCGCAACATAAGAAAATCAGAGGTACAATTGATGGGTATCGATTGCGTGAGGTCAAAATGTTGGAAACAATGATACAAGACTTGAGTCTTAAGGAAAAAGTCTATCCCACATTGAAAAAATAGTAAAGGATGACCTAGTCTACATGCCTCTTAACTTTTCAAATTAAGTTAGGGGCGAGAATGTTGGGGACCACACGAGCGCCCACACCGCTCGCCCCCAACGCCGTACTCAAACGTGGGTGATCTTTTTCTTAACTGGTTTATTTGTTTTTGGAAAATATTTTTTCAAAACCCATATCTTAATTTACTGTGCCTATTTACTACACCTTTGCCATTATATAATCCTCATTACTAGCCATTTATGGCTGTTAGAGTCCTCATTTCTACAACCGGATAAGTTGTTGGATTATGGCTGTTGGGATCCTCATTACTACAACTGTTGGGAGGCTTTTACCGCTTTAAAATTGCACATAACAGTTCATGAACATCAACAACAACATATCAATCTTCTCTCTTACCCGGCAGATAACGAGTGCGTGTTAAGAGTCGGATCACATTAATCGAACCTGTAGGGGTAATTTGGTACATTACATGATGGAAGGGATTTTTGATGTAAAAATGGATGCATCAAAAAAAATTTGGGACTCCCTTTAGAAAAAATATGGGGGTAATGATGCAGGGAATAGGAAATACACGGGATAGACTTCAAATTCATGGATAATAAACCGATAATTGATCGAGTCCATGACTATGAAAACATAATAACCACTCTTTTTTCAGAAGGCCTTAAAATCTGTCAAATCACACAAGCCTACGTTTTGATTGAAAAAACTTCCACCTTCCTAGAAGGACTATAGAAATCGGCTCATGCATATGAAAAAGAACTTGATTTTCGAGGAATTAGAGGGACACTTGAAAATTGAGGAAGAAAATCGGCTCAAGGACAGGGGCACTCATACTCCGATCTCTCTACAGCTATTATTGTCGAAGCTAAGCCTAGTGCATCTGACATATTCAAGAATAAAAGGAAAAGACATTATTCTAATTTCAAATATGGGGGAAGGATTCAAAATCCAAACAGCGAATTCCATGGAGAATGCTATCATTGAAAAAAAGGTGGACATAAGGCAAAAGACTGCAGAAGCAACAAGAACCAGCCTAAGGACTCGGAGCACAAAGCCCACCTTGTAGAGATAGAGAACATTTTAGTTGTTGTTTCATAGGTGAACCTGATGAACAATACTACTGAATGGATAGTGGACACTAGGGGTACTAGGCACATCTGCATAAACCAAACCGTGTTCCACAAATACCAAAAAGTGACCGATGGGGAGACAGTCTACATGGACAATTCTGCAGCAGCACCTATCCTCGGAAAGAGAATATTTTTTGAAACCTCACTTCTAAAAATTTTCTTATTTTAACATTTCTTTAAAACTCACTTCTGAAAAATTTCTTACTTTAACAAATATGCTGCATACGAATGAAATGCATAGTAATCTTATATCGGATAGTCTTTTGATTAAAGCTGGTTTAAAGTTATCCTTTGACTAAGACAGACTTGTCCTAACTATAAATGGGGCATTTGTGTAATGAGGGTCTATTTATCCTTGATGCTGTTTGCATAAATGACAATGCTAGTACCTCTCCTGCTTATCTTATTGAATCTCTTGAACTATGGCATGCTCGCTTAGGACACGTAAATATTGAGTCTATTAAACAACTTAAGAAAATAAACATGATTCCTAACTTCAGTAATACCAACTTTAGTAAATGTGAAGCATGTGTAGAAGCTAAACATGCTAAAAAACCCTTTAAATCAATCGAGAGATAATCCAAACTTCGTAAGTTAGTACACAGTGACTTAGAAGATTTTAATAGCCAAATGAGTGGAGGTGGAAAAAGATACTACATGACCTTTGTACATGATTACTTTAGATACTCGATGGTATACCTCCTAAATACTAAAGATGAAGCAGAAGAAATGTTTTTAGTATACAAAGGTAAAGTTGAAAATCAACTAGGAAGAAAAATAAAAAGGGTTAGGTCCTATAGAGGGGGAGCATATGGCCCAACTTCACTAGAAAAATTTTGCGAGGAAAATGGGATGATACATGAAAAAAGCCCTCCATACTGTCTACAATCTAACGGTATCGTAGAAAGGAAAAATAGAACCTTAAAGAACATGATGAATGCTGTGCTTATCAGTCCTAGACCATCAAATAACATGTGAGTAGGGAGGCAATACTATCTGCTTGTCATTTTCTAAATAGAATTCCTCATAAAAGGCTAGATAAATTCTTCTATGAAATGTGGAAAGATCATGCGTCTAATCTAAAATACTTGAAAGTGCGGGAGTGTCTAGCCGAGGTTGGACTACTTGACTTTAAACAAAATAAAATTGGACGTAAGACTGTTTCTATTTTCATTGGATATGCTTATCACCGTACTGCTTATCGAATTCTAATCAAGGGATCCAAAAATTCAAATGCATGCTCTAGTAATATTGAATCTAGAGATGCTGATTTCTTTGAACATATATTTCTCTTGAAACCTAATGATGCACAACCTATTAATCTACCTTCTCATGCGGTGACTGATAACCATGATCATACTTGTTTGTAATTTAGAAAAATAAATAAAAATTAATACAATTCACCTAGTAGGGATAAAAACAACATTATTCGCCCAATAGAGGTAAAGAACAACGTTATTCGCCCAGTAGAGGTAAAAATCGACGTTATTCGCCCAGAAGGAAAAAACAAATAATACAATTTGCCCATTAGAAATTAAAAAAAAAATTATTCACCCAATAGGGGTAAAAATTAACACAATTTACCCAGTAGGGGTAAAAAGCAACATTATTCGCTCAGTAGAGGTAAAAATAACATTATTCACTAAGTAGAGGTAAAAAAACAACATTATTTGCCTAGTAGGGGTAAATATCAACACGATTCGCCCAATAGGGGTAAATAACAACATTATTCGCCCAATAGAGGTCAAAATAACAATATTCGCCCTGTAGAGGTAAAAAACAACATTATTCGCCCAATAGGAGGAAAATCGACACAATTCGTCCAGTAGAGATAAAGATCAACATTATTTGCCCAATATGGGTAAAAATAAACACAATATGTCCAGTAGGGGTAAAAACAACATTATTCACCTAGTAGGGGTCAAGAACGATGTTATTCGCCCAGTAGGAGAAAAATTAACACAATTCACCCAGTAAAGGTAAAAATCAACATTATTCGCCCAGTAGGGGTAAAAATTCACATAATTCGCCCAAATAATGACCAAATAAATTAACCTTATCCATCTTCACTTCTTTTAAGATGCATTTTTAAAAAATAATAAAAGAACCTTAATTTGTTAGAAAAGGAAAGGACACTTATCCAAACACTAAAAACATCATCCTACCACTATAAATAGAAAAAAGGGAGAATGAAAGAAGGACAGAAAAAACCAAAGGGATGGTGGGGATCTCGATAATATTTAAGTAGTCACCACAAACAATACTAATGATATAGACATTGCTGAAATTCAAAGAAGTAAACGTGCTAGGAAAGAAACCACCTTTAGACCCAATTTTGTTACTACTTTTCTAACAGAAAATAACTCCATAAATGAAGAAATTGTAGGTGTCTATATGTTAGAGAAAGACCCCAAAACCTATGAAGAGATTGTGAGATCTATTGATTCGACCTTTTGGAAAGAGGTTATTAATAACGAACTAGAATCAATCATAAACAATCACACATGGGAATTGGTAGACCTTCCTAGAGATTGCAAACCAATATAATATAAGAGGGTCTTTAGAAGAAAAATGAAGGCTAATGGGACAATAGATAAATTTAAGACAAGGTTAGTGGCTTAGGGCTGTACTCAGAAAAAGGGTGTCGACTATTGTGACACTTATTCAACTGTCACTAAAATAGCCACGATTAGAGCTTTGTTTGCCCTTGCATCTATTCATGATTTAGTAGTGCATTTCTTAATGGTGACCTAGATGAAGGGATCTTCATGGAACAACCCAAGGGTTTTATTGTCCCTTGTAATGTAAAGAAAGTCCATAAACTTATAAAATCTCTTTAGGTCTCAAACATGACCAAAATAGTGGCATGAGAAATTTAATAGCAAGCTAATTGCTACTAATTTTCGAGTAAATAATGGTGACCCTTGTGTGTATCTTCAGTATGATTCAATGCGATGTGTAACAGTTTGTCTATATGTTGATGATATACTAATATTTGGCATAAACTTGAATGTTGTCAATAAAACTATAAACTTTCTGAGCTGTAAAATTGATATGAAGGATCTAGGCAAAGCAGACATAATTTTAGGAGTTAAGATTGTGAAAACTCCCGAAGGCATAAGCCTGAACCAGTCTCCCTACATTGAAAAGATACTTAGAAAGTTTGAAATGTATAATGGTGATCCTGTAACAACACCTTATGATCCTAGTATACATTTAACTAAACACAAAGATGTTGCTATGTGCCAATCTGAGTATTCGAAAATAATTGGTAGTGTTATGTTCCTGATGAACTACACTAGACCTGATATTGCATATGCTGTAAGTAAACTCAGTAGATACACACATAATCATAATAAAGAGCATTGAAATGCATTAAAAAGACTACTTAAACACTTGAAAGGAACTATGGATTGGGGACTTCACTTCGGAAAGTTTCCCGCAATACTAGAGAGATATTCCGATGCCAATTGGGTGTCCAATAATGATGAAATTTATTCCACTGCTGGATATGCGTTCACACTAGCTAGTGGTGCTATATCCTAGAAATCCCTTAAGCAATCTTGTATTGCCACGTCTACTATGGAATCTAAGTTAATTGCTCTTGAGATGGCGGGCCATGAAGCCGAATGGCTGAGAAGCTTACTAGGAGATGTACAATTGTGGGGGCTACCAGCTTCATCAGTATCACTGCATTATGATAGTTCAGTTGCAATCACTGTAGCAAAGAACAAAGTGCACAAAGGCAAGAGGAGACACATTCGTCCTAGGCGTAAGATTGTGAAGGATATCTTGGAAAGTGGAGTGATTTCACTGGACTATGTAAAGGGTGAAAAGAATTTTGCGGATACATTGACAAAAGGCCTTTGTCATAAAATGATTGTAGAGATATCAAGGGGGATGGGATTAAAGTCTATGCATTAATAAACTATGATGTATCCAACTTGGCTTTAACGGGTTCAATGTAAAAAGTCATAGTTTAATTCAATGAACTATATGTAATTGTTTTTCCCTCAAGATGATTTTGGTAGTGCTGAGACAGGTCCATAGCCATATGTTTGGTGGTATAAGTAATACTTGCACTTGATGGACACTATCAATATATTACCAAGGGGTGAGGTTGAGCTTTAGCTATTAATGGACCCATAGCCATATGTTTGGTGGTGTGCAGCAACACACACTTGATGAGATCTATCTATGTAGGTATGGGAGTGTGGCTGCTCCCTATGAAGGTCTAAGACATTCCTTCTAAAGCCCTATGAAAATCCGAGACTGGCACATGGTCGATAAAACATGCCAAACCACAGGAGTCGCCGAGATCTGGAGTTTGATATGTGTCCGAGTGGCAGACTATAGAACCTCTTGTGAGGTTCAAGGCGAAAGTCATCTTGCAAGCTGTTGGTCCTAAACTTGGGTTATGCTAGGTGACGATTCAAGTCGCAAGACATTGGCACTGAAAAACTAAACTCCCTTTGCTCAACCTATCCTTCTTAGTTCTCTTCTGCTTGTATCCTTTGTGGGGATTGTTGAAAAAATGATACAAGACTTGAGTCTTATGGAAAAAATCTATCCCACATTGAAAAAATAGTGAAGGATGGCCTAGTCTAAATATAGATATGCCCCTTAACATCTTGGATTAAGTTAGGGGTGAGAGAATGGTGGGGACCAAACGTCCGCTAGCGCCGCCCGCCCGTCGTGCCGTGCTCGGGCGTGGGTGTGGCTAATCTTTTTCTTAACAGGTATATTTATTTTTCTGTAAATATTTTTTTAAAACTCGTATTGTAATTTACTACGCCTATTTACTGCATCTTTGCCATTACATAATCCTCATTACTAGCCGTTTATGGCTGTTGGGGTCCTCATTACTACAGCCGGTTATGGTTGTTGAAATATGGTTGTTGTGGTCCTCATTACTACAACCATTTATGGCTGTTGGGAAGCTGTTTACAGCTATAAAATTCTTTGCACATAATAGTTCATGGACATAAACAAGAACATATCAACCTTCTCTCCTACTCGGCAATTAATGAGTGCACGTTAAGAGTCCGATCGCATTAATCCTGGAAGACGGTCGCCGATCATACTGTGTGCACCTGAGTAATGGCGAAATCGTCTTTTAGGACAGTGATGTTTGCGATGGCATGGTATCTTTGGTATTGTAAGGATTTTCGGTTCTTTCCTTTGGCCTTTTCTGTTTGGTTGTTGTGTTTAGATATTTATCGCAATTTTTTCCATCACAAAAAACCCACTAAGACATTTGATAGATATTGATCTTGGCAAAGTTAGAAACACCACATCACCACCCTTTGTGGGCTAAGTCAAGGATAAAAATAACAACCAGTTTTCACCACCTTGGTTGGCCAATTTTGAGGATACAGAATAACTCTCAATGCAACCAAAGAGGGCACCAACACGCCGTCACCGGATCCTATTAGAACTCTGAAGTTAAAAGTGCTTAGGTGAGAGTAGTAACAGGATGGGTGACCTCCTGGGAAGTCCTTACCCTCAGGTTAGGGGCACTGGGAAATAACCTCTCTTAAGGTTAACACCCTGAAGGGGGAAGGCTACGTACATCCGACGACCCCCCCCCCCCCCCCCCCCCCCCGCGGAGCCTGTGTAGGCAGGAGCCCTTGAGGCATGATGCTTCACTTATGTATTGCTTAGCAAGTGCATTAAGTAATATCAAGTAATATAGAATGAGTAGAATATCATTCCCACGAGGATTTTTTTGAGTGAGTACTAAAATTAGTAGTTCTAGTGCTATTTGAACGACCGAAAATTATGGTTCTTATATGAAATAACACAAAATAAAAAGGAACAAAAATTGTTTACAAATTCTTATGAAAAGTTTACTAATTTTTAGTTGGTTCTTATAATTTAATAAGATCCAAGGCATCTGATTTCACCTAGTTGAATTAATACGCCTTTCTATTTTCGGTATTCAAATTGTTATTACGTGTGGATGGTTGAAAACCCAAATTTACTAAACATTCTCTTCCGAGCAACATTTAGCATACCCTTTTACATATTAACCCATCACTTTCGTGCATGAATTTAAATAAGAAAAGAGTTTTCAAAGTTCTATGATTTTCACTTAAAAACCACACAAATCGCCTTAAGCTCTCTCGAGCATTCGCCCAATTTGTAGTGCTTTTCACCTTAACACATCATAAATCTCCTTTCGGACTCATTATGAATCATTATAGGCCTCAAATGGTGATCAAGCATTTATAACTCATGAAAAACAATGATAAACACTTCAACAACGCAACAACAAAACATTGAATACGTTGAATTAGAAATAAGCGTATATTACAACTTAGGCTACATCGTAGGCTTGGAATAACAAAATTAGTTCATGATAAACTTAACATAAGATATATTTAACACAAAATTTATGAACTTAATGAAAAGAAGGATAGAAAAGAACTTGAAAATGCAAAATTTCAAACCAAACTTCTTCTTTTCTCCTCCTTTCTTCCTACGAATTTCTACCTTATTTCTGTACTTTGTGTTTAGTTTTTCTGTGTTGAATTATGAAAAAAAACCTTCTAATAATCCCTATTTATATTACATAAGGTTGGAATTAAAAAAAATACAAAATATATCAAGCTTAAAGCTCATTGCACGGCACATCTGCAGCTGTTGCCAACTCTGCAGGTTTGCAACTTGCTGCTGATTTCTTCATTTTTCTTCAACTATGGCCGCCCATAATTAGTCTTAACATTAACTTGAACATGTTATTGAAGTGCACAAGAGGTTCTTTCACTTGATTCGTCAATTTTGCCACCCAAAATTGCAAGTTGTAGTGAATTGTGCAGGCTGGTTTTCAATTTCGGCAACTTGCTATCCTTTGCTTTTTTTCTTCATTTTTTTTCTGCTTTGGCCGCCCAAAATCCACTTTAACATAAATTCTAACATGTTAATGAAGTGTAAAAGAATTTATTTCACCTTATTTGTCCATTTTGTAACACAAAATTGAAAGTTGAAGTGAATTGTGCAGGCTTATTGTTCATTCTCTACACTTTGCTGTTCATGGCTATTTTTCTTTAGATTTTTGAGCTTTGAACCACTTAAATTCAGAGTTTACATAAAATTTCACATGTTAATGTATTTTTTAATCCATCCTTGCACCTGATTTGTGCATTTGGCCACCCCTTTTTGCAAGTTGAAATGAATTGTGCATGAACTTGTTGTGTTCTTGCTTTAGCCATGTTAATTGTTCTGCTTTTTCCCCTCTTTTTGCTTTTGTTTGGTGAATCTTGCATTCACTTGATGATGTTGATGATAAAACCTCGTAATATTTAGCACAAAATGAGTGTTTTTTGCAAAGAAATGACAATAGAAGCGAAAAAAGAGCAAAAGCGAGCAATAGCAATAAAATTTTAAGGTAAAATGGTTAGAAAATGAACCAAAATGACATAAATAATTATATACCAAATTAGACTTATCAAAATACCCCCAAAATTAATCTTGCTCGTCCTCGAGCAAGGCTAAACATTAAAGCGCATGATTTCATGCCTTTGAAGAATTCTACCACAATTTAAAGCAACTATACTCTTATCAGAAAAGGATGACCGAGGCTCAAAGTTTAAGGGTTCAAAAGGCAAAACCATGTTTTCAAGGAAAAATCTGTCAATTACTTAGGTAATCGAATTCAAAAGTTAGCTAAACAAATTAAGTTTATCTGTTCTTTCTAATCTTAAGATATTCAAACAAAATAGAGGACAAAAACCATACTACACATAACAAGACTTATCAAGTATGCCCAAAACTAATTATTTTAGCGCCATTTTTTTTTTATTTGGAGGAATTTATTTACTCGAGTCAATTTTAGCTCATGAGCATATCTGCAGCGAGAATCAAGCTCTGACTCCTTGGCGATAACCCATAAGTAAGAGAAGCCACCACTAAGATGCCTTCATTATGACTTCCCTCTTTTTCTTTTTCTTTTTTTATGCTTGGTTCTTTGTTAGCTTTCTAAGTACCCCTTGTAGCGAGCTTTCAATACGATAACTCCCGTTCCAGTTGGCCCAGGATTCCAGGTGTGGAAAAACCCCTATGGATCTACTTGCTTAAGGTACCAAGGCACGAAACCGTCACATCATAGCATATATCCAAATGATAGATGTTTTTAACAGAATAGCGGTGCTTAATAATTCTCTCCCTTTATTTTTATTATATTTTTCTTTTATTTAGACTTAGGCATAACTCTTCAAAATTTATTATGTAAATGAAAATCTTAATGCAATCTATTCAAATTTGAGCAACTTTTAATCAGAAAAAAAAGTAAAACAGCCATGCTAACTAGTAAAGTCAAATACCATAGTTTTATCAAGATAGTGCCTTAGATTAGATTGTGTTTTGCATTTAGAACACAAAAATAATTGATTATCAGGTTATTCAAATTTAATTAAAGTAAACGAGCTTAAAAAGAGTAGAAAAATTGCTTAAAAAGGATGATGATAAGTTCTCTTTTTTTTAACAAAAATTTTAAAAGACTAAAGGTTAAAACTGTAGAAAATAGACAATCTTTTTATTGGGCGATACTATTTACATCCCCATACAAAGGCTCCAAACTCTTGGAGGCATTGAAGCCGACTCTAAAGCATAAAACAGGAAAACTTTTCGAAAAAATTTTGTTTCAAAAGTTTTAAAACTTGCTTTTCGCACCCCCAAACATAGAGTTAACGTTGTTCTTAATGTTAAAAGAACTACAAAGATTAAGCGAGCCGAGAGATACTTTCCAGGTTTGAGGATTGCTTGTTAAAGGTGTATGTTGATATCTTGCTACCTCCAAACTTGTTGTAAAATACCTATTTAAACAAAAATATACATAACTATGAGACAATAAAAAATAATGAAAGGAAAAATAAGATAAGTAAGGATAAAAACACTTGGGTTGCCTCCCAAGCAGTGCTTCAGTTATAGTCTTTAGCTTGACCTTTTGAGTGGATTATTTGACATTGTTGAGATGAATGGAAGTTTTCTGAGCCTCAAGCTCTCCATCAATATAAGGTTTTAGTCTTTGCCCATTGACTTTGAAAGTACTCTTTTTCTCATCTTGAATTTCAACCATGCCATATGGAAAAACACGGGTTACAATAAAGGGTCCTAACCATAGAGAGGGCAGCTTTCCTAGGAAAAGTCGTAAGTGGGAGCTAAACAGTAGAAATTTTTGTCCCACTACGAACTCTTTGTTCATAATGTGCTTGTCGTGCCATCTTTTGGTTCCGTCTTTGTAAATTCGAGCATTTTCATAAGCCTCATTTTTGAACGCATCCATCTCGTTGATTTGTAGCAACCTCTTTTCGCCAGCAGCTGCTAAATTAAAGTTTAAGGTTTTTATGGCCTAGTGTGCTTTGTATTCTAATTCTACTGGTAAATGACATGCCTTGCCATAAACCAGTCGATATGGAGACATTCCAATAGATGTTTTGAATCTTGTTCTATATGCCCAAAGTGCGTCATCTAACTTTTTCGATCAATCCTTTCTAGAGGCACTAACTATTTTTTCAAGAACAACTTTCAATTCTCGGTTTGAAATTTCCACTTGTCCACTTGTTTAAGGATGGTATAGAGCACCCACATAGTGTGTAACTCCATACTTACTCAATAAAGCTTTAAGTTGGAGGTCACGAAATGTTTTCCGCCATCACTTATAATTGCTCTAGGAGGTGCAAATCGAGAAAAGATGTTTTTTTCTAACAAAGTTTACTACAACTCTAGCATCATTGATCGAAAAAGCAACTGCTTCGACCCAATTTGTCACATAATCTACAACAACCAAAATAAATCTGTTAGAAAATGATGAGGGGAAAGGACCCATGAAATCAATCCACCAAACGTTAAAAAATTCAACAACCAAAAATTTGTTTAGGGGAATTTCATGTTTCTTAGATATGTTACCTGTTATTTGACATCTGTCACATTTACTAACAAATTTAAAAGCATCTATAAAGAGTGTAGGCCAATAAAACCCGGATTGTAAAACCTTAGCTGCAGTTTTTTGTCCCACCATGATGGCCACCAGTGTCAAGAGAGTGACAGTGGCATAGAATGTTCTCCATTTCCTTCTCAGGTACAGATCTTTTGATAATCTGGTCTACACAATGCTTATACAAGAATAGTTCTTTCCAGAAATAATGCTTTAAGTCAGCGAAGAAAGTTCTTCATTTTGTTGATAGGTCATGTCCTTGGGCAGTTCCTGTGCAACTAGATAGTTAACAATGTCAGCGTACCATGGACAATTAGGATTCTCGCTTACCATCATAAGACTTTCATCCAGGAATTTTTCATTGACCGAGGGTCCTTCGTCTCTCATTCGAGACGTGACAGATGATCTGTCACAACATTTTTCGTACACTTTTTATCTCGGATTTCTAAATCAAATTCCTAAAGTAAGAGAATCCATCTAATCAGTCTCGGTTTTGCATCCTATTTTGCAAAAAGGTATTTCAGAGTAGAATGGCCAGTGTAAACAATTACCTTTGAATTGAGCAGGTAGGAACGAAATTTATCAAATGCAAACACTACAGCTAGTAATTCTTTCTCAATAGTAGCATAGTTAATCTGTGCATCTGTCAAAGTTTTACTAGCATAGTAAATTACATGAAAATTTTTGCTCTTTCTTTGTTCTAGCACAGCCCCTACAGCATAATCACTAGCATCGGACATAAGTTCAAAGTGTAAGGTCCAATCGGGTGCTACAATTATTGGTGCTGACACTAATTTCTTCTTTAAAGTTTCAAAGGCATGCATGCAGTTACTATCAAAGTTAAAAGGGACATCTTTCATCAATAAATTGCAAAGAGGCTTAGCGATCTTAGAAAAGTCTTTAATGAACCTTTTGTAGAAACCTGCATATCCTAAGAAACTCCGAATGCCTTTAACATTAGTAGGGGGCGGTAATCACTCTATCACTCCAGTTTTTACTCTATCAACCTCAATTCCTCTTTTTGAAATCATATGCCCAAACACAATTCCTTCCTGTACCATTAAATGACATTTCTCCCAATTCAAAACAAGATTAGTGTCAGTGCATCTTTGTAAAACCATGGAGAGGTTAGCTAAACAATCATCAAATGGGGCCCCAAAGACTAAAAAATCTTCCATAAACACCTCTATAAAATTCTCCATAATACCACTAAAGATTGCCATCATACATCTTTAAAAAGTCGCAGGAGCATTGCATAACCCAAAAGGCATTCTCCTATAGGCAAAGGTACCATAAGGACAAGTGAAAGTGGTCTTTTTTTAATCTTCTAGAGCTATGGCAATTTAATTATACCCTGAATACCCATTAAGGATGCAGTAATACGAATGACCCGCCAGTTTGTCTAACATTTGATCAATAAATGGTTAGGAAAAATGGTCTTTTTGAGTCCCATCATTCAGTTTTCGATAATCTGTGCACACCCTCCATCCTATAACAGTCCTATTAAGGATGAGCTCATTGTTCTCATTTTCTACTACTATTATTCCCCCTTTCTTTGGGACTACTTGAACTGGGCTGACCCATGGACTATCAGATATAGGATAAATGATCCCTGCATCTAATAACTTGAAAACTTCTTTTCTTACCACCTCTTTCATGGTAGGGTTTAACCGCCATTGGGGTTGCACAGTAGGTTTAAAGCTATCCTCCATGAGAATCTTGTGCATACATATGGAAGGGCTAATTCCTTGATATCAAAAAGGTTCCATCTGATTGCTGATTTATGCTCTCTTAGAACTCTAAGAAACCTTTCCCGTTCAACGTTACTTAATGAGGCATTAATAATAACAGGATAAGCGTTAGAATTACCAAGATAGACATAGTTGAGATGAGGTGGCAATGGCTTGAGCTCTAGATTTGGAGGTTCATCTTCTTCCATTCTCTATTGAGTTTCAATTGCTTGAATGTCTTCCACCCTTGTTTCATGGTGCAAATCAAAAGATTCGCAGCTCTCTAGGTATTGGGCACATTCCCTTATCAACTCGTTCTCTGTGTCTAGGGTCCTGGACTTTGTTGGACACGCTTCAAGGGGTAGCTTAGGGAATGTGTCCCTGAATGTCTCAACTACGAGCTCGTCTACAATATCAACCTCAAAACAAGAATCCATGTCATATGAAAATTGTATAGCATTAAGATCATTGAAGGTTACCTGTTCATCGTACACCCTTAAGATAAGTTTCCCTTGTTGCATGTCTATAAGGGTCCTTCTTGTAGCGAGGAAGGGTCGGCCTAGAATAAGAGGTATCTCCCGATCCTCTTCCATATCAAGCACTATGAAATCAGCGGGAAAGATGAATTTGTCAACCTTCACTAAAACATCTTCAATTACACCTCTAGGATACTTGATTAATCTATCCGCAAGTTGGAGAGATACAGTGGTAGGCTTCACTTCTCTTAAGCCAAGCTTCATGAACACAAAGAGAGGCATTAAATTTATAATAGCAGCTAAATCACACAAGATCTTATCAAAACTAATGGAACCAAAGGTGCAAGTTATCGTGAAACTCCCTGGATCTTTTAGCTTGGAAGGCAACTTCTTTTGTTGTATGGCACTGCATTCCTCAGTTAGTGCCACCGTTTTGAACTCTCCCAACTTCCTTTTATTAAATAGGATTTCTTTCATAAATTTTGCATATTTGGGCATTTGTTCTAATATATCAGCAAAAGGGACATAAATGTGTAACTTTTTGAAAATTTCCAAAAATGTAGCAAATTGTTCGTCTGCTTTTGTCTTTTTCAAATGTTGAGGGAAGGGGACTTTTGGTTTGTAGGGTTGAGGTTCAGCCCTTTTTGGTACGTCTTCATTTTGGATTTTTGTCCCTTCCTCATTTTCAATTTCTAGATTAGTATCTGTGGACAGGTCAATTATGGGTTGCTCACCTTGTGTGGTCTTGGTTACCGAAGTTGGTTCATTTAGAGTTTTCCCACTTCTTAATTCAATTTTTTGAACGTGCTCACGTGGGTTAGTGATTGTGTTACTAGCCAAGGAAACTTGAGACCTTTCAGAGAGTTGTTTTGAACTTTGTTCGACTTAGGTCTCGAGGTTTCTAATTGAAGCTTCTTGATTTTGAAGATTTGTTTGTGTATCTTGCGTAAAACTTCTAAACAAATCTTCGAGATCATTTTTTCTTTCTAGAGGTTGAAAAGGTTGTTTTTAAATCCCTTGATTATTCCACTAAAAATTTGGATGGTTTCTCCACCCGAGATTATAAGTGTTGGAATAGAGATTATTTTTTTGTTTTTGAAAATTTGAAACAAAATTAGCTTGTTCATGGCTTGATGGGGCGAAAGGATTCCTTGTTTGGCACTCTATACTGGGATAATTCCCTGCACAAAATTCACACGTTAACACAGGAGAATTTATGGCATTCACATTCTTGTTAGCTATCTGTTTTTGAAGCATTGAAACCTAGGCGGTTAACTTTGTTATTGCATCCAGCTCGTACATACCCACAGGTTTCTTTTGCTCAGTTGCCCTTGCATAGTTGTTGATAGACATTACTTCTAGCAATTCATATGCTTCATCTAGGGTTTTGTGATTTAGGGATCCTCCCGCAGCCGCGTCTACCATCGCTTAAGTATTAGGTGCCAACCCATTGTAAAAAGTTTGGACTTGCATCCAAACTGGCAAACCATGATGTGGGCAATTTCTCAAAAGTTCTTTGTAACGTTCCCACGCTTCATACAAACATTCCATATCGTATTGCACAGACGAGGTAATGTCATTCTTCACCTTAGCTGATTTGGCTGGTCGAAAATATTTAGCAAGAAATTTTTGAGCCAAATCATCCCAAGTGGTGATAGTTCCTAGTGGTAGGGACATTAACCACGCCTTTGCCTTGTCTCTTAGTGAGAACGGAAATAGCCTTAAGTGAATGGCATCATCACTGACACCATTATGCTTAAATGTATCGCATATCTCTAAAAGGTTAGCGATATGAAGGTTTGGGTCCTCACTAGGTAGACCGCCAAATTGAAAATTTTGTTGAATCATTTGTATAATAGCGAGTTTAGTTTCAAAATTATTTGCTTGTATTGGTGGACGTCGAATGCTGGAAGTCCACCCTCCAATAGTAGGTATAGCATTATCTTTCAAAGTCCTTTTGTCATCATTAACATTATTGTTATTAGCCATTGTTTCGGTCCTTTTAGTTTTCCTGATTAGTCGAAGTGTTCTTCCAATTTCAAGGTCAAAAGGAGTTATTTCTTTTTTGTTTTGGTTTTGCATACAAAGTAAAAATAAACAACTAGCAAGTTAAAGGGAAAAGATAACAACAAAGAGAAAACTTCAAAAGTTATAAAAGTATAACACAAAATTTAACAAAGCCAAATTTTAAGGAGGAAAGAGGTATTGTGAAAGGTTTTGAAAAACTTTAAAAATAACAAACCTAACTTTGAAAACCCTATCTAGATGGAAAAAAAAAATTAAAATAAAGTTAAAATTAATCAAGAAAAACCTAAAAATACAACAATCTAAAACAAAAGTTAAGAAAACACAAATTTTAAAGAAAAAGAGGTGGTGGTAACTCTAATATTTTCAAAAACCTTAAAATAACAAATTTAACCCTTAAAATTTTAACAAAATAAACTTTTAAGTAAAATAAAGATAAAAATAAGGAGCAAATACAAGAAAAACAACAAAGTAACACAAAGCTAACAAAATTTAACAAAAACACAATTTTAGGGGGGGTATGTTCTATACGAAATTTTTTTATTTAATTTTTTTTAGAGAATTAGTTTTATAAATGAATTAAATGAATGAAAGGAGATTTATTTTTCAAACTTACACAAAATTTACAAATTATTAACAATTTAAAATTATTACTAAAACTAGGTGGTATCAATATCACTCAAATAGAGACAATCCCCGGCAACGGCGCTAAAAACTTGATGCTTTACTTGTGTATTGCTTAGAAAGTGCACTAAGTCGTATCAACTAATATAGAATGAGTAGAGTATCATTCCCATAAGGATTGTTTTTGAGTGAATACTAAAATTAGTAGTTCTAGTGTTATTTGGAAGACCAAAAATTATGGTTTTTGAAATAAAATAACACAAAATAAAAAAGAACAAAAATTGTTTACAAATTCTTAAGAAAAGTTTACTAATTTTTAGTTGGTTCTTATAATTTAATAAGATCTAAGGCATCCAATTTCACCTAGTTGAATTAATACGCCTTTCTATTCTCGGTGTTCAAGTTGTTATTACGTGTTAATGGTTGAAAACCCTAATTTACTAAACATTCTCTTTCGAGCAACATTTAGCATGCTCTTTTACATATTAACCCAACACTCTCATGCATGAATATAAATAAGAAAATAGTTTTTAAGGTTCTATGATTTTCACTTAAAAACCACACAAATCGCATTAATCTCTCTCGATCATTCGCCCAATTTGTGGTGCTTATCACCTTATCAATCATCATAAATCTCCTTTCGGACTTATTATGAATCATTATAGGCTTTAAATGGTGATCAAGAATTTAAAACTCATGAAAAACAATGATAAACACTTCAACAACGCAATAACAAAACATTGAATGCGTTTAATTAGAAATAAGCGTATATTACAATTTAGGCTACATCGTAGGCTTGGAATAACAAAAATAGTTCATATAAACTTAATATAAGACATATTTAACACAAAATTCATGAACCTAACGAAGAGAAGGATAGAAAAGAACTTCAAAATGAAAAATTTCAAACCAAACTTCTTCTTTTCTCCCCCTTTCTTCCTACGAATTTCAACCTTATTTCTCTACATTGTATTTAGTTTCTCTGGGTTGAATTATGAAAAACACCTTCTAAGAATCCCTATTTATAGTACATAAGGTTGGAATTAAAAAAAAAATTACAAAAAATCGCAAGCTTCAAGCTCATCGCACCACACATCTGCAGCTGCTGCCAATTCTGTTGGTTTGCAACTTGCTACTGATTTCTTCACTTTTCTTCAACTATGGCCTCCCAAAATTAGTCTTAACATCAACTTTAACATGTTATTGAAGTGAAAAAGAGGTTCTTTCACTTGATTCATCAATTTTGCTACCCAAAATTGCAAGTTGAAGTGAATTGTGCAGGCTGGTTTTCAGTTTCCGCAACTTGCTACCCTTTGCTGTTTTTCTTCTTTGTTTTTCAGCTTTGGCGGCCCAAAATCAGATTTAACATAAATTTGAACATGTTAATGAAGTGCACAAGAAGTTCTTTGACCTTATTTGTCCATTTTGCCACACAAAATTGCAAGTTGAAGTGAATTATGCAGGCTCATTGTTCATTCTCTGCCCTTTGCTGTTCTTGGCTGTTTTTCTTCAGATTTTTTAGCTTTGAACCACTTAAATTCAGAGTTCACTTCAACTTGGACATGTTAATGTATTGTTTAATCCATCCTTGCACCTGATTTGTGCATTTGGCCACCCCTTTTTGCAAGTTGAAATAAATTGTGTATGAACTTGTTGTGTTCTTGCTTTAGCCATATACATTGTTATATTTTGCCCACCTTTTTGCTTTTGTTTGGTGAATCTTGCATTCGCTTGTTGATTTTGATGATAAAACCTAGCAAAATTTAGCAGAAAATGAGTGTTTTGCAAAGAAAAGGAAATAGAAGCAAAAAAGAGCAAAAGCGAGCAATAGCAATAAAATTTCAAGGTAAAATGGTTAAAAATTGAACCAAAATAAAATGAATAATTATATACTAAATTAAAATTATCAAGGCACCGGATATGTTCCTTTTTATGTTCCTTAGAATAACCATCAATGCCAAAAAAAAAAGAAGAAAGGAGACATGTTAAGGATCTAGTATAACTTGATCCTTAACTAGTGAAGAACAAGAGTTAAGAGAGAAAAGAAGTGAGAATTAGATGAGAAAGTAGAAAGAATTAGAAGATGAGAAGAAGAAACCATCAATGTTTTCGTTCATATCCAAAACATTACAAGATATTACCTATTTATAATAACTAAGATACAATGTTGCCAGACAAATTCAAAAGACAACATTGCCGCCAAACAAGACGTAAGCTAACTAACATAACCGACACACAATCCTAATAATTCTCCCCCCTTAAAACATCCTTGTCTCAAGAATGGAAAGGAGGAAATTGTGAACGAAGGAAGGTCCAATCCTCCCAAGAAGTTGATGCAGCATCCAAATTACTCCACTGCACGAGCACCTGTTGTTTGCTGCTGCCTCCCAAAGCACCCGGACGAGACTGAAGGATAGCCTGAGGCTGTAGGATGAGCATACCATAGCCTAAGGATGGATCACTGAAATGTCCTGAGCAGCTGGGACAAATTTCTTCAAAAGCGAGACATGGAAGACTGGATGGACAGAGCAATCATCAGGAAGATCCAGCTTGTAAGCCACCTCACCTATCCTTGCAAGTATCCTGTAAGGCCCAAAATAACGTGAGCTTAGTTTAATGTTTTTTCGAATGGCAAGAGAACTCTACCTGTAAGGCTGCAACTTCAAAAGAACAAGGTCTCCAACAGCAAAGGACTTGTCTATTCTCTTCTTATCTACGTAGAACTTCATTCGAGCTTGAGCGACTTGCAAATGGCCCTTCAATTGTTGAACCAGATGTTGCCTCTAGTCTTGCAAATCATTTACTTCAGTAACATGGGAAATTCCCCCTTGGAATAGAACAGGTGCCGGGGGATCATACCCATAGAGGGCTTTAAAAGGAGTGGTACCCAGAGCTGAATGGAAGTGGGTGTTATACCAGAATTCCGCCAGTGAAAGCCACTTATGCCAATCTTTGGGATGAACAAAAGTCATGCTTCTCAAGTAATGCTCTACACACCGATTTACCCTCTCAGTCTGGCCATCTGATTGCGGGTGATAGGAAGAACTCATGGCTAAGTTTGTGCCCAATAAAAAGAAAAGCTCCTTCCAAAAATGGCTTGTGAACAAACGATCTTGATCAGAGACAATAGATTGAGGCAAACCATGCAATATGTAAATCTGATCAAGGAAAAACTTAGCCAACTTTGCAGCTGTAATTGGATATTGGAGAGCCACAAAATGATTGTACTTGCTAAACCGATCAACCACCACCCAAATAATCTCCTTCCCTTCAGACCGTGGCAGTCCTTCAATGAAGTCCATACTAATGTGTTGCCAAGCTTGATCCGGTATGGGTAAAGGTTGCAATAACCCTTGATAAGGCTGGTGTATGCTCTTGGTACACTGGCAGGTCTCACATGAAGGAAGTAAAGCATGGATCTCTTGTTTCAAATAAGGCCAATGAAAATACTGATACAGCCTCTGATATGTGCCTTCTACTCCAGAATGGCCTCCCCAAGTAGAGCTATGAGCAGCCAAGATCACTTGCTTCCTCAAATCAGTACCGGTCCCTATGTAGATCTTACCATGCATACGAATAATTCCTTTGGACACAACTACTTCAGCTGCATTTTCTCCTTGAACCAGATGTGCCTTGAGCCATTTTTGAGCAATTACATCTCCATCATAAGACCTTATGACCTCAACCATCCAAGCATGAACCATTTCTGATATAGCTAAACATTCCCCTGCAGCACTCTCCTCCAATTTCCTGGACAGGGCATCAGCAGCCCCATTATCCCTCCCTTGCTTATATTCAATGGTGTATTGTAGGCCCAATATCCTCATGAGACCTTTCCTTTGCTCCCTAGTAGTGATTCTTTGCTCTAAGAGATATCTTAAGCTTTTGTGATCTGTTCTAATGATGAACTTGTGACCCTCAAGATAATGCCGCCACTTCTGAACTGCTAAAAGCACAGCCAAATACTCCTTCTCATATGTAGACAAAGCTTGATGGGTTGGACAAGGAAGCTAACTCAAATAGGCCAAGGGTCTACCCTGCTGCGATAAAACTGCACCAATTCCTGTACCACTTGCATCGGTTTCGAACACAAATGGTTAAGAAAAATCAGGTAAAACGAGAACTGGAGCAGTTATCATGATTTCCTTAAGCTGCTCAAAAGCTTCTTGTGCTTGATCAGTTCAATTAAAGGCTCCCTTCTTCAGTAAGGATGTGAGAGGTCCGGCAATAATACCATATCCTGCTATAAACTTCCTGTAGTAACCAGTCAGGCCAAGGAATCCCCGCAATTGTTTGAGAGATTTTGGTACTGGCCACTCCATTGCTTGTACCTTGTTGGGATCAGTAGCCACACCTTCCTCTGAGATAATATGACCCAGGTACTCAATTTGTCTTTGCCTAAAAGAACATTTAGAGAGTTTGGCATATAGTCTATTCTGCCTCATGAGCTGAAAAACCGCACCAAGATGCTGCAGATGTAAGTCCATTGTGGAACTGTAGACTAATATGTCATCAAAGAATACCAAAACAAAGTGTCCGAGGTACTGCTTGAAGACTGAATTCATTAGAGCTTGGAAGGTGGCCGGAGCATTGGATAATCCAAAAGGCATTACAAGGAATTCATAATGCCCATGATGTGTACGAAAAACAGTTTTGAAGATGTCCTTGTCCTAAACTCTTATCTGGTAATAGCCCTGACGCAAGTCTAACTTGGAAAAGAATCTGGCCCCAAGTAACTCATCAAGCAAATCATTAATTATAGGAATGGGGAATTTATCCTTCACCGTTACTGAGTTTAGTTGCCTATAGTCAATACACATCCTCGATGTGCCATCCTTCTTCTTAGCCAAGATGATAGGCGAAGCAAAGGGACTATTGCTTTGTGTTAGCTTCCAATTCGAAAGTGAAAGGCTAACCTTGTAGAAGAAAGAGTTGAGATGAGAAGAGAAGTGAAAGGGGATGAGAAATAGAGAAGGAGATGAGAAAAGAGAGAGAAATTCCAAAAGGAACTCTGATTTCTATTAATTGAATGAAGAGATTCCATGCTTAGAGCTTATTTATACAAAATTAGAAACATTGAACCTAGCCAACTACCATAACCGACTCAAACAACTAATTTGGCGCCAAAAGTGCACAGCCGCCAGGTTTGACTGATCTTGACCAACAACTGACCTTCCCATGGTGCCAACCAACCCAACTAACTTTTGAAAACATGATATCTCAACAATGAAGACACTACCCAAGAATACAACCAAAATTAACATTCCCTCCCTCTTGAGAAACTTCTTTTCCTCAAGGAGTAAAATATGGGAATTGGCTCTTCAAGAAATTGCAATTTTCCCAAGTCACAAAGCTCTTGTTCAAGTTTCTCCAACTCACCAACACTTCCTGCGCAGCACCACTTCCCACCTGCAGCTTCCTTCGGGCCTTGATAGCAACGGGTTGCAGCAGCAGCATCCCGTTAACCTTTCGGTGGCTCCGAGCAATTTCAGTCCCCTTTCTGACCTGCTTTTTAAGTAGAGAGACATGGAACACCGGGTGAACGTATGAATGTGAAGGTAAGTCAAGCTTGTATGCAACATTGCCAATTTTCTCCAAGATTTTGTATGGACCAAAGAAACGGGCACTTAGCTTGACATTTTGCCTGACAGCCAAAGAGGACTGTCTATACGGTTGTAATTTAAGGTAGACCATGTCTCCAACTTCATAGCTTTTGTCTACCCTCTTTTTGTCTGCATAAAATTTCAATGGTGCCCGAGCTTGTTGGAGATTATCTTTGTGCATTTGCACAAACTTCTTTCTTTACTGCACTACACCACCTGCTGCTGATTTATGAACTCCCGGTTGCTGCAGCAACATTGGAGAAGGAGGAGGATAGCCATACAAGGCTTGAAAAGGTGAAGTGCCAATGGATGCATGAAGGTGATTGTGGAACCAATACTCCGCCAAAGAAAGCCAATGATTCCACTCCTTAGGCTGTAAGAAAACCATACTCCGAAGGTATTGTTGTACACATTGGTTAACTCGTTCGGTTTGACCATCCATTTAAGGATGATAAGAGGAACTAAGTGCCAATGTGGTACCCATCAATTTGAACAACTCCCTCCAAAATGTGCTTGTGAAAATCTTGTCACGATCTGACACAATGGATTGAGGCAACCCATGTAATTTATAAATGTTATCAAGGAAGATCCTTGCCAATTTTTCAGCAGTAACAAGTCGAGCAAGAGCAATGAAATGGCTATATTTGGTGAAACGATCCACTACCACCCATATGACTTCCTTGCCTTCAGACCTTGGCAACCCTTCAATGAAATCCGTGCTAATGTTGATCCATGCTCCATCCGGAATGGGAAGGGGTTGAAGAAGACCTTTCTAACGATGATCTCCCAACTTGGTTTGTTGACAAACCTCCCAAGCTCTAACATAATCACTCACTTCCTTTTTCAAGCATGGCCAACTAAAATAAGCCTTGACCCTTTGATAAGTGCCTTTTATACTGGCATGTCCACCCCAAGTTGCATCATAAGAAGCATGTATAATCTGATTTCTCAAACCAGTAGCAGATCCCACATATAGCTTGCCATGGACTCTAATCAGGCCTCACTGCACTGAAATACTAGATTCTGGGTTGCTCTTTTCAGCATCATTCACAAGGGCAGCAGCAACACATTCTTGGGCAAAAGAATCACCCTCATATGTCTTATAAGGCTCTTCAATCCATGAAGGAATAACCACGATAGTCGCAATGCAGTACCCAACTTCAATATTCTCAAACTTCGTAGACAAAGCATCGGCTGCAGCATTTTCTTTCCCCTTCCTATACTCAATGTCATAATCAAGACCAAGCATCTTCACGAGGCCCTTCTTTTGAATTCTTGTCACAATCATTTGCTCAAGGAGATACTTACGGCTTTGGTAATCCGTTCGAATGATGAACTTGTGACCATCCAAGTAGTGCCTCCATTTTTCAAAAGCTAAAAGGATTGCTAGATACTCTTTCTCATAAGTCGACATAGCTTGATGCTTGGGACTAAGAGCTTGACTCAAGTAAGCAATAGGCCTTCCATGTTGAGAAAGAACAGCCCCAATTCCTGAACCACTTGCATCTGTCTCCAAAACAAAGCTCTCGGTGAAGTTTGGCATTGCCAACACTGGTGCAACACACATTGTGGACTTAAGAGCTTCAAATGCAGCCTGAGACCTTTCATTCCATGTGAAAGCGTCCTTCTTCAAGAGTTTTTTTAAAGGTTTGGCAATAGAACCATATCCTTTAATGAATTTTCTATAATACCCGGTCAATCCCAAAAAACCGCTCAATTGCTTCAAGGTGATGGGAATTGGCCAATCTTGCATTGCTAGGATCTTAGTAGGATCTATGGGAACTCCTTCTTGGGAGATGATATGGCCCAAATACTCAAGCTTTATTTGAGCAAACGAACACTTGGACAACTTCGCAAAGAACTTGTGTTGCCTCATCACCACAAAGACTTGTCTAAGGTGAGTGAGGTGATCTTCATAAGTGGAACTATAAATCAGTATGTCATCGAAGAAAATGAGCACTGATCTCCTCAAGAAAGGCTTGAAAACATCATTCATTGCTGCTTGAAAGGTGGCCGGAGCATTTGTTAGGCCGAAAAGGAATAACAACAAACTCGAAATGCCCATGATGAGTCTGAAAAGCAGTCTTGTATATATCCGGCTCAAGAACTCTGATTTGATGATACCCCTGTCTCAAATCTAGCTTGGAGAAGAAGCATGCTCCATATAACTCATCAAGAAAATCATCTATAACAGGAATGGAAAACTTATCCTTCACTGTCAAGGAATTCAATTGGCTATAATCGATGCACATTCTAGCCGAGCCATCTTTCTTCTTCACGAGGATCACAGGTGAAGCAAAAGGACTATGGCTTGGTTTAATGAAGTTCATGTGAAGAAGCTCCTCAACTTGCCTCTCAATCTCTGTCTTTTGGCCATGAGCATATCGGTATGGCCTAATCTTGACCGAATCAGCATTTGCACGAAGAGGAATGGCATGTTCCATACTCTTTTGAGGAGGAAGACTCTTAGGTTGCTCAAAAATGTCCTGAAACTCTTCCACCAAGGCCTACACTTCTGGCTGGATATCTTGTTGCAACTCAACCGAGGAGATCATTAACAAATGCCCGAGCCATTGTATTGCCTTCTTCTTGATTCTACCTTGTAAACGTTTACCATCAATCAACTTGAGCTGAGCTTCCTCTGATATGCCTTGCAAAGATACTTTGGTGCCATGAACCTCAAATGCCATGGTCATTTTATCAAAATCGAACACAACCGGATTGAAGGTTCTCATCCAATCCGAGCACCATATCGCAACCTCCCAAGGGAAGAACTCTAAAATCCAAGGTGAATTGATGATCTTGCATAGACCATGGGAATGCTAGGCACTTATTTTGAGTTGTTGGGGAGTTGCCATCAGCCACCATCACCGCCAATGGGTGAGTCTTTGTCACCTCATGCCTTACCTTCTTAATCAACTTTGGATCAACAAAACTATGTGTACTCCACTATCAATAAGAACAATGATGGAGGTTTTTCCAGCCTTGCCTCTAATTTTGATGGTATTATGAGCTCCACTACCGGTCAATGCCTTCATAGATATCTCAACTTCATCATTAGACAATTCATCTTGTGAAGTAGGTCCTTCACCGTCAACTTCTGCATCTGAATGCTCACTGCTAGAAACAGCACCAGCACGGGACCCCCTTGCATACATTAATGCTTGAGATTTGCACCTATGACGAGGTTGATATGGTTGGTTACAACGAAAGCATAGCCTCAATGAACTCTTGTCAACAGCTCGCTTAAATCAAGAACCAGAATTACTCTTTTTCTGCGGTCTGTACTTACGGCCGAACTGCTTGTTCCTGTCACTTGATTGAACTTGAGTAGCTTCAATCAACTTTGCCTTATTGTAAGCACTCGACAATGTCTTAGGACCAATGGCTTTCACCATATTCTTGATCCTTGGCTTCAATCCACTTGCAAAACATGAGACATAATAAGATTCAGCATCCTCAGGAGCAATGGATAGAACTGATAGCAAATTAGCTCGTAAGTTCTCAAATCTGACCGTATACTCTCTCACGGTTGAGGTTTGGGACAACTTGTTAAAGCTATCCACAACATCAGTTGACTCATCTTCTCCATAACGTTCACACATTTCTTCTAGGAATTGGCCCCAAGAAAGATGAGGTTTACTCTTCAATAAACTATAATACCATACCTCATGATCACCATGTGAATGTACTGCGGCTAACTGAAGCTTTTCATCCTCAGGTATGTTATAATACAAAAAATACCGATCACATCTTCTTAGCCATGATTCCAATTGTCTACCATCAAAAGGATCTATTTCCACTCTTGGCTGCCTGTAATTACCACTCCTGCTACTAGATGTAATGTCATTACTCACTGATCTATGCTGGAAATGCCGATCAGGAGGTCTGTCAAGATGCTCGAACTCATCAACTGCAACTCTGTGATGCAAAACAAAATTTTGTTGCCTGACGTTGTAATCTGCATTCAAGGCATTCGATCTGCAATGTACTTGTCCGGAGGTGGGATCCTGATTATCTACTCAATTTCAGGTTGTAAAGGTTGATTCTCAGCTGATCTGATGTGAATTGAAGGTCCTATATCAGGTTGCAATATCGGAGACTTTCCTCGAGTCTTGCACACTTCTTCATTTCTGTCCGTATTGCCTTGCTGCTGATCCTCTTCAACAGATTGAAGGATCTGACTAGCTAGCTTTAGGATTGCATTGACACTTGATTCTCCTTGCTTATTAACCTGATCCTGCAATTGTCCAAGATTCACCTCAATTTGTTGTAGCCGATCTTCCTTATTTGCATCTTTTTCCAATAATAATGTCAGAATTCGATCCATCTTTTGATCGAGCTTATCTACATTGCTAAGGGGATCATTGATGTCTTGAAGATGAGAAATTGTGAGAAACTGAGGTTCATTTGTAGCATTTACACCAGCTTCAGCATTGCAAGATGCATCAGCACCTGCGACTGCAGCAGCATAAGTATCCGGACCATGTTCATTTGCTCCTCCAGCTCCGGTTCTCGTTCTAACACCTTCGATCATGTTTTTCTTTGATTTTTCCGGCCTCAATCAATCAATCGATTGCTTGAACCTGGCTCTAATACCAATTGTTAGCTTCCAATTCGAAAGTGAAAGGCTAACCTTGTAGAAGAAAGAGTTAAGATGAGAAGAGAAGTGAAAGGGGATGAGAAATAGAGAAAGAGATGAGAAAAGAGAGAGAAATTCCAAAAGGAACTCTGATTTCTATTAATTGAATGAAGAGATTACATGCTTAGAGCTTATTTATACAAAATTAGAAACATTGAACCTAGCCAACTACCATAATCGACTTAAACAACTAATTTGGCGCCAAAAGTGCATAGCCGCCAAGTTTGACAAATCTTGACCAACAACCGACCTTCCCATGGCGCCAACCAACCCAACTAACTTTTGAAAACATGATATCTCAACAATGAAGACAATACCCAAGAATACAACCAAAATTACAATCAAAATCTAACGATTCATAACACTGTGTCTGATGAATGTAGTCTATAACAATTCATCCACTTGGCGTTCAATTTCACTTTTTTGAGAGTGTGGATACCTCTATGGCCGTAGATTGACTGGATATGAACCTTGAATCAAAGGTATTACATGATCATACTCTCTTTCAGATGGCAAGGCAACTGGCATAGCAAATATATCCTGAAATTGTTCTAGCAGTGAGGTAATGGACGGATCTTCTTCCAAGTTCTGTTCCTGATTGGTAGCAGAGATTGAATGCAAGTGTCCCACCCAATGGAAGTTCTTCTTCTTGAACATGTCCTGTAACTGCTTTCCACTAATCATTTGCATTTGGGCTTGTTCTCTAATGCCTTGCAACTTAACAGGTTTGTTCTCCTTGCTGAAAGAAATGGTTAATTGGCCATAATCAAAGAGTAGAGGACTGATGGTTTTCATCCAATCAACCCCCAATACCATGTCACAACCTCCCAACCTTAGGATTCTGAAATCGAACTCAAAGTCATGACCCTACATGTGCCACTTGAAGCTGCTGCACTTGGTGTGAGTTAATATGGCATTCCCATCAGCCACTGTTACTGCTAAAGGATTGGTCTTAATCATATCAAGTCCTACCTTTCTCACCATTTTAGGATCGAGGAAACTATGTGTGCTACCACTATCAATCAAGATCAAGATTGTTTAGGCCTTCGATTCACCCTTAATTCTAATGGTGTTATGGGATCCACCACCAGTTTAAGCCTTAACTGAGATCTCCATCTCATTACCTTCTAAATCCCCGTCGTCATCTTCATACTGCTCCTCTTCTGGTTCATGAATCTCTTCATTCAGTTCCTCATTCCCAGTTTCACAAGTGTGTGCTGACATCAAATACTTTGGATCACACTTGTGGCCAAAGAAGTACTTCTAGTTGCATTTAAAAAAAAAAACCTCTGGAACCTCTTTTCTTCTTGACTCAAAGGTTTACTCCTAAGATTAGGCTGCTTAGAGCTAGGACCTCCAACAGATGGAAGTCTGGATCGAGGTATATCATGTGAGCCCAAGACTATTTTCTCCACCATTCGAGCTTTGGAATAAGCTTGTGATAAGGAAGCAGGTTCAAAAGCCTCAACCATGTGTTTCACCTTTGGTTTCAATCCACTCATGAAGCTTGAGATGTAATATTCTTCCACCGTATCAGGATAAGCAGACAACAATCTAGCTCGTAAATCCTCAAACCTTGACATGTATTCTTTAACAGTTGTGGTTTGCACCACGTTGTTAAAACTGTCAACGACATCACTGATGTCTTCATCTCCATAACGATCACATAGCTCTTTCTGAAATTCAGGCCAAGAAATAAGTAGTTTCACTCGCATAAGACTATAGTACCAGCTCTCCATTTCTCCCTTGAGATAAACAACAGCTATTTCTACTTTTTCTGACTCCAAGATGTTGCAGAATCTGAAATATCGCTCACATTTTCTAATCCAAGCTTGAGGCAAGGTTCCATCAAATGCTTCTAAGCTCAATTCGAGGTTGTCTATAACCATGTCCTCTTGTGACCATTGTATTGTCACTGTGATGTAGCTGTACATTGGTTATATCTGGAGATGGAACAAAATTAGTGGCATTATGTGTTGCTTCTAATTGGCTAGCAAGCGAAAGCACTCCTACACCCGGAGGAAGTTGCTGCCTCTGGATTTGTTCTTCTAATCCACCAATTTGCTGCATCCGTCTATCGAATTTCTGATTGAAATTTTGCTGGCTCAGCTGAAACATGGACATCATGTTCTCCATTTTTCGGCTCAAACAATCCATTCTTTCATCATGTCGATCTCTTATTTCAGTCGTTTGTTTTAATCCAGCAACCGCTTTAGCATAAGTAACGTTGTTCATAGTTTCTGCTCCGGATCTTGTGGTAACCATGCTTTAACCGTCGCGTTCAGAAATCAATTTAATGATCACAGATTCTGCAATGAAGGTAGCGAATGTAGAAGTTCACTGCTTAACTTCGATAATGAACTTGGAGAGTTAGGCCGCAGCAATTGCGATCAAAATGCTGTAATGATCTGAACTTGCAGTAATGGCATTCAACCAGTAACAATTTCACAGAAATATAAGTGTGCTCAATCAGGTTTTGCACTTAGCTGTTAAGGATCCTATATGAGGATCAACAATCACAGCTTCACTTATTGCGAACAGCTCCAATTGATCAGTGTTGATTGTTTAATGCGAGTTTGCAGCTCCTTAAATTGTGTCGGCAACAATTTTTACTTCAGCTATTCTTGATCAACCAGTTCGTAGCTTATTTAATTCAATTGCAATGCTTAGCTCGAAATCCGGATCAATTTAGCGTTGAAACTAAATTTATGAAGCTCTGATACCAATTGTTAAGGATCTAGTATAACTTGATCCTTAACTAGTGAAGAACAAGAGTTGAGAGAGGAAAGTAGTGAGAATTAGATGAGAGAGTAGAAAGAATTAGGAGATGAGAAGAAGAAACCATCAACGTTTTCATTCATATCCAAAACATTACAAGATATTACCTATTTATACTAACTAAGATACAATGTTGCTAGACAAATTCAAAAGTCAACATTGCCGCCAAACAAGACTTAAGCTAACTAGCATAACCGACACACAATCATAACAAGACAATTCTCTATCTTTAATCAATTCATCATAAAAATTGAACTATACAAGACTCACCCAAAGTAGTATTTATAGACTCAATAAATTCTAAAAAGATAAACACAAAGATAACTAAATTCAACTTGATAAATATAAAGATAAACTAATCCTAATTGATAAATGTAAGGATAGTTTAAATCTTAATTGATATATTAACAACATCAAATCAAATTAACAAATCTAAATAATTAAATAAGACTTAAAAATAATTGATGAAATCTTGTTTAATAAACTCTGTGTCACTGTTGGGGATTTCTACCCTATCTTCTGTTGCAACGTGATTTAGAAGTGCATAACTAACATCTTTGCAAACAGGTTGAAGAGAGTTTTTCTGTACCCTTTTGGCTCTTGTACTTTGTTGCTTTGAGGGCATTATCTTTGGCTTTTATTCTTTGTTATGGGCTTGGTGTCACTGTCCCATATTGCACAGGGGAATAAACGACCGTGCGGCGTTAAGACTCCACTAAATTAAGGCTAGCCTTACTCCAAGAGAGGCTCTTTCACCTCTCAACACGTACTTTTTCTCTTTCGCGATACGTACTACTTGACAACCGCAACCCCTCTCAATCCAAGAGTCCCACTTTGTGTCATAAGTCCACCCAAGTCCCTTAACCTCAAAGGCCAACCCACTTAGTGGCATATTGATGTTAACCCAAACTTCAAGACATCAAATCTTAAAGTGCGACCCATCAACATGTTCACTTGCCAACACGACACTTAGGTGCATGCCAACGCACCAAGGTCTCATCGTCTGCCTCGATACATGAAGCTCATTGTAGACATACGCTCTTGCCTAATTCGCGAGCCAGCACCCTAGCCACACTCTATCACATGTGTCAAACACCACCGACGACCTTTCAGTCACTTCGGCGGGCCTCAACAATCCTGGACATTCATCAGCGGGCCGGCTTAGACAACCAACACCTATGTCAGACCCTCCGGACGTCCTTCTAGTTTCAATAACACGTCCGAACTCCCTAGGACATCCCTCAGCAGGCGAACACACAACCAGACACCGTCACCTATGTCGGACATCAATGATGTCTTTCGAGTCTCACCTCGTGTCTCAAATTCCCATGATACTCCTCAGTAGGCCAACACACTAGCCAGACACCAACACCTATATTGGACACCACTAACAGCCTTCGAGTCTCAACCCCATGTCTCAACTCCCCGGGTCATTCCTCAAGTCACATGTCCTCCATAGTGTCGGAGGAATCCTACTGTAGAGCAACATCCAAGGACAACGAAGTCCCCTAGGCACACCTCATGCTTGAGGTCGCTATCCTTATGGGAAATTCACATGATTCTGCTTAAGCAGCGCGAGCCTCACCCGAGTGGGCAACTATCTGGTAGCATCAATCACATATGGGCATGCATTGGCGCATGACCAACGGCCCCTCAAACTTTCACCCCACGGTGTCGCCCCAGCCATGCAGTTAACCATAAGACATGTAAATGGGATTGATGCGCACCAGCACTCACAAAGAGGCTCGGGAACCGCAATTTCTCTCGCCATGTGAAGGTTGAACCCCGCTCACTGGAGCGCTGAAACATTGCGTCCTGCAGCTCAAGCGAGGGCCCAAACCTTCCTTGGACAAATTACAAGCATTGTCGGCCCTCGGCCCCGATGCAGTGTCAACGGAGGGTTCTACTTGGTGAAATCCATTTAGCACCACTATTTAGGGTTAGGACATTTAATGCCCCAAACCCAACTTCAACAGCCTGTATCTTTTTTAATAAGGAAACTTCCGCAACCCGGGACGTCACTTGTGGCACAGAGCTCAACACTACACGCGTGTAGCACACAACATGCTCTCATTCATAGGCTCCGATACGCTTGGGTTTAGATACATGCCGACACTGGCTTCCATGCCATGCATGACACTAGGATGCGCACACAGGAGCGAGAGTGTGCCCCACGGGTGCTGAGGTGCATGCATATGCACAGTGTCACAGCCCTTGATGAGGCCGTGACATGCCCTGCACTTAAATTGTCAATGTCCTTGTCGACACTACCTAACAAGCTTTGCTCTTCTTGCCCCCACTACCTCCATGGATCACCTCTGTGATGGCCTAAGTCTAAGCCCCACTCGGCTCAGCCTAGAACCAAAGATGAGCTTGCACTTCCTTTATCTACTGTCCCAACAGACACTCCCCCTTGCACTCACCACTGACGAGAAGCCGATTCACAACCCTTGAGAGTTGTTGAAGCAACGAATAGAAGGCTTTCCACCATTACCACCCCATTTCACCAATGCCCGTCTCCTTAAGATGCGGTTGATACTATCTGATCTACCTTCACTCATTAACACATGAGATCCGCTAATGGATCGAAAGGTTAGATCTTGGACAACTTCTTGGGCAAGCTGACACTAATCAAGTGAGGGATACACAGTGAACCCAATCCTTAAACTCGGCTCCATTCCACAATGTGTTGTTCCTTTTGCCAAAACTTCAACATTAACAAAACTCTACGCTCACTAGTGAAGTCTTACCACAAACTTCCTTGGACGTTGAGAGCCACCACGGCTCGGTCCCACCTAGACCACTCCCTAGTTTGCCTCTACTCTAGAGGACTTGTTGGGAGCCCTCAAGGCCTGATCCCACGAGGACCACTCCCCAGTTTGCCTCCACTCTAGGATGATTTGTTGGGAACCCTCAAGGCTCAATCTCACCTAGACCCCGATTGCTTAATACCCATCATGAGGCTGAACCCCAACTTGTTGTAATTGCTTCCTAGCGTCCCTTGGTTACCTCTGACCCTTGACACTTACTCGATGACAACTATGAGACGGCTTGAAGTCGCTTCCTTGCATCATCGACACTACGACATATTTGAGGCATGCCCAATGACAAACCCATCAACCCAGATCAGTCAAGCGGCTTTACAAGCACAGAACAAGGCTACTCTAACATGAGCATCCCACCTAAACCACGCTAGTGGCTCATGTGGCCATAGTGCACGTCCATACTTGGACACTTTCCTTATCAATGGGGCCACTCACTCACGAGTGCCCTGTACAACAAGTAGCGTCAGCTTTGGACCATTGCCTAACCGAATAGTGTCTACTTACTGTAGAGCACTTACTAACACTCACTAGGTATGCACCACCTCATGCCTTTGGCTAGACTCTTTCGGCACCCGTCCCTGTGACACCAACACCTCACTTGCTGTTACATCAACGTAGGGGCCCCCCTCACTTAGCTTAAAATATCCAACCACAGGACCTAAGTGGCTCAAGTGATCCCACTGCAAAGATTATATGTCAATGCAAACATCCAATTGCACAGACTCATACACTAGTAGCATCTAAGTAGTATTAGAAAGTAATCCCTTACATGGAAGCTCCATATATGACATCCCAAAACTGACTCACATCCACACTCTCATGGCAGAGTACGTAGTCCAGTGAGGCTCTGATACCAACTATCATGGTCCCACATTGCGCAGATGAATAAACAATAGTGTAGTGCGAAGACTCCACTGAATCAAGGCCATCCTTACTCCAAGAGAGGCTCTTTCACCTCTTGACACATACTTTTTCTCATTCACGACACACATGACTTGACAAGTTTGTGTCACAAGTTCACCTAAGTCCCATGACCTCAAAGGCAACCCCACTTAGTAGCGTCTTAACATTCAACTGAACTTTGAGACATGAATCCTGAAGCGCGAACCATCAACAAGTTCACTTGCCAACATGACACTTGGGTGCATACCAACACTCCAAGGTCTCATCCTTT